>CM057819.1:30958094-31558094 GCA_030067965.1 Latrodectus elegans | reverse complement strand
TTCTTCAAACTCCTATATAAAATATTTATTTAAAAGATTCATTTGTAACTGAATTAAATGTATAATTTTAATGGGTTCTTCTTTAGATTTATCTCGTATTTACAAAACTATATTTTAAATTTCTTTTGTGTGCTTTCTATGGATTAAATTCCCTTTAACTACTCATAACAGTTATCCTTTATTTGAGCTGCATGTTATAAGTTTCTTATTTGAATTGTTTGAGCCTTGATGTTTGTTGTTGATACTGAAATATTTTAATTGCAATTGAATCCTACAGCTTCATAATGCTCTTGGTTTTTTTCTTTTTTTTAAATATGTGATGATAATTTTACTTTTTACTTCTCTCATTAAGAAAGTTTTTAATTATAAAAAATGTACAAATTAAAAAACGTCTAATTATAATATATAAACGCCTGTTACAAAATCCATTGTCAATTAATATATTACAGAATTTCTAAGTAAATATTTTTCAAACATATTTTTGCTTTTATTCTGAATTTTACAGTTTTTATCTATGATATAGCTTTAGAAGTTCTTAATATATTTATTGTAATAGACTGTGCTCCAGCCAAATTATAATTGAAAGTTAAACTCAAAGTTATGAAACCTAATGCTCTGTACGTGAAAGTGCTCATACTTTTATATATAGAATTATAAATTCATTGTATCTTATATATATATAGGGTGATTCTAAATTATTTTTACAAACTAGGAGGGATGATAGTACCCATCCAGATAAGAAATAATTACAAAGGAACATAGGCTCATATTCCACTGTGAGAGACAGGAAAGAGGAAGTCCCACCTGACAGTGCTTGCACAACACTCATAATAGTGTTGAGTAAGCAAATGAGTAATACCAAAATTTCATAATCATATATATTTTTTAGTGGAAACCTCACAGCAAATACTCAAAATGCCGTCCATGTATGTTGTTGCACAATTGACACTGGTGAAGGAACGATTGGCCAATCCTCTCGAAGATTTCTGATGCTGTATTAATTTTATCACCAGCAACTATGATTCAAGCCATGAGATCTTTAGTTGAGTCCACAGGTGTCTCATACCCTAAATATTTCATGTGCTTTCCGAAGAAAAAATCCAGTGGGTTGAGGTCCGATGAGCGAGGAGGCCAAGCCGCAGATCTGTTACATCCAGTTCATCGTGTGTGATATGTGGCATTCAAAAAGTTACGGCCCATGAAGGAAAAATGTGTTGAAGATCCAACATTCATAAGCCACGTGTCTTCCAGTTTGGGGAGTGGAATATCTTGCAATAAATTGGGAAGCACTTGTTCCAAGAAGATACAGTATACTCTGCTGGTCAAATGGTCTGGTATGATACAAGGGCCTACCAGGTAATCTGTAAAGATACCTAACCAGATGATCCTGGAAAATTTCTGCTAGTGTCTACAAGAGGTTGTACAGTAGGCATTGTTGTCAGACCAAGTGTGTTGATTGCATTTTTAGAGGACAATGTCTACTCTGATTGGCTTTCTCCAGTAACCAAAATTTACAAAATGCTGCTTCTTTGTGAAAATTTGCATATGGTAAATTCATGATTGATTCTTCATGTGTTTCTACTTTCCTGTTTTCTGCTTTTCAGAGTGGAATCCAACCCTATCTAACCATTGCTTGTATTGATGGGTACTATCACCTCTTTTAATTTGTAAAAACAATTTAGTATCGTCATGTGTAAATGTATAAGTATATATTATAAATATTCCCAAAAATTCAAATTCATTAAATAGCTGCCTTTGTTTTTTATTGTCTATATTACCTTTTAAACTCATGTTTCTATTATATAGTCCTCAGTGCATTAAAAAGGAATTAAAATGCATTTAACAAATCGGTGCTTACAACATTCTGTCTAGATTTTGCTTCACAAATAATTCCATAAGTTAAAAACTATTCCTAAAAAGCAGTTTTTTGCTGTTATTATTATTTATTAATAACCACAAATATTATCCTGGTAGTTTAATATTTATATTCTACTGAAAATTTAAAATGTAAATAGCAATTTGCATTTAATATCATGGTAAATGTTGTCATTAAATATGGAGAATAATTTTGTGATTTTTCATTTTGCGGTTGAGTAATTTAGTAAATATCAATCCACTTACATAGACTTTCAATGTAATTTTTGCAACCACAATTGTAAAATTTTTTATAAAATTTCTTATTTAAGTTTGAGATAACAATTTTACTTAAAATCAATTTTTGATTTTATCCCACTGTACTGGAAAATTAAGTTAATGCAAAGTTGTGTAGTTAAATTAATATTGCTAATTATGTAATAAATGGTAAGAAAAGAAATCATTTTAAAAAGAGGACATAATCATTATTTTTCATTTGTTGGAGATTGTCATTTTAGAATGAAATGTATGTGCTGTAATTTCTTAAAAATACATCCTCTCATAGCAGAACTTTTTTTTATTATTCCTTTTTAAAATTACTTACATTTTATAGCCTAAATTATTCATGGTTTTTATTCCTTGTAATCATTTATTTATAATTCAGAAGAAAAAGGTATTTCAATTAATAAAATTCTTAAAATGCATGTTTTTATATTATACATTTCATAAGAACATTGATACGTAAAATTATTAAATTTAATGAATACTATCTATGTGCAAATACATTTTAAGGTTTATGTCCTCATTTGAAGTAGTTTCCACTCATATTGTATTCAAAATATAATTTTTGAAATATTACTTTAATGTGTTACAGTTTTTTTTACTCTAAAATTTTTAAAAATATTTTTAATGGGATATATCCATTTAATCTTCTATTAGAAAATTTTACTTTTACGTATAAAAGAAATTTCTTTTAGCAATATGTTGGATATTTCCTCGGAATGTCCTTCCTCATACTGAGCTTGCACCGAGCTCAGTTCCAAGTCCCTCACCAAGTATGGAAAAATTGAAAGGATCTGATCACAAGCGACAATGGCATACTTCATCTCGATCCCTGCAATCTGAAAACATCTATGAGGTTTGCTCACCTCCATCTCCAGATTCCCTGTATGAAGAAGTTGGTCCTGGTCAAAGATCTGAGTGTTCTCCTTATGGTGTAGTCATGGTGGAAAATTCATTCAATGCTGCAAATAAAAATGGAAAAGTAGGCTACCCGTTAGAGCTGAATCAAGAATGCATTACTAATAATCGTATACAGCCCTCTCTAATGCACAACATTGCTGTGCCCAATTCTCGATTTTCCACTTTTGGTGGAAGTGCTCATGGTTTTGTTAATCCTGTAGTAAATGATGCTCATTTAATTGGATCTCAAACCTTGCGTTCAAGTTTTCGACCAAGAAATGCTACTGGGGGTTATGTTCAAAGGCGAGAACTGCCACCTGTTCCTGCTGACAATATGTACTAAGATTGATTTTTTTTCACTTTTAAGAAGCAGTTTTTCTTTCTTTGAATATTATTTTTCATGTTCCATGAGACAGCTTGTTTGTCTTAATTTTTCTATGAAAATATGCTTAAATACAGTTTCCTGAAGGCAAACTAATTTACATCTATGTTATTTATTGCATCATTTAAATTATGACATTGAGAATATTTGTTGTGCCATTTTTCTACTTAAGTTTTTTTTTTTTAAAATATTGTAAAGTCTTCTGTTTCTGCATTTTCTAAATATTTATACTTTTCTGTTTACTTTTTAATATATTATGGTATTGTATAATAACTTTAATGGTGGTACACCACTGTGACTTAGACTATTTTTATTGTACTTAATGTTATCTGTTAATATTTTCTATTTTATTCTATCACTTATGTATTTCAATGAATTAGACATTATAAAACCCAATATGATGGTTGAACTGTGTTATTTTTTTATATTTTTTATTTAATTTGTTTATGAAATTTTTTATATTTGCTTTTTAGTATTAATTGTAATTTTTAAAATGCTTGGATAAAAAATGCTATTAATGACTAGTCTTTTCTTCCATTTTAAAGATATATGATTTGGTGAAATTTGTTATACCTTGCTTTTTTATTTATTTATTTATTTTTTTTTTTAAATTTACTAATATTTTCCCATATATGAATAAATATTTTTCGAGTAATATTGGACCAAAAAAATCATTATCATAAATATTTACCTAATACTTTGTAGTATGAGTGCTCAACTATGCAAATAAAAAATCTATGCAACTAATGAGATTTTTATTAATCTCTTTAAAAAGTTTAATATACTATCAATTTTGTATAGTTTGTAACTGTTAGTTTTTTATTCTTATTTATATTCATAATGGATAATTCTTTATTTACCTGTGTACAAAGTGCTTAATGAACGAATTAAACTAGTAATAATATTAATTATATCACTATTTTAATACTTTTATTTTTCATTAAAAAAGTTTTTTTGATAATTTTAATATAATGTTTATCAATGTGTTAGAATATTCTCGTACAAACATTTTACTGTAAAAAATATTAAAAAATGACTTTTCTATTGATAATTTTAATATAAAATTAATAATAAAGTATGTGAAATGTCAGGAGATTATTCAGATGTGTGTCTTAAAAATAAATGGTAATTAATCCATGTGCTTGACAAAACATTCACTATGCAATTTTGTTGATATTCACTTTTATATTTGTTGTTAAATATGTTATATAGATAGATTTGTGTAGTTTGATAATATGTGTTATTCTTTAGTTAGAATGTAAAAGTTGGTCTTTGTGTATTTGAAAATAAGTGAAAGGGAGAGGGTAAAGTAATATAAGAAAGTATAAAAATGTTTTATGCAATACACTTCTTTCAAAGCTTGTATTAAAAAAGACCTTTTATTTTAACATGTTTTGATCAGTAAAAATAATTTAGTGTAAATTGAATAATTCCAAATAAATTTGCATATGCACTTTAATTTGGTTTAATTTTTTTTTTTTTTTTTTTTTTTTTTTTTTTTAACTTAAATGTTTTATCACATTTATTTTTTATTCCTTTTTGTTAAATAACTTAAATGTTCTTTACTTATAACTTATTTTAAGACTAATATATTATTTGTTAGAAATAATTTATTTAATTGGTGTGATGTTAAATCAAAATCCTATTTATTTATCTTAGAGAAAATATAATAAAAAATATCAGCTAATATATTCCTTGTGACACCTGAAGTATTGTTTTTACTTTTTATTAATTTTATATAAAAGAAAATTAAATCCATAATCTTATTATATAATATAAACGATAATCTTATGTGATGTAAAAGAAAACAAAATACTTTTATGAAAATTATGAATTAAATTGTCAGCAAATATTTTAACTATGCAGCTACGATTATGGTAACAGTTATATTAAGGTATAGATAGTTTTCAAGGATTTTTGGAAACTTAACACTTTTTTTATGAAAATTTTCATTTATTATGTAAAAATTATAATTATTTAACATAATGTGTTATATTTGAATTGGTATTACCAACAAAAATCAAATAATGTGAGTTAATGGTACTTCATCTTTGGTCAGTATTGCTCAATTAATTTTTTGAATAATTATTTTGATATTGCATCACCAATGTTATATGAATTAACCTATGTATTGCATAAAAATGCATAATTTAAATCACATGCAATACCAAAAAGTATTATATCTCCAATGTGTAGCTCTAGTAATGTATTCTAGATAAGGCAGTTGCAGAACTACCATTTAATGTATGTTTAGCTTACTGTGGCTCTTGTAACACTCTGTAGTATGGTTGCATGTAGTTATGGTTTCAATTTTTACCATTAGATGTTTTCTTCTTGTAGATATTGTAATATGCAATGATACTATTTATTTTTTTTAGTCTTGATTTGCATACTTGATTTGATTGTTCTCCCATTTATATTTTGTAAATAATATAGAAATGTAAGAAAAACTTTGATTATGTTATGATTTTCAATTATTTGCTAGTATAATATATATATATGATTCTGGTTTTGAATTGGAATATATTTATACAAAAATAATTTTTATTCAGTTAAAACAATACTTCTTTGTAAAGAGAAATTATTATATTAAATTGATGATAATTTGGAATTACAGTAACAATCTAAGTAAAATAATCGACTTAAAAAATTTAATTATTTATAAAATTTTTCATCAAATATTGACAAATGTAATACTGTGGCTGCAATTGTACTTCTATGAGCTGTGAGTATTTTGTCTTTGATTTTTGCTTGTTATATATATATAATGAAATTATGTGTTATTCCTAAAGCATTTATTTAGTTTTGGTGAAATGCTGCCAAAAAATCTAGTCAAGTTTTAGTATTTGATGTTATGTGTATCAAGCCACATTTTTAAATATTGCATGGTTTCTCTTTTAACTTTTTGACCATTGTCATGTACTTTTTTGTGTTAAATAAAATACATGATACACTTATTTTGTTTCTTTTTCATCTAAATCTTATGCAATACTGTCACAAATGTTTGTTTCATCTATAAATAGCTAAGATTTGCTGTAATATTTTTTTATTTTATTTATTTATTTTATTTTTTATTTATTTATTTATTTATTTTGCAATATCAACTAATATTTTCATGAAAATGTTAATTTATCTAAATATCTAAAGAGTTCAAAGATTATTTAAATTTTTGAAGAATGGTAAAATTTATAGTTACATCCATAATTATTTTGGTTGACTAAGAATCTAATTATATATATATATATATATATATATATATATATATATATATATATATATATATATATATATATATATATATATAATTAAATTATCTTATGGATCAAACATTATTTAAGTGCATTCTTAATTTTATTTTGGAGGGGGGGGGAAGAATGATAAACATAGTTATTGTATCTTTTTATCTGCATGAGATATGTCCATTGAACTTATATAACTCATTAATTTAAATTTATGTATAGTATATATATATAACATTTTATTCACAGTATATATACCATTATATATATTAGTAAATATTGATTTAAATAATTAAAAAAATTGCACTGAAATTATTACATACTTTTAATCAGTCGGAATTAATTTCTTTATGAGTATCTCATAATTACATGAAATATATCTTCTTTTTTTTTTTTTAATTTTTCTTTGATAACAGATATATTTTTAAATTAAGAAATCCTATAGGTAAAGCATTAGTGTTTAATAATGAAATATAAAATGAAAGATGAATATATATAATGAAAATAAAGTTATAACTAACTTTATTTTCATTATAATATTTAATCAAATATTAGAAATAATAGCCCACAATAGCCAAATTTCATGGTATTTCTATCAAGTATTCAGCATAGCAATCTGTAAATATAAGAAATACAATATTAAATATAGTTACACGAGATATTATTGAATTTTAATTATAATGTATAGTAAATTTTAATTATAATGTATAGTAAATTTTAATTGTAATGTATAGTAGTTATTTTATGTTTCTATTCCAGAGCATTTTTATTATTTCCTTTTAAGGGACTATTAATGTAAAATTTTACATTTCAAGTTTAAAAAGAAATCTCTTATTTGCTGTTACTTATTATTTATTCAATATTCTTTGAAAATGACTGTTCTATTTTGTGTAGATACAGTAACTGATACAAATAGATTCTAATAAGATTATCATATTTATAAAAATTTTTAATTCTAAAGACAATTTATTCCTTTTAAATACTAAAATATAAGAATCACAAATTTGGTGTTCTAATATAAATTTAATAATTCTGTGTAATTGGTGATAAAAACATAATAAATCACATTTTATTGCAAATGCAATTAAAAATCTCAATTTGTTTCATTCATTTTTCAATACATTCAAACTAAAAATACATCATGCAGAATAAAATTTTAATGATGTATATTTTTGAAGTGCTTTTTAACTTACCTAGGTAAATTGAAATATTATATCTATATAATAATTATATATATATAATAAAAATAAATGAAAAATTAATTATAATTAAAAACATTAATTGTAATGCAGAATATGCATATAAAAACTCAATATTAAATTAATGTGCTTACAATTCGAAAAGATCTTCTATAGTTTAAAAATTTAATTTCTATTCATTGTTTTTCAAGAAGCTTTACTCCAT
This sequence comes from Latrodectus elegans, assembly GCA_030067965.1. Lineage (NCBI taxonomy): Eukaryota > Metazoa > Arthropoda > Arachnida > Araneae > Theridiidae > Latrodectus > Latrodectus elegans. The sequence goes on along the minus strand of CM057819.1, from coordinate 31,550,033 downwards.
TTTAATGAATAGGATTTCTTAACCGTTTCAAATATTTCTATGCGTTTTTAATTACAAAAAAAATTTTCTGTGGATAATATAAAATTGTCTTTGAATTTGTTATTTATTCAATAATGTTTTTTTTTTAATTTTATTTAAACGTTGATATTGTTATTTTCATTAGATCTTGATAATACTTTCCATTCATTTAAATCGTAATTCAATATTTATTAGACTTTTTTAAAATATGTTTTTATAATACACTGTCATTCTGCTAAAACTGCTTACGATTCTCCAATTACATTTACATACAAAAATATACAATTATCATAAAATATTTTTATTATTTTTCTGTTATCTCTAAAAGATTGTTCAAAATGTTCTAAAATCTTTAACTGGGCAATAAATGAATAAGACTAATTTTCCAATTAATTTCTCGAAATATTTATCCTGTGAGCTATTGAAGATAATCTTGATTGAAAATCTCGTACTTCACTTTGGTGTACATTAAGGGTAAATTGTAATGTCCAATATCAATTTATTTATGATTTGGATTATTGTTGTTTATAGAGCGTTTTTAATATACTTTCATGCATAGAACTGCTATTGCTAACAATAACAATTGCTCTGTAATTCGGTGAAGAATTAGGTTCAATTAATGTGATAGAGCTGAATTTACTTTATTCAAAGTAAGTACTGTCTATTAATTTTCAAACTTTATGCTAATGAAGCTCTGAAGCCCACAGTGATGAGAAAAAAATATTGGTGAAAATGTGCTTTGGGCCCCCTGCTTGGCGCATTTTCAAAACGTCGCCAACTGGCACGTTTTTGCGTGCTGTTTTACGGAGTTGAATGCTTCGAGAGACACTACGCAGAAACGGTGGTTCTATGGCGATGAAACCGAAATCCGTATTTTTAATGAATTTCACCATTGGTATGGTAACGAAAACAAAGACAATGGTTTTTTTACAAATTGTATAACAAAAAAGATGGAATTGCCACAAAGAGTGCACTTAGGATGAAATAGTCAAGGTTACCACGCTTTGCGCTCTATCGCTCATTTAGCGATAAAGGGGTACCCAAACCACAGATTAACCAGAATTTTTTATGAATTGATTAATCTGGAGTTTCAATTGATTAATCAATTTTACTTTATAAAGATTTGCTCTACGTTCTTGATATACTCGAAGTTGCTGGAGTCATGGATTTGGATTAAGTTGTCAAATTAGAACTGAGAATACGTCTACGCTCAGCTTTATGCCTGAGTTAATTTTCGTTATGATTGATGATTGGTAGCAATTTTGTCAGCGTCCATGGCCAGATGTTTTCAATGAATGATTGACCTTGATGACTTCCTAACCATAAGACAGTAAAGCTTTTTATTTTAAGTTAATGAAAAACCAACAGCCTGGTATAAATTTCATTCCATTCTGAAATTAAACCTTGAAAATAATACGTTGGTTAAACAGATTATTTTTGCAAAGAATTTCAGTTATTTAAACTTCGAAAAACTGAATTATATTTACAAAATGCACAGTATAAAAAAATTCAAAATTAAAACGGCGAAATTCTACTGAATAAAATTATGAAAAAAACAGTGATAAAAACCAGAATATATTATTTTTTGATGTGAAAGGAATTTAATTTAATTAATACGAATCGGAAAGTCTTCAGTATTAAAAAACACGCTATTTGCATCTAAAAAGCTTAATTTAGATGCACTTCGGAGTATTTTTTTTTTTCTTTTTTTAAATACTAGCTGTTTTTTTCCCCTCCAATGTTAATATAATTAACATGATTTATGTGGAAAAGTAAATGACTTTTTGTTGAATAAAAATTCCAAATAAGACTTTCTGAGGGAAGAAAGCATGCATGGTAAACATTTAAATAAGATATTTATTTAAAAAAATTCCTCTTCTCAATATTATAAAACTTTTCAGGCAGACAATTTTACAGGCAAAATATTCAATGAGAACAGTTATTAATTGAAATTTAAAACACTACAAACATAAATTTGTGACCGCTTAATAAATTATATACAAATATAAAATCTATTGATGGATTTAGATAATCTTGTCAATTTTGGAAATAAAGAAAATAAACTTTTAATGGAAAACTTTCAAACAAAAGTGCTAAGCCGATTTATTTTCTTTATGGAGTTGAAAATCCTCTGTATTCAATCCCAATGACTGTTGATAGTTGGTGATGTGATTTGCTTTCATACTTTTGGTAAGGATGTAAAATTCTTGAGAGTATTTAAGTATGGGAATTTTTTTAGGAAATAAACTCAACCAATCATATTTCTTTTGATGGATTGTTATGAAGTTTAATTGATATTTTATACATTTACGTAGTACAGCAGTTTCTAATGGCAAAAATTTAACGATCTTTCATTTCAGTACATTTAATGAATAATCAATTATTTCTGTTCAAGAGAATTACGTAATAATACATACTTTCAGCATATTATTGTTATCGTAATGTGGATACTGTTAAAAGAGCTACACATTGAGTTTTGCTCTATGAGTTCACACTGCCATCTTTTTACTTACGAACTGGGACTACAAACACTATGTTGCCGTAAAATCAACGTAAACACTACGTTGATGAAAAATCATAAAATAAATGGAATTTTTTTTAAAAAATAAATCTTTGATTTAAAAAAATGTTTTAAAATTTTTTAATGCAATGGGTGATCGATTAACGAACAATTCGGCTACATAAAATTCGTATGGCGAATACTTTCACGAAAAATTTTGTATTCGAACAACGAACACATATTCCAATGATGAATTCTAACGAACATTTCTCGCCTCTCGGAGCATAATGTGCAGGATTGCCAAACCGAAAATACCAAAAACCGTTTTTCATCTGTTTTGAATTATGTTGCTAGCTTATTGAACTTTAAAGTTCTATATTGGAAAAAAAATTTTTTTTTCTCTAGAATATTTATAGCAAAGTAGACCATCACTTTTGATTTTGATTTCATTCAAAACCGAAACTGATTTCATTTTGAGAGCTTCTCTAGTTTATCCATTCTCTCATACCTAGTCTCGAATAACGAATTCCAGACGCCAACAACAATATTATTAATCTTTTTACAACGACAATGTTATTAATGGTATTCCAAAAATTCCGAAAAAGAGAGAAAAACAGTCGACTTTGTTGTTTATGTATACTAGTGTTTCTTTATTCATAGTCTTTTTAGTTGTCCGTAAATTCATTAATATTTGCCACAAATTATATACGATAAATTTTTGTTTGATGAGATTATTTAATTATTATATTTTTAAAGGAATATATATTTAGCTTAGTTAAATATTATAATTGATTCTGAATGTATTGAACATCAGTATTTGTGTTAGTGAAAATGAATAAGTTGTTGATTTCCGTGTATTATTTATTGAAGAAAGTAATTTTATTTTCTTATTATGCCCACAATTTTAGAGATTTTTCTCATTCAAAAGTATTCAGTATGCATTTACCTTCAATCAAATTTTGTAAGTACTATCTCCTATAAATTTTATACATTAAATTACTAACATTTATCGCGATAATTTGTAATCAGATTAAAAAATTAAACCTATAATAAAATATTATCATGCATTTGTTGAAGCCTGGTGCCTTAATGATAGCGTTTCACGCTTCTAAGGCACGGATCCGAAGTTCGATCCTCGGGATAAGCAGGGTGGACGTAGCCTTTTATCCTGCCAGTGTGTTGATAAACTGAGTACCAAGCATGCTTGGGAACTAAACACTGAGGGGTTTCGCGTATGGATGACCATCTAATTGAAACATATGCCTTACACCCCAGAGAGTCAGGAAAACAGAGATAGGCACTGTAGGCCCTTATAATGCTGTGTATAAAATGCAAGCAAACTATCAAAAAGTAGTATTAAAAACATTTTTCATATAAATTACTTTATGAAAAAAACTATAATAATAATGTATTCTTGAATTTTTAAAAATCTAAAATAATTCTGAAATAACAATTCATTTTCAATTAAATTTAAATTTCTTCATATATATATATATATATATATATATATATATATATATATATATATATATATATATATATGCAATGAAAACATGAACTATTTGTTAATAAATATTATTTTAACTGCTTCCAAAAAGTTTTTTTTTTAACTTTAAAACATAAGATTAAAACTATTTTATTAAAAAATTATAACACCTTAACAACCTCAGCAACATACAGTATATTTTTTTTTCAAATATGTATTTTAAATACAAGAATCAGTTTTTTTCAATGAGATTAAATAAAATACCTTTAAATGTTGAACATGTTCTCTTCTGTGCATTTTATCTAAATTATATATATAATTTAAATGTAAAAAAAAACGAGATTCTTAATTTCAGTATATTTCCTTTTTATAAAAAAAAATTTCGCATTTAGTATTAATACAAATCATAACCATTCATAGATTTCTCAAACATTCCGCAAAACATATGGCTTATTACCTTGAGTAGAGCATTTTCTTATTTGCCAAAATAATTTCTATCTTTTTAGTCCTACAGATATCTTCGATCTACATAAATGTTATAAAATTAATAAGCTTTCTAATATTTAATAAAATGATTAATTTTTAATAAAATAATATTTTTTAATTATTAAGAAATAATTTAATAAGAGATAGTACTTAATATTCAGAAAATATTTTAGTGACGTTTGTAAAAATTTATCATTTAATCTTCATGATAAAGAAGAAAATTGTTAAAGTCAATCGCAAACATTTTCAAGATTCTCATATGTCCAAGTTGTAGGGATGAGGTGTCAAGCTAATTGCCATTAATTTCATTTTGAATTTAAAATTATTTGCACTTAATGCTTATAGTTCATAATTGAGATAATTAAAGAAAATAAATCTGTGTTATAGCAAATTTGAGTACTCCCAGATATGTGATCTGCATGGTGAACATACTTTTAGTAAATGTAATAAAACTGTAGTAACTTTTCAGGAATAAGGAGAGTACACAGGTAAATCTTTTGTAAGTGAGGAGACAAGAAAATTTAACAAATACAAACGAGCAACTCTACCAAAAAAGAAATAATTGAAAAAATATTTTACAATTAGAAAGGAAAGTCTAGCGCGAATAGCCAGTGCTATGATTCGGTGGTTGGATTCATTCGTAAAACAGACCTAGGTCCATGAAAGTTAATAACATCATACCGGTTATAGTTTATATGGCTTGAATTTTCAAGTTTTCTAAGTTATAGAATTGGTTGTAAAATGGGATCGCAAGGTGTTTGGTGTAGCTAGTTAAAATTACTAATCAGATTATTCTAAAGTAAGGCTCTGCTTTAGAAATTAACCGGAGAATTTTATTTTGCTGTCTTTTTAAGATGGCAATGTTTGATATGCGTGCACCTCCCCAAATCGATGCTGCATACGTAATGATTGACTTTAGACAGGTTTTATAAATTAAAAGTTTATTTCCCCTTGATACTTTAGAAATGCGGTCTAAGAGTGGATACAATATTCTATTGGTACCAGTAAATTTGTTTTTTATGTCATTTATACGTTATCTCCATGTTGAGCCTTATATCAATATCCACATTTATTGTCCACCTTATATCGTGTCCACATTTTCAGAGAATACTAGTACCAGCAATTTTAACATTTGGGCAGGTTTTATGCCTCCTCATAAATAAATCAGCTTTCGATTTAGCGGTTTTAATTTTAATCTTCAAAATTGCTAGCCAATTTTCTATTTCAGAAATTTGTTCAGAGAAGTTATCATGGATGGTTTGAGGATTTATGTTACTTGCAAGAATGGTGATATCATCCGCAAAAAGGCACAGCACGATTCTTGGGTTTTGTGGGATATCATTAATAAATATATTACAAAGAAAAGAACCCAGGAGTGATCAATGGAGGAGACCAACAAGAATGAGCCTCTCATTTAAATATTCATTACTAATTCTAACGGTAAAGGATCTGTTGGAGAAATATCATCAATTAACTTAATTAGATAATATTAAAATTTATTAATAAATTTATAAACAAGGCCTACATGCCATACTTTTTTGAAGGCTTACTCAATATCTAAGAGAATGCCTACAGTCGATTTTTTGAGTGGAAAATGTTTTGTTATTTTTTTAACAGCTCCGAGCAGTTGGTGAACAGTTGAGAGTTTTTCTTAAACCTGAACTGCTGAGGGATGATGATAGAATTTTCTTCTTCAAACTGGGTGAGTTTTTGTTATACGAATTTTTCTGCAATTTTCCCCATGACTGAGGGCAATGAGATGGGTCTATAATTAATTGTAGTTTAGGGTTCTTTCCAAACTTCTTAATTGGAACCACAACAGCTGTCTTCCACTGAGGAGGGAAGTGTCCGAATCTTAAAATATTATTAAAGATAGTTAACAGACAAATATCAATCATCGGAATTTGCTTCATGCCTTTGTTTCAGATATTGTCAATCCTGGGGCTCTTTTGTGGATTAAGACGCACTATTATATTTTCAACTTCCGCAACTGAAATCAGGTCTGCATGCGGAGCAGCGGTGTTTACCTGGGAGGGTAGCCATTTTATTTTCTACATTTATTATATCATTGGACTTAAATTGATTTTAAAAAATATTCGCTAAAATTTCGGTTTTGACAGTGCTGGATGTTGCCATGGAGGCATCTCTATGAGAACTGGGAGGTATTAATGGGATTTTTTTAATCTATTGGTTACCCTCCAATAAAAGCTATCCTCAACGTTTAAATTACGTAGGTAATTATTTTAAGAATGGTGGTTGTGTTTGGCTTCATAACTAATGGTCTTTTTTAAGTGAATTAATTTGAGTTTTTATGGAAGAGATTCTATGACGGATGTAAAATTTTCTAAGCTTATTTCGCTCCCGTATCAGTTCAAGGATACAATCATGTAAATAGGAAGAGTTGTGATTAGCTTTTGTAATTTTGCAATCGCTCAAAGCTGATTTAATGGTATCGAGTTTTTTTTTTTACCATCAATTTCTTCTATACTATTAGTTGGTTTAATTGAATAGAAGGGAATAATGTTATTAATATTTTCTGTATTTTTTTCCAGTCGACTGTTGTTGCCGTATCCGTGCTGTCACCCCCACTTAGCTACATTATCAAGTATTTACTGAGAAATGATCTGGCTGTAGCCCATCCTTCTATATCAAATCTGAAAGAGGGGGAAGACCCCTGAAAAGAAGCAAGTCAATGAAATTCCCATGGGTAGATCCGTAGTGCATAGGCTTGTTGGGGACATGCGAAGTAAAGTCGGTGTAGTCAAGAAAGGATTTAATAATATGACGATGGGAGTTATCATATTCACAGTTCCAACTTCTGTGTTTTGCATGGCATTGTCACATGCTAGAACAATTCTGAAATCTATTGAAACTAATGCTTCGAGTTCTAGATTAACTACATTATCTTTTTCAGGTGGAAAATAAGATGAGATAAATGCAGTGTCATTATTATAGAACTTTTGTAATTTAATAATAGTGCCTTGTTCAAAGTAGAGTTTAGGGTAGGGATAAGGAAGTGATTATAATTCTACTTTTAACTAAAATGGCAGTTCCTCCTTGTTTATATTGGAAATTATTCTGGTAGATTTTATACTTTGAAGTATAAAATTTAATTTTCTTATCAAAAAGTGCAAATTATTTAAATTCAGATTGTTTTTTCGAAACGTTTTTATTATCTCAGTTCATTATCTTCAAATTATTGCCACCCACCCTGTCTAGTGATCAGAGTGCCTGACTGCGGATAGGGAGGTACTAGATTCTTATCCCAGTTTGGGTATGGAAGTACTTTCTCTCTCTATTTATCATATCTTTGTCCTTTCTTTGTATGAATGGTTTGTGAATGGTTGCTTACCTTATAAACGGGTTTCTATGGCATTTATGTACTGAGGAAGTCGGACTTTCAGTTAGAAAAGTGGAGCAGCCCACACTATAATGCCAGCCTTGCTGGCACCGGACAACAACAACATCTTCAAATTATTTATATTTTTTCGCGGGTTCATCAACGGTTCGTGATTTAAATAAGATGTGCTTCTTTTCTGTAAGAGAAACAAGGAAATTGCTTTATTGCCGATACCAGAATACTTCTAACTTTTAAGGTAGTGACGAATGCTATTTTGTAGAGTGGTGTTTAAGTTAAATTAAGTTAAACTTGAAATGAATTTAAAAAGATCAGTGCAAACGCGGTTATTCTTAGGGTGATTTGCTGGATGCGCTGTATACCAGCCTCATAAAGGAAACCGAAATTGCTGCATCATTTCTTCGCTGTTGGATGGTTTTCAATTCAGGTGTAATCATCATCAATATATCAATTGAAAACTCAAAATACCGATGTGGAGTTGAGCATGGTTTACTGAATCATTGTTATTAAATTTACATTATATAAATGATATCGCTTGAAGTTGCTTGTCATTTCTGTTTTGTTTGAACATGGGTGATCGGGCAGAAATATTAGGCTTTATTCCTCAGAAAGAGTTAGTGTACAATAAATTATTGCAATATGCAGATAAACTTGATCTAGAATCACAAAACTATTTGGTTCAAATCAAAACTAATCTTGGTAAAGCTGTACAATGCCAAGATTTGCGAGATGTTGTATATTGGACTAATCATTTGGCTCAGTAAGTTAAATTTAAAATTCTGTCATATTTGATAGTTGATTAACTTAAATATTAAGTTGATAACGATTGATGTAAAAAATAATGTTAAAAGTACTATGAAGAAATAAATACCGGATATTCGTTTACAAGAGAATGCTAGTAGCCATTAAATTTTTAAATATAATGAATGATATAATTTTTTAAAAATAATTAAGGTAAAAGTTAGAAAGTAAAGTTATAAGAATTTTCAGCTTAACTTTCAAAATATTTCTGCTTATCTCATTATGTTCTGGATTTTTGTGAGATTCTAGCTGTATTCGTCAAAATCTGGATCCATTACTTATTTCTTAAATGTGGTTTCCTTATGTTAGTGATGAATATATAAGAATCTCAAAGTATTAATAGAAATAAACAAAAGTAATGATCAAGAACAATGCAAAAATGCAAGGAAATTTTGCTGAATTAATTTTAAAAGTATTCAAGATAATCAAACTTTTAGTTGCACAAGGATGAACAAAAGTATTTTACATCAATGAAGCTAAGTGTGAAACAATGAAATATAATTATAATTATTTATTCTTAATCATTCTTGCAAAATTAATAATCATGTTCTTCAGAAATTAATTTGCAATACTATATGAAAAAAGTCAGGGAAAAACTATTTGAAATAAATTAATGCTAAAAAGGGATTATGTGCCATTTTGACTATTTTTCATTGATAAAAAGAATTTTTGTAGTAACTGGTGAAATAGTTGCTTTTAAAGTTTTTATATAAGAGACTAGTTTTCTTAATAATTTAACTCCTAATATGTTTGAATTGTATCTTATGCCTGTATAATTGCCTGATTGCACAAAGATGATTAAAAAATTATGTAAATGTGAAGAAATAGTTATTATTCAACATAGATATCAACTTTTTGAAAAAAGAAAAATTAATGATATGAAAAAAATCAATTTTACTACTAATATAATTCTTTAATAGTCAACTATTGCTAAAATCTAAAAAGCTTTTAATTGTTTAATTGTTTAAGCTCAATATCGCTTGGAATTAGAACTTGAAAAGCTTATAATTCCAAGCGATATTGAGCTATTAATTGGATTAAACTGTAATGTTCAATAGAAATATTTTAAAAATCATGTTTCTTCGCTATTGAATTCAAAGGTCAATGATTTGCATTTTAGCAAAATTTCTGTTTGGTTTAAAAAATTTTGACATGTTTTAGTGGCATAGGTTTGAAATAGACAACTTTACATATTAAGATATGAAATAGTAAACTAGTAATAGTAAAATTAATACAAAATAAATATTAAAGTAAAATAAGATTTTGTATTAATTTTTTTTTTCACTTTTACCAGATTCCTGATTTGTTAAAAATAAGGGTGATAAAAGTTTGCCGTTTTTTATTGTTGATTTGGCAAGATTCAGTTGGTATATTACCATTAGATTCACAAATTTTTTATTCTGAAACATTTACATATGCCATGGAATATGAATTCTTTGCATGATCTAATGATTATGAATTGCTCATGCATGATGATGATTATTATGAATTGTGAATTATTCATTTGTACACACTATTCAAAATTGTTCTATTAAAACAGAATTACCAACTTTCAATTTTTATTTCAAGTTGACAGTAAGGTTTAAAACTACTGAATCAATCTTGCCTGAATATCTTAATACAAAATATTTTTGGACATAAGAAACAAAAGGGAACAAGCAGTAATTGATTAATGTTTTCAAGTGGACTTGTTTTCTGAAAAAATCCTTGTCCAGCATATGGAGAATGTATGTGGATAGGAGAATGAAGTGATATATCCAATGGATATAGTTGAACCTTTTGTCAATGAGGCTGCCAAAAAGGGTCACACTGTATAGAGAACTTGGTTCGAAAATTCAAATCTGGAGATTACAGCAATAATGTAAATAACTGTGAAGTAGGTCTATAGTGCAAGTCATAATTATATCAATGAAGATCTTAGCATTGGTAAACAGATTGCAACTGATTGGATGATACTCTGCTAGGAGATGTATGCCGACTGAATAATGGAGTCAAAATTTGGGAAACAAAATATAATCATGGCAAACATGTGGAAGAACAGTGTGTTTTTGGATAGTCGAAAGTACCAGTGATAAGTGTTTCATGGTTGTGGGGGATGATAAATCAAAAGAAACATTAATACTTATGTATTAACGCAACCAGGCCAAAATTCGCATAAATCACCAAATTTGGCGACCCTACTTATGGCAACCCTACATATTATACGTGGTTTTTTGTAAAGAAATTATTTTGCTTACTGGTTAGATTGAATGCCGTGAAATACGTTAACTATGGGTGTTTAGGACCTGCCTGGGAGTGAAAAAGATGCTGTTGAATTGTTACAGGGATATGGAATTATACCAAATGAAGGTACTTGTAAAAACTCTCATAAAATGAAACTGTATTTTGGAAATCAAATCTTCTGGAAATGTAATGTCGAAGAGTGCAATCAACACTTAGGTGTGAGAACCGGAAATTGGTTTGAAAGTAGCCGAATTTCATTTATGACAGCGAAGCGCTTCATTTATTGTTGGTATAAGGAGTTAACCTCAATTAAATTTTGTGCAGAAGAAATAAAAATTTCTGACAAAACTGTTATAGATTGGAACAATTACATGCGGAGATATATGCCCTTGAAATGGATGAAAAAGAAAGAAAGCAAATAGGCGGCGAAAGACTTATTGTGGAAATAGACGAAAGTGTATTTGTAAAAAGAAAAAATAACACTGGGTGTGTACTACCACAGCAATGGTTTTTCGGTGGAATTTGCCAAGAAACGAAAGAGACCTTTTTGGTTACTGTACCTAACAGAAGCGCCATTACCTTCATTGAAAAAATTTTCAAAAATATCAAGGAAGGAAGTATTATTTATTCCGATTGCTGGAAAGGATGCAAGACAAATGAATTGGAAAATGCTGGATTTCTGCATGGAACTGTTAATCACAAATATAACTTTGTAGATCCCAACACGGGCGTTCACACACAACATGTAGAACGCATGTGGTGCTCAGCCAAATGGCGCAACAAAAAACAGAGAGGAATAACACGTCATCATCTTGACTCATACCTTATAAAATTTATATGGCGCCAAACTCAAGCTGTTAATGGCGAAGACGGTTTTCAATCAGTGCTAAAAGCAATAGCCAAAATATTTCTGCCAAAAAAATAACTCTGCAACTTATTCAAATTTGAAACCGGAAGAGTTTAATTGCTATTTTATATTTTGAAACAAAATAATATAATAAACTGTATTAAAAATTATCTGTAATTAATAAATGTACATTTTATTTCTATTCATACTTTCTTACTCAAACTTACAAATCCCGCCGACCTGGTTGCGATAATACGTAAGTACCAAAACATTGTTTGGCATATTGATAAAGTATGTTTTACTCTGCAGCATCATCATATCTGACTGCTTGAAAGATTATGACTGGCTTAAAAATGAGGGTTTTAAGCACTTTATAATTAATCACACTGATACTTTTTGAGATCTTGCCACTGGTCGCACACCAATCCCATTGAAGGAATTTGGTCCTCAGTTAAGTGGGGAATGAAGTATCGAGAGAAAGTGAAGGAGAAATTCGACTCTTACTTGACTGAATATATGTGGTGGCAAATGCATAGCAAAAATTGTTTTGTAATTAAAAACATGAAAGTGCTGATTTTATTATTTCTTCTGTCAAAATAGAATAGTATCAAAGTGTGTTCTAAACCATAAGATTTCTAAATAAAAAAAAAAAAAAAGGAATTTTTAATTTTTATTATATTTTTAAAGATATAATTATTTTAATGATAAATTTTAAATTATTTTTATAGCTATATTCGTCTGTATGGTCGAAAGTTTTCTAAGGAAGATCATATCAATTTCATCAAAGTATACTTTGAACTTCTGATAATACCTGAAGCCGAAACCAGTTTTGTTAATAAAATTGCTGTGATCCTGCATATTTTGCTCAAGTAAATTTTTATATAATTTCATATATAAACTTTATACTTTATTACATTATATTGTTTTTAATAGCATTTAATGCTTTATTTTTCAAAATATAATCACATATTTGCATCTATATATGGACCTGTAAACTACAATTTTGGGAAATCATTTTGGGTCAAAGGGAAAATATAACCTAATGAAATATAATTACAAAAAATCTTGCTTTGATTGGTTTCTTCTTAATTTAAACAATTACTTCTTTAAAATATTTATATGCTATTCAATTTATATTGATTATTGCATAATAAAACAAAACTATTTAAACATTTTCACTTACTGTGGATAAAGAAAAATTATTCCAGTAGTTCTTCAGTTCTGTCCAGTAACATCAGTTTAAATTAGCAGTTATTGTTAAACTGTCAAACATTTAATGGAACAAATTCTTCTGTGATGTGATAATGTATCTTCATTATTATCAAGAGGAATTATAGAAATAATTTTATGGGACAGTAAGCTAGTAACATTGACATTATAATTAGATAAGATTCACTTTTTCTTTTTTAAGTATTTTAGTAAAATGACAATATAAATCATGTTAATTACGGTGTTAAGTTACAATATAAATCATAGAGCAGCTTTGAATTGTATTAAATTTTGGCTTCTGTTAGATTTAGATGCCTATCTTCTTTATGTGATATCTCTCTTTGATATTGAATATGTTAGAAATATTATTAATCTGTTAATGAATAAGTGATCAATATGTTATAAATTCTAACGTGTATGTCACATATAGAATATATGTGACACACATGTGTCACGTATGAATATATGTCCAATTTTTGCCCCAAGTGTTGCACAGCTATCTCGCCAACCTAAATTATGTCACTAAGCACAATATCTGCTTACTAAATACTGATCCATTCCAACTTCAACTTTGGAATCATGTGCTGTTTTGAATATTTCATTATAATTACGTATTATAAAGGTGTTAAAATGCTAATAACTGGAAACAAATTTTTTTATTAAAACCCAAAATTTAATATAAGGGGCAGTGGCCCCCAGCTTAAAAGAAACTTCAATATTCAAACGCTACTTACTACAGAGATAACCAGTCAATAAAACTAAATTTCTGATGGTTGTAACTTGCATTTTTTATTAAATTTCAAATTTAAATATAAGGGGCAATGGCACCCTTGAAAGAAACTTCAGTATAATGCTACCTACTACAGTTACAACAGGGAAATAAAGCTAAACTTCTAACATTAACAAATTGCACTCTTTATACAAACTTGAATTTGAACTAACTGGGTGTGTGATGCCCACCTTCCAAAAAGTTTCAGTATTGCACAACTTAATACTAATGTGAAACATGCAATAAAGTTTACTTAAATATGTACATACTTATGTAAACATACATTTTTATAAAAACTAGAGTTTCTAATATTCCTTCTGAGAGAAATTTTAATGAAAAATTATTTTTTTTCCTACGTCAGGAATTGGCTGCATCATCCATTTTCCTTTTAGCAGCCCAATACATAATAGCCTTCATATGATAGTTGTCAACCATAAGAGAATTAACATTGTCCAGAGATGGGCAAACGGTCAAATGACTAAAATTCATTGCCTCTCCTGTGAAACACAGGGGGCAGTCAGGAGAGTTAAAAATGCCAATATGACAAAGATGATCTTGAAGGAAGTCATGTCCACTCTGAATTCTAAAATTTGCACTAAAAATTTGACATGGGAGGTTTGTAAGAATAGGAGTGTGTATTAGTTTAGACCACACTTTTTCTGTAGACTCTGCTTTCTAGCATTTTTTTTTACAAAGGCAAAAATATTTATTAATGAAAAGTAAAATAACTCACCCGGCCAAGAAAGAATGGTTTTAAGATCTTTGAAGAAATCTTCTACTGTATTTTCTTTATAGTTTCTCTGCCATACACACTCTGAGATTTATGAATCAAACTGACCAGGCATAAGATTAGCACACAATACTTATCTTTTATTGACCCACCAAATAAAAATTTTAAATAATGTAACTTTTAAAAAACCTAAATAATATAATTTAAAAAAATTTAAAACAATATTTTAAAAATTATAAACAATATTTCTTCTGAAAATTTGAGATAATATAATTTTAAAAAATTTCTAAGTCTAGTAACAGGAATATTAATGTAGCAAATAAAATTACTCATTAAACATAAGGGTTGCACACAAAATGAATTTACCACATGTCATATGATCACCTTATGTCATAAAATGAAAATCTTGTCATGCCGAACTGTTAAGCCAGTTTGGCACACTTTATCACATGCTTGATACATTTTACCCTCTGTACAGTTCTCTACTCTTAGGCGATAGATTGAATTCTTGTAACCTTTATTTTTTTGTTCAATATTACTGTATATTAAGGCTTAATAAAATGTATTGATGAATAAATGCCTTTCAGTAATCACTTTCAAATCACTTTTATTCACAGTTCCATTTATTAATTTGAAACAAAGACTTAATTTTTATAGCTATTCAAATATAACCACTCTCTATAATACTATTATATTATCAATACTTGCAATTTGATTTCTAATTTTTTTATGTTTGTGCGTTATTTATCTGTAATAATAATTTGTTTGGCAGTAACTTAATGTTTGGGTAAAAATATATAAAACATTCTGAAAAATTACAGATGCTGTAGAGACTGATTGGCAACAATAAACTTTGTTGAACAATTTTGACATTCTTTTGTAAAATAATGTATATTTTCATGTTACACAGTGGATATTACTGATATTATTTGAGTTAATCTGAGTTACATTGCCTGTTTCCCATGCTTACTTGGCTTTTTTTTTTTTTTTTATTTATTTTTTTTTAAGGATTTCTTGTTAATACAAAGGTAGCTGAATGGTTAGTTCTATGACTTGAGTTTCATCAGTTTGTGTGGTTTCAAATTCCATCTAATCTTTGATGTTTGTAGTAGTTCTTAACTTTAAACTGTAACTCCTAATCTAATTAGCACTTGTGTGTAAAAAAAATGACTGTTGAGTGATAAACCAAACTATTCAAAGCAGAGCTGTAGCAGCTGAATAATTAATGCTATTGCTTTTATTTTAACAGTTTGTCTGTTCATTTCCCATATTGGCTGTAGATGCAGTTCTATGGTCACTTTATATACATATGAATTAGTTTATGTACATTAAGTGATCATAAATTGACAACCAAAACCAAACATTGCTATATTATGTAAAAAATTATTTCATTTAGGTAAAAACAATTTTTTTAATGTAGTAAGCTATAACTTCTACTTTGAATTGATATTACATGTTTTTCGCATAACAATACATAGTTTAACAAATTCTAAAGAAAGTATTTCTTTATATTTTGGTATCATATAGTTTTAATTGCCTGTTTTGATTATTTATTATTACAGTGAAGCATTACTTTTTAATCCCATAATTTAATTTGTAAATTAAAAATTTTTAATAGGAAAACTGATTTAATTACTCGTGAGGATCTTGTATTACCATGGCGTCCACTATATGAGTTAAATGAACGTTTATTTTTCTCTACTTATGAATCTGTGGGACTGCTTTTACATCCTAGGTATGTAAAAATATCAATTAATTAATTTAATTTTTGTATTAATATGGCATTTTTGTAAAATATATTTTTGTTTCAGCAACTTAGAAGCTCACATGAAAACACTCATAAAAGATTGTTGCAAGTAAGTATATTTTTATTTATTCATAGCAGTAATAGACAAATTAATATGTATTATTATATTCTTTATCCTTAAATCTAGCTTAATATAGTTATTAAATTCAGAAATATCAATTTTCAAAATCTTTTTAATTTTTGAATGGATTAAGGAAAATTTAAGTATTTTTAGAGACATCTTAATTTTACTTTGAGAATACTTAATCCATTTTAGTATTACCATATTTGATTTGAATCCTTTAATGATATTATGTATTAAATTACATTGTATATTATGAAAATATATATGTTTTAATTCATAGCTTTAAGCTTTTGTTTTACAACATTTGTATTAAAAGTCTGTTCAAGAGAAGCATATTAATTTTCAGAAAAATAGTATGTGGTTTGATATCCTAATGAATTATTTGTACCTTTGTTAAATTCCAGAGTTTTGCACCATTGTACCAATGCAATTCTTTTTACCTTTTTAAAAGAGATCAGTTGTTGAGAGTATGCTAGGCTTTTTGTATACAAGTGGATTAACTCTGGATAAACTGGTGGTTAAGCACATTGTATTTGTACTTTGTACATGAAATTAGAATGTCTGTATATTGGCTCTGGATAGTGATTTAACTGGTTAGTGGTTTAGCACACATGTTTCATGTCATTGTGTTGACTATATTCCTCAAAATCGTTTGAAGTAAAGGTGGAACGATTATCCAAAATGATTTGAGAGATTTCTGAAAATAGCTTTTTGGAGTTCTAATTTGAAAATTCATTTAGAAGCATTAGTCGACTTCATTGAGAACAACCGTATAAATTTCGTAAAACCATTAATAATAGCGAAGACATATTTATGTTTTTCTGCAAGAAATTTCTTGCAGATCTAATCTAAATGATCAATATGATAGGTGTGTAAAGGGGTGTTGTCATTTTTGATTGGATGTAATTCCCTTTGTTTACCACGTTTACAAATATTTAAAATATGTATACAATTTGATAAAGATTTTTCAATTTTCTTGTTTAATCTGAGGAATGTATAAAGGTTACAATTTAAGTTCTCTTCTGTTCTTTTAATTGCAAAACGATCTTTTTCATGTGCAAATTTAAATCTATTCATTTGCATATTTTCTGGGATTATTGACTGTTCATTACGATTAACCCCTTAAGGCACACATTAATTTCTAATTTTCGGTCAAAAAATCACCTATTTTTTTCTTGCATAATCATATTCTCTTGTGCATTTTAAGACATGATCGACAAATAAAAGTAATTTTTAACTAAAAATTTAATTAAAAAATCTTATTTTTAATTTTGGAATAATTTCACTTAAAGTTGTCTTTATTACGCTCCTTTGTATTAGAAAAGACAACATACAGGGGTACAAGTATAGGCTAATTTAAAAATATATATATATATTATACAAACAAAGTGAAAACGATTTGATTGCATGTTTGTTTTAAATTTCAAGTTATTAAAATCAAATTAAATCAAATTTTCATACATAAAATTGACTAAAAATTCAGTTTGATATGATATACCATGAAGCATGGTACTGCGCAAAGTCCAACATTACAGTTCCTACAATAGTATCTTGTTTCTTTCCTTATCTTTTTACCCCTCTCATCCCTTTTACTGCAACAAACGGCGCAATTTCTACAAGGGGCCGCTTTCTTTTCTGTAGGTGGTACAAATTTGGGAAAGTGCCTTTAGGTTAGTCTCAGAGGCCCAGGTTGGTAAACACGCCGACCAGTTCTTTTGGGTAACACTTTTGAATGGTATTTTTCAATTAATTTTTCCACAAGCATTTGACAAAATTCCAAATGGTCCCGTTTTCCTCCATTTTTTTTATATAGTACAAATGAATTCCATACGGATATATCCACAAGATGGAAAAATATTTTCTTATAGTACCTTTTTCCTCGTTTTCTTGTTGTTGGGTAATCGTGGAGATGCTGATCAAGCCGATCAACGCCTCCCATTGTATCGTTGTAATCAATTACAACTTTCGGTTTCTTTATTTGAGTGCCATCATTGGCTGTTTTGCTTGTATTTTCCTGATGTGTGTTATGGATTGTTGAAAGCAAACAGACATCTTTTTTGTCTTTCCACTTCATCGCCATTACTTTTCCTCTCTGAAACGCAATAACGTCTCCCTTTTTTAATTTTTTATTTCTAATTTCAGATGGAACTTCTTTTTTAGTACTTTTCAGAGTCCCGTAGGTATCTGTTTGACGTTTTACCAGGAAATCCGCTAATTGTGGAGAAGTATAAAAGTTGTCAGTCGTCAAACAGTACCCTTTATCTAATAAGGGTTCAATCAGTGACAACACTACTTGAGTTGATACCAGCATTTCTCGATATGCATCGCTCATATTCGTTCCTTTTCCGGTATATATAATGGATGAATACAAGTAACCGGTTTTTGATTCACAAAGAAGGTACATCTTTATTCCGAAACGAGCTCGTTTCAGTGGTATATACTGCTTCCATTTCATTCGCCCTTTATACAGTAGTAGACTTTCGTCTATCGTGATATCTCTTTCCGGTGTATATAGAGAGGAACACTTTTTATTTATATGGTCAAATACAGGCCACATCTTATTGAGCTTGGGATTGGGGTGAATCTCAGCATCGTAGGTTTCATTGTTAGAGAAGTGAAGATATCTTTTTATCTCAGAATAGCGACAAAAGCTAAGGAGCTTCGGAAAAATAGGTGATTGAAAAATTTCAACTTTTGACCAATACATCGTTACCTCAGGCTTTCTAATTATACCTTGTAGTATAGTTATGGCTAAAAATATGTATAATTCTTCCATAGTAATCGGTGACCATAGGTTCTGTGATGATCCTGGATGTTGAAATGCATATCTGTTTGTTTCAGTTAGAATTATGTCCATTAGAGAGTTATTAAAAAATAATTCAAAGTATGACAAAGCATCATCGTAATCCGTCAAAGTAAAACAACAGCCAGGGTTAGCTTCAAATCGAAATCTCGGTGGTGCAACGTTTGGTTTATTTGTACTAATTTGCTACCAATTCCTTGCTATATCCAAAATCTCGTCATCATTATCTTCCGATTCACTTCCATCACTCTCATCGCTCAAACTGTCTGATAAATTGGCATATTCAAAATTGTCATCGTCAGAGTCGCTCATTATCAGATAACTTTTTTTTAAATTACAAAAACACTTAGTAATATAATTTGCAGTTAACTGCTTACTTTTATTATATTTACGTAATAAAAATGGATATATTACCACAGATATATACACCAAACGACTGCTTTATAACAAAGAATTCCTAGCAAACTTATAGCTAATCATCAAAATGCGCCACCTGGTTTACACAAGAAAACTGCTGAATAGTGGTGCTATCTATGTCAAATAAGTTTAATTATAATCTAGCCTATTTATTTTTACTGGAACGGATCTCAGACGAGCATTAGAAATAAAATAACGCGAGATACAAGGACGCCCGTGTGAGACACGGGCATGTACAAATTTGCCGGAAACTTTCGCCCGTGTGAGACACGGGCAAATGCGTTAAGGGGTTAATACATTTATAAAGAACACCATTTTTAAGTAAATAATAATCATAAAGTTTTTCGTACATAATGAAGTTTGGTATAGATATGAAGCTTATACAACGAATTACTTGTTCTTGTCATCAAAATCAGTTGGACATTATATCCAAATGGGTAAGGTTTACTATACCTCCAGGGTGCCAACGGTTTCTTCTAACTTCTCATCCCCATAAAGTCATGAACTACTTGCGAAATCAATCATTTTATTTTCATATATTTTAATATTTCTTTAATGTGTTCACTTGGGTTATGAGCATGGATTAATTTTAGTGTTAAACTATTTTAAGTTATCTTGCAAGTAGGGTTTTTACTTAAAGCTTCAGCATGTCTCATGCTAAAGCTTTTTATGTGTTCAATAAACAAAGTCAGATAACATAAGTTCATCTAGCTTCTAGCTATTTTTGTACGTAAATCTTTTTTGTCTTAGCAAAAGCATTACATTCAATAACTATTTTAAAAGGAAATCCCAACACAAATCCTAAATCTTTTTAAAGTTTCTATAATAGCCATGGTTTCTAGTTCATAATTTGAATATTTATGTTTAGCTTTTGTTGTCTTCTTCCTTATATAGTGAACAGGGCGGAATTGATTATATATTAAAGATTTTTGAATAAGAGTGGCTCAATATCCATCAATGGTGTATTTCAGTTTCACTTTAAGGGTGAAAATTTGTAAGAACAGGTTCTGTGGATAAAATATGTTTCAGTCCATTGAAAGAATTATTTTTCTATTTCACTAATTTAAATTTAGACTCTTTGTCAACAAATCTTAAACTTTTAACAATAAAGGAATAATTTTTAATGAACATATGAAAATTTTGAATGTCTTTTGCACCTTTTGGTTCAGGAAAATCAATTATAGCTTTAAAAATTACTATTTATTATTTTATAACCATTTATTATTATATATATTTAATTATTATTAATAATTTTATACAGTAAAAATTCTATTTCATATTTCAAAAAATTACATTTCCTTAAATTCAACTCTAGTCCATAATCTGATGCAATTTGTAAAAAAAAAGTTTTAATTTTTTAACACCTTTATATCCATTTTGTGGAAAATTGTCATCTGTATAAATTCTTACAACAATTCGTTTTAATAATTGCCAAAGCACACATTATATATGTATTTTTGAAAACTACTCACAGAATAAGTCAAGCCAAACAAGCACTTCAAAAATTTATGTTGATCATCATATGTAATGAAAGAAATATATTGAGAAATTTTCTCAATGTCAATGTGAAAGAAGTCATTTTTTAAATCCAAAGTTGTAAATACTACAGAATAATGTAATTTATTTGTTATCTCATCAATAACTGGGAAAGAAAATATTCATGAACTGCTTTCATGCTGCAAGTCATCTGTAATGAATGCATGCCTAGTCAAGTTATCTTTTTTCTTAACTAATACTACAGGTGAAGAAAAATTGGAAGAACTATTATGAATTATTCTCTTAGCTAACCACTCTTTACTATGAACTTCAATTATTTTATCTCAACAAGTAGCTGTTAGGGGGAAGAACAATTTAATATTTCTTCTGTTAAATTAACTTTAATTTTAACATAAACAGTTTGAATTTTATTAGGAGCATAATTTTTTATTATCGAATGTATTTCAGAACATGATATATTCTTAACATGACTTATATCAATTTTTGATTTATCGTTAAGATTTATCAAATTAATTAAGAAATTATCTGTTTGCTATTGTTAGTACGAAATGATACTCCATTAGTTGAAATTATTAAAGTACCTTGATTAATGGTGTCAGTTCTCACAATTAAATCAAAATGCAGAGTCCTCATTTAGGACAAAATATTTGTTCTAAGTTGAATAATCAATTTTAATTTCTTCATTAAAATAACCGAATGGCTTAATTGATGTTATTCCTAAACCTGTCAATGAAATATAAGATGATTGTTATTAAATATAAAGTGTCTTTAATTTTATCAAATAAACTTTTTACAAAAGAGTTCTTTGGTAACTTATTGGTTAAGATACTAAAATATATGTAATTAAGATTTGAATCAATTAAATTGATTTTGTGTAAAACTGTTTAATAAAAGTTAAATTTTTATAAAAAAAACTCTCATTTGATTTAAACTTTTAAATTGTAAATTATCATTGGAGTTATCGATACTATTCTAATTTTAATCATTACCTATTTTGTTGTATGTAATTTTCTTAAAATGGTATAATACAATCAGAATATTTTGAAATTAAAATTCAGGTTCTAGGATTATAAAATTATTGATAGATACTGTTAAAGTACCTCTTTCACATAAATTTTCAGGTACTTTCCAGTAGAATCTATTCAAGAAGTCCTTGATGAATTTTGGCCACATATGTGTCCATTTGATACTGAAATGGCACAAGCAATGGCTAATTTAGAACTTTTTTTATGCACTACTATACCTCCTAAAGATCACGATAGAGGCTTTAAGTAAGTTAAAAGAAACTTGGATTTTTTTTCTTGAATGATTTGTATGATTATAATTTGTATAATTTAAAGATTTTCCTCATTGTAAGTGTTGTATCAAATATTGTAAAGTGTTGTGATTTTTCATACAAAGTAATGATTATTTTGCTAACTTGTTATTAAATATTACTAACTTACTATTTTAATTTGTACATTACTTCTCATTGCTAAAATATAATACATGTTTTATTCAGTCAGTTAAAATTTAGGTTAAGATATGGCGATACCAAACCCTTTTTTTGTTTTTAAATGTAAATTTAAAAAAAAAAAAAAAAACTTTCTAATTTTAAAGAAAATTAGTTATTTTTCCTGGTTTTGAAGTATCTCTTTTCTTAATGCCTAATGCATTTTTTATTTTCATATTTCTTTGAATAATTTATTTTTTTAATATAAATTTACATTTAAAAATAAGTTATTTTGTAAGAAACATGTATACAAATCATCTTTACTTTTTTTATCCATTAAGATGCTCAGTACAAAATTAGTTACTTTAAACTACAGTTATTTGTCCTTTCTCTTAAAAAGTTTAAAAAAATTTTTTTTGCTTTAACATTTTACTGACCTTTAAAAATTATGATGCCATAAAGTTTACTGTTATAGCTGTTTCAAAATAAAGAATTCGTTTATTTATAATATTTTTTTAACAATCCTAATTGTGTAATATCTTTTTTGCTGTTGATCCGTTTACTATTCTTTTTTGGTTCCATGTTTTTTATATATATTTGTTTCCAAAGTATATATGCGACCATGTATAAATTAATCACTAACTGCATAAATGATTCTATTTCTATTGTAAATTATATCATTTTAGTTAAATGTCAAATTAATTTCTAATTTTTTGAGGCATAAATGCTTAAACTTTTTTATTTAACTTTGCTTAAATTCAATATTTTAAGATTTTCTTGTAAAATTATGTGATTAAGTTATTCAAGATATTCTTTTTTAATTTAATTTGAAATATTTGATTACTCATTTAGATTATGGTTTTTTAAACTTATGGAAATTTGGGAAAACTATCATAATATTCCAGGCTGGGAAGGTGTAAGTATCTAAACTGTACCTAATTGTTTTTGATATTACTATGAGGGTTACTCTGAAATTTTTGAGATACGCACAAATGAGAATTTACAAAATGAAAATAACGATTTAGTTTTAAAACACAAAGTATTTTAACACAGAAGAGGATTTTTTACTGACTTACTTCAACTTGTTTAGTGTAGAATAAATATTAAACAGAAGAGAAAATGGAGTTGACGCAAGAACATTTTCGCAATTATGATTTTCCATGATTTTAAAAATCAAGATTAAATCAAGAAGAATGCATTCAACGGTTGTAATTATCATTTGGTGATAAATCTCCAGCTTGTGCTACTGTATTCAGATGGTTTAGAGAATTTAGAAGAGGTCGCAATTTTCTTCAGGATGAAGAACACACATGAAGGCCTCCGTCGGCAGTAATCCCGGATAATGTGTCTGCCATACAAAAAATGTTAATGGATGATAATCTCTGTACCTATCAAATAATGCAGAAGTAACTTAACATTGGATCCACAGCCATACACAAAATCAATCGTGAAGAATTACATATGAAAAAAGTAGTGTATACCACTAAATGTCTTCCAGAAATTCTACAAGAACTGAATGTTAGGGGACTAATGCTTCACAATGACAATGCATCTTCACATACAGCCGGATTATCAGTTGAGTTTCTTAAACAAAAACGAATTAAAGTGATCGAACATCCGCCATATTCACCTGATTTCGCTATGTGCGACTTTTGGTTATTCTTTAATCTGAAAAAGAACTTACATGGACGTCGTTTTCATCCAGAAGAAAAGATTGATGTGGCTATAAATGCATTTTTTTCATCTATTCTAAGAAATGAATGGCTTGAGGCATTTAATTTGTGGAAAATTCGTCTATAAAAGTGCATTGATGCTGGAGGAGACTACTTTGAACACCCCTAAAATTTTGTAAGTATACCTTTAAAAACCTAGTTGTATCTCAAAAATTTCAGAGTGACCCTTGTATTTAAGAATTTTTATTATTGATTTCAAATTTACATTTAAATATTGGTAAAAATTATTCTATGAAATGTAAAATTATGTTCTTATGAGATTGATTTAGGAAACTTAAATACAAATAATAAAGTACTGTCCATTGTTTCTCAATTCAGTATTTTTTTAAAAATTTAAATAGACTTTATAAAATAATTTAAAAAAAAAAAAAAAAAAAAAAAAAAAAAAAAAAACTCTTAAAAGCAAAATGAGCTAAATCTATGTTGCACCAGCATGTTTCCCTTACCAAACCCTGAGGTTAGCTCTACTAATTAGATAGAAGCAGCTGGGTGGAGTGTTCATAATTTTGAAGCAGGATCAAAATGGATACCCTTAATACTTTGCCTTTCACTTTCAGAGGTATTATTTCACTTGGAGGACATTGCGCCCATGCCCATTTTTAATGTGCCCCGGTCACTATTACCGCACATGAAAGATCGGTCAATCGGGATTGCAACTAACTACCTTCCGATAATGAGAACAACCTTGTAACCAACCAGTCCACCATGTCCCTGAAAGTGTCATGTCGTATACGCCAGCATCAATCTGTCTGATTAAACATAAATTCATCAGAAAACATTATCTGTCTACTCAGTGGATGTCCAATAGCAGTACATAGGTGCAAATTCCAACCTTCGTCACTGATAAACAGCATAGGTGCATAAGTACATGAGCCAGATGTCTCCTATGGAGGCCCAGACACAATAATGTTAGCTGAAATATAGTTGGAGGGACACTATAGTTCAGCTAAAGGCGAATCTTCAGTCGGCAGGGATTCAAACTCTCTACCTTTTGATAATTAGAACAACACCCAAACCAGCCAGGCCACTTAAATGTATGTAAGAAATCTATTTAATATATTGTAGTATTAATATAATATTGAAAATCAAGTAACACTGAATTATGTGAATAATATTTTTATAACATTTACATTTGATTGATTGAACAATGGTATCAGTTTTAAAAAATATACCATATAGTCTTACCATTTAGAAATCATTAAACCAAAGAATAATATTTTTTGCATAGTAATTTGCTTTTAATTACTATATTTACTGATTAAAAACAAAACATTCAGTGTTCTATAATATAGGAGATCAATAATAAACAATAGTACTAAATCATGTTAGCCATTTTTTTTTGGTAACAATCCAGCATAGTGTCCTTTTTCTTGTTTCATATTTGATTTTTTTCCTTCGTTATGTTCTAAATCATGAAATCATTCAATATTGCAAAATTTATTCAAATTACTAACCTATTCATAACTCATTCTTCATATACATATAATACATAATATACAGAAAATATATTTCCCTATAAATGTCAATATGCCATTTGAAATTCTTTGTAGCTAAGAAAAGTATTTTAATGTTCTACTAAACCTAATAATTAATTGTTTTAGCAGAGATTATTAACTTTGTATTTCTGCAAATTCAATTTTCATAAATAATGCTTATTTTTTAACTTAAAAAAGCAATTTCCTATATTTTTTTGAGTTAATTGTGTGATTTATTTTTTTGAGTAAAGTGTCTCCACATATAGAGCAACAATCAATTTTTGCATATTTGAAAATTATTGTATTAAGAGAATCTGTTCTGATAATAATACTTTACAATTTTTTTAAAATATTTGTTGATTGCTCCAATAAAGAAGATTAAATCAATTTAATTTTATTATAAAAATTTCATAAAGATTTAATAGAATATGTCTTCTAAGCTAATTTAATTTAAATAATTTAATCCTTATATATGTAGTCCAATCACATTAAATTGACCACCTGCCAAAAGTCAAAATAACCACCTTTTGCAGTCTGCTGCAAGGTATAAAAGAAGAGAGTCAGTTATGTTTCCTGAAGGTGTTCACTGAGATATTGAGCCATGCCGATTACAGTGCTGTGGCCAGCTGTGCTAGATTATGCTGGTGAGAATCCATGCCTAGAACAACCCAGTTGAGATTGTCTCACAAAGTTTCTACTAGGTTTAAGTCTGGTGATTTTACTGACCAGGGTAGAATGGTAAACTCATCCTTGTAATCTTTGAGTCATGCACATACGATGCTAACTTTATGAAACATCTCATGGTCTTTCTGCTCATGGGTTGGAAGGTGTTTGCTTTCAGAAGTTTTGCATTATATATGCCAGTGTCCACCTGTCTGATGGAGCATAAAATGTGATTCATCGAAAAGTGCTTCCTGTCACCACTCGGTGGACTCCCAGTCAGGGTACTCGTTTGCAAACTTTAGCCTTCATTATCAATGTATAGCAATCAACATATGTACAGCCTGACATCTGCTTCACAGGCCCAGATGGAGTAATATTCGTTGAACAGTACTTTGGGGGACACTTGGTAACTTCTTGATTCACATCTGGGTAGACAGTTGCTCATAGGTAGCATGTTTGTTCACCTGAACGCATCGCTTCAACCATTATTCACCTCTCTCATCTATGGATTATGTCAATGATTTTGTATTGTCCCATTTTGCCTGCATGGTATACTTTTACCATGGTAGCAAGCGAACAGTTCACAAACTTAGCCTTTTTGAACATGCTTCCACCCTCTGCCTGAACACCAATGATCTTACTCTTTTGGGCATCAAGTAATTTGCTTCTTTTCTTAATTACATTAATGATTGCAATCTTTTCTGAAGCCCTCACACATAATTTATATGTGCTCAACTGAATTGTGCTGCCACCTGTTTTCTGCCTCAAAGTTAGGTGCAGGAAAGCATACTGGTACAACAACCTGCCTCCTGTGATTGGTTGTTTAATGTCAAGGTGGAAAGTATTGTAGTGGTATATAAATTTGACTAGGCTGTGTAGCTTAAATATTTACTAATCATCATTGAGCAATATTAGTGATAGTTTCTATTTAAATACAGTATTGTTCAAGTTTTTATATATTAAAATAACAATTGTTGAAGTAGATTTCAATTACTTTTTATCATAATTTAAATTTTTTACATTAGAATAATATTGTCAGTTTTAAATTTTCACTTTAAAATTAAAGTGAGTAATATTTTGCTTTTATATATTTCTGTATTTAAAAACTGTATGTATTAAATTAAAATTACCTTTATTCTATACTTTTATTATTTAAATTATATTTTAAAGTGCATATTCCTTAAAATTCATATTTCTAAAAATATATATATATTATAAATTACAACTAAGTCATTATGATTAAAATTTTTCAGGCTGTAGTAAATTTGTTGGCTCGTTTAGCAAAGGACAATGTTGGATATATTGACTGGGAGCCTTATATTCCTATGGTAAGGTAGATTTCTTAAAATTATTCACAATATTTGCTACTTCTATAAATACTAATGCATTACTGTTTATCATCTCTGTCAAGTATATTTATCTATTTTCTTATGAGAAATTTATTTTTGAAACTATGATGGTAGATCATAACTTTATCCTTAATAATGTTTTCTAAATAACTAATTAATGTTAGAATAAACTTTCAGATCAGTGATATACCAAAACTAATAATATGTGTTTAACAACGCAGTATTTGTATAAATTGTGTTCTGCTTTGCTTTTCATTGCAAGAGGCATACTTGATTCTCCAAGGATTTGTGCATTGTGCCTCATAGTTTTATCTAACTTGAAAAAGTCCTGAGAAGGCTACTTTAGTATAAATATCAATGGACAGAATAAATAGACAAAAATTTGAATTTGAAAAAATATAATAAGGAAAGAATTTCTATGCATTAAAAATTTAATAAGAAAAGTAACTTGTAAAGTAAACAAAATAATTTCTCTATATAGAAAATATTGGCAAAGAATTCCAGACCAAAACATTCATTTATGTAGTGATTGCCATCTGGAGTTAAAATATTTGAATTCAAAATGGAATTCTAGTAAATTAAAAAAAATATCTTTAAAATTACTTGAAGTAGTAATAAGAAGTCCTTTAAAATTTGTTGATATCAAGAGTCATCTTCATTAGACTTAGTTATTTTTTTTATCAGTATTTAAGAAATATGAGATTTAATATTATATTGGATCTGATTGTTATTTTGTGTGTTTTGATGTGTGATGCTCATCCTGTCACTGAAAAACAATTCTAAAAACTCTGAGGGAAATGTAAATTCATCTTGGAAACTTTTAAGACTATTTTTTTTTATTGTTTCTGGAAGTCACACAAATATTATAACTTTGGACAAGTTAGGAAATTATGCTTTATGGCAGTATAGTTGCTCAGAGAAAATTCCCAGCAAATTAAGTAATATAAGTAATCTTTGTTATTTTATTATTAATTGACATATTTTTCTTTTTAGATTTTCACTAGACTTTTACGTAGTTTCAATCTACCTGGAAGAAATACCAGAATGCAAGTTTATAGAGTGTCTTCTGCTTTTGATTCTTCATCTATTTCTATTTTAATAGCATATATGCTGGTGAGATATATATATATTGAAATTCATGATCGCCATAATTTTTTTCTATTGAATAATATTCACGATTTTAATTAATTATATTCATAAATAAATGTGCTATTCTAATTGCAAACATTCTTGTATAGTTTTGTTAAGATTTGTTATGAGGGGATATAAATTGTAATAACTCATTTTTTTAAAAAAAATTTGAGAATTCTGTTGAAATAGCATATCAGAAATATTTCTGAAGTGTAGACAAGTGTTGTAAAGTTTTAAATCTGATATGTGGAGAAATTATTTAAAAATTGTTAATCACAAGATTTATTTATTGCTTCCATTTGTCCTAGATTTATATTTTGAATTAGAAATATGGATTTCAAATTACTTGAATTTTTATATTACATATGAAAGTAATTTTAAGGGAAATACAACATCGAATTACCGTATTTTCCTGTATATAATCTGTTGATTACATACTAAAAAAATTACAAATTTCATTGTGCATATTATATGCCGCCACGGATAATCTGATAAAAAAGTATTTTTCATCAGGGGTGAAAAACAAAGCAGGCATGGTACAAAAGAAAAATTGTGTTCCATGCGCAGTTAGAAAATAATCCATTTCTTTCATTTAACTACTAACCACACAAGTATAGTTTATTTTTAAAATATGTGTAACCTCGTTATAAAAGTTATTAAAATCTAAAAATTGACAAGTTTAACTGGAATCTTCTCTGATATTGATCGATGTCGTGCTTTCATTTCAGTTAATCACACTTTGCTTCGAGGTGGATTCAAACAGATCTTTATCATTATAAATACTTTTTTTCTGTAGAATTTATATTTTTAATCATAATATGCATTTTTTAAATTTTATTTGGCACCAAATTATCAGCAGCATAAGATTTTGATTGCTCATTGAAAAAATTGCCTTGAATTATTCGCTGATTAAGCAACGCTGTTTTTTCTTTTGCTTAAAAAATAGGGCTTGCGGATAATATGCCATTTTGGATTATATTCTGCAAAATGCAGTAATTTGAGATATTTTTGCAAATATAGACGAACAATATTCCCAGTGACATTGATACATATATTGAGTGCTTATTGCATTTTATTATTCATGAAAAGTTTTGTTTATATTATATATATGGTAAAGAGCAGGTAATTTCGTGGCTTTATCTAATGTCACACATAACACTCTTTGTTATTAATTGTCAGAATATTGCATCTCATTAAAAATATGCCAAAAATGTTTATATATTTTTTATGCAGGCTCTTAATAATGTATCTTTCAAAGGAAGAAAAAAAGTATAAATAATTTATATGAATTTTGCTGGGCTATTATGAAAGAATATAAATGCTGTCAGTCATATTCCTAAGTTTGTTTGATTTTTTTAAGATTAGTACACAGAAAACCGCATTTATGCTTCACATGTGTTTTTCTAATCACTTGGATATAATTTGAAAATTGTGGAATAGAGTAGATTGTTCTTACAAGTATGAAATTGTAGAAAACATCCAACAATACAGAGAGCAGGAGGACTAGATTTTAGTATAAATGTAGCATATAGTCAGGTATTAGACTTTAGTAAATGTCCAATACTTGGACATCTCTTATGAGAGTGTCCCATTTAGTATTGATCCAAGGTATCTTTAGTGCTCCACCATTTTAAGTTCCAATTGTGCATGTAAATTGCTTTCACCTGCTTTTATATTTGAAACTTTTACAAGGAAATAATAGAATATATTTCCTTGTAAAGGTTTCAAATATAATTTGTTTTAGTTTGTAATAATTTTTTAATATTCTGACCATTTTAGAAATTTTCCCTCAATGTAGCTGTATTTCAGTTTTAATATTTAATCTGGTATAATGAGTCTGTTTTTATGCAAGTGAAATTATAAAAAACTAATTTTTAAACATGTTCATAATAAATTTTTGTAAAAAATTTGCTTATTTTAATTTTTTATAAGCAATAAGATGATTTTATTTTTATATAGTGCTTAATAGTCACTATCCTATTATTGTAGCTCAAGTTTTCACATAAAGTTAAATTACCATCTCAATGATGGTACAACCACGAGATTAATTTATGAGTATTAAATTCAAAAATGTTTTTCATTGTTATATTATTTTTCAAACAGGTAAAATATTAAAAAATCATTGGTTTAAAAATTTTTTTTTCTGTCAAAATTTAAATTATCTTTACATATTTTAAATTAGTTTACATTGTTGCATAGTTTTAATTTTCCTTTTAGGGAATGGGCAATAGCTGTCAGCTTCACATCACTCGTCTCTTTAAAGCTTTGGAGTCTTTCTATCATCCATCCAATCTTGGAAAATGGCTGGTAAATAAATTTTCTTTGTTCACCAATCTAAAAAAATTGTTTTTCTCCAAGAAATATCTTTTAGAGAGAAATAACTTTATATTCATTTACCGAATAATTGCATTGTATTATATGCTTAATTTTTTATTAATTATTACCTTATTTAAAATGTACTATATTATTTTAAAATCATTCCATTTATTTTCTTAATTTTTATGCTTTAAGGTAAAAATACAGAAGCTATTACAGAGACTTCCCTTAGCTGTGACTAAGCGCTATCACCGGTAAATAAAATATTGCTTGTTTATTAATAAAACATGTTATAAAATGTTATGAGAATTGGTATAAATTTTATTGCTTATAACCCCATGTATAAATGGTTGTCAAATTTAATTTTAAATTTATAAACAAGAAAGGTAAAAACTAGAGTAAAAATATCAAACTTGATGTTTATTTCTTGTTCTAGTTATTGAGATTATATCCTTCGTATCCTTTATTTAAAATAAAAACATTAGAGCATATGCTAAAGTAAAATTGTTTATTGAGAAATTAATATCTTTCTTCTTACTCAGAGAAAAACACAATAAGTCTTCTTGGAGAATTCAAATCCCAGATCATGCTAAGTTAACAAATGAAGATATCACGGAATTTGTCAAAAGCATGGTTCCATCAGTTCTATTATCAATGTTCAGTAAACGTGGTTGTATTGATTCATCTATAGCAGTTCAACATCTTGGTGCTCTTCGTCCTGAATTAGTTATTCCACCGTTATTAGAAAGGTAACTGTTACATGTATTGGATTTTTAAAATATTCACTATTTAATGGTTTATATATAATTGTTCAGTTGTCAGTTGTTGTAAGTTTCTTAAGTATGTCTCACTGTTTTGACTTGTTCAAAATTTACTCTTGTTGCTAAATTTTAATAGTCATAACCATTTTTTCTGTAACAGAGGAACAATGTAACTATTAACTATTTTTATACTATTTAACTACTTAATACTATTTTTTTATTTTTAATTTTAGTAAAGAAAAATCATACTTTTTCAAGAATTTCTATATTTTACAATAAATGTGCATTTACATTTTGCTTTTGTTATTTATGTATGATGAGGTTTTCAATTTCATTTATTAGATGGTTGGAATAAATCAATAAAAATATTGGTGCTCTAATTTGCTAATTATTTTATAATTTCTTGTAAAAATATTACTACAAATTACAAAATAAGTGGTGCATTAATAAGTGGTGCATTGTGTAGATAAATATCTTATTAATAATTGCATAATTTGTTGAAAGACATTAATTTAAAAGTATTTAGTAAGTTTATTTGTAATATAAATGTATATTTGACTAAGATCACCATATTTTTTTATTGTTTATTAAAGTTATTCCTTAATATTGTCTCCTGAATCTTTTTAAATACATTTTTTTATGTTGTTTTGTATAATTGGCACTTCTAGAAGCCACTGTCTGTAATTTTAACTTTTAGAGTAATTGCTTATTTCTACAGAGATATGTATTTTAATAATAATTATAACATTGAAAAAATGTTAATCTCAATAGAATAAATGTTTGAATGTATATTTTCTTAAGATTAATATTAATGTATATTTTAATGATAGCTGTTTGCTTTTTACCTATATGTTTATAATTGTTATGTATTCATTAAAAAGTATTATTCTAAATCAAACAATCAAGGTTTCAAAGTTTAAATTAATATGGAGTCATCAAAATTTATAAACTTAATTTTCTACTTTATTTGATTTTTCAAACTTTTATACATGCTTTAGATTTGCTTTTGGTTTTTAAAGTTGAAAAAATGAATTTTTTTTAAGATTACTTTTTAAAAATATTTACTATTATAATGTATTTTGGTATGTAAAATTAATTTTAAAAACTCTATTACTATGAAAATTTTATAAAAATATTTTAATTAGTTTTTTTAAATAATATAAAATATTTTCTGAATGATTTACTTATTGTCATTAAATGTTTCTGTTCAATGTTTTATGATATCGATTTTTATTTGTAGCGGAAATATATTT
The DNA here is from genome assembly GCA_030067965.1 of Latrodectus elegans. Classification (NCBI taxonomy): domain Eukaryota; kingdom Metazoa; phylum Arthropoda; class Arachnida; order Araneae; family Theridiidae; genus Latrodectus; species Latrodectus elegans. Next base: position 31,516,905 of record CM057819.1, on the reverse strand, counting down.
TTAACTATGTCCTTGTTAATTCCAGGTTATATTCTTCACTGGAGACTCTCACTGAGCCTCATCGTTTAACTGCTTCGATGCAGTGTATTGTTCCTGTGTGTCGTGCTCTCGTTCAACCAAATAAGTACTTTCCTGAAGGACCAGGACATGTGATTCCACTACTTATGGCATCGTTACCTGGAATTGATCCTAATGATATCAAAAAATGCATGGTAAACATTCGCAAATACTGGGATATTAGAGTTGAATTGCAATTACATATATTCCTTAGTTAAAAGCAGCCTGTTTACAGTCCAAAATAATGTTTTTTAAATCAGGAATATTATAAAGAATGTTATTTGTTTAAAAAAGTTTGATAGTTAATGAAACATAATTTTGACTTCATTCGGTTTTTAAAGTTGTTTTATAGATTTTAGGTGACCAAAATATTAAATATAATTTGTAAAAATATATTAAAAATTGTAATCTGTTTTGATATAATTAGTTTTTTTATTAAATTATTATTAATTAGTTGATAAAAATTAAAAATATTTAGACACTATATTATTGTAAGTAAATCTAGAAAAAATTAAATTTTGTTGATATTGCCCTAACATTAATTATAATTTTTTATTTCATACTCAATGCACTTGTTCATGCTAAAATTTTTATATTATTTATTGAAATTAATTTCATATTTCCCTCTTTAAATCTTTATTGTTTTTTTTTTAATAATTCAAATGCAAATTTAAAAATTGTTCTTAAGCAATTTATAATATTAAAACTTTTATTCTTAAATTTACTTCTCAGTTGCATAGGGTAGTTTTATTCATTTAAAAATTTTTCCTTTTAAAACTTATATAATGCTTTAATTTATGTTAAATTTTGAAAAGCAGTTGAAATTTAAACCATCAAATAACTGAATTCTCTTTCTTGCCTTGTTTTAAATTTTTAACCAACTTAATTGATTAATCATTGTAATATCATAAAATATGTTGAGTCAAAAGTATGATGGTTATCATTAGCTTTTCTTTTTCTGTTTGTTTTGTCTTTTTTAATTAAGTTTAAAATCGAATTAATATTTTTTATATATTAGATTTTAAGTATAACTAATGCCATTTAGATTTTTAGAAAATGTATTAGCTCTAAATTTATGAATTTTTACAAACTTAAAAGAACTGAACAATACTGTAAAAAATTAGAATATAATAAGTAATCAACAACATACACAATTATTTAATTAAATTTCTATGGTTTGGTGAATAATTTGATTATTAAAATTTTATTTTTAATTTGATTTAACATTAGTTTAACATTTAATTTTGAATTTTTTTAAATATGTAAAGCAATGTATTAGTACATTTCTTTATTTTAAAGAAAGTTTGATTTTGGATTATTTTTTAATACAATATATTTTTAGAGTTGTTCTTTCTCTTCTGATTTTCCTGTCATTTTAGTTGAATACTAGAATTAAAAAAAATTATTTTAATATTTTGAAATATAAAAATATAGCAATGTTAGTAGAATCTTGTTAGGACTAATTTTAAAAAATGAATAAATTAAAATTTTTATTTTCATGTTTATGAGCCAAATTAAAGAGGAAGTTAACAGGAATTGAGAAAATTTTACTATTGTTAATTTCATATATTGATTGTTGTGCATGTTCTTCAACAAACTGAAAAAATTATTAGAACTTTGTGTTAAAAATAAATTATTTCTATTTATCATTAGTATGAATTTATAGTAACACATAAGAGTAATATAAACAAAATCTGTGATATTCTTCAAGAGCCAAATTTTAAGAAGTTTATCCATCCTTTCTTTTTCTGTCATCTGTAATATAACAGTTAAATGAAGGTAAATTATTTTACTCAAAATTTAATTACCATTTTAGATAATTCTGCCTTGAGAGTTAATTATATTTGTTTCCATTGCAAAGCTTTGTATTTTTGTTGTTAAGTAATAAAAATTGAATTATGTTTGGAATATTTTCTATCCTAAAATTTAAGTCTTTATAATATGATATTTGTTTAAATGTTATATTTTGATATTTATTTATTAACTTTAAAGTTTGGAGATAATTTTTAATGTTTACAAATTCATTTTTAGATCACTTTCCAGTTTATTTCAACAATAACCAATTTGATTTTGATTGTTGATTGTTCTTCTGCTGTTGATAAAAACCCAAATTTACCTCAGGTAAAATGATTCAATTTAAGTAAAGCAAATCCTTTATTAATAAATAAATATGCACAGAATTTTTTTTCATTTATGTAAATTTTATATAGTTTAATTATTTATATATGTGATTTATTTTATCATTGTTAGTAGATAACAAATTGTGATTGTTTGCAAAAGCAATTTTTAAGTAAAACTTTTATATAACTTTAATTGTACTTGGATGAAAACTACCTATTGAATGAAATTTATTAAATTAACTTTAGTTTTTAAGTTGTATATTAATTGAAAAGGTTTTTTAATACATCAAGTTATATAGTTGATATCTGAAGTGAAAGAGTACTAGCATACTTTTCTATATTTAGCTCAATGTTAGGCTCTATCAATTATACAGTAGCTGCTGGGTGGAAATCTTCATAGTTTAAAAGTAAGAAGATGGCCCTTTATTACTTGACTGATACAACCAGAAGTATCATAGAGGACATTGTGACCCCAACCTGTTTAACGTGTCTCAATTGCCTTTGTGAACACAACATGGTTAATAAAACTACTGGAATTTTAACTTGGCTCCTTGGAAATCGCGAATTAATCCTGGAAATTTTATTTATGTTGGTGCATTTGTCTTTTGTTTGAAAATATCATAATTTTTTTAGAGATTTTGTTTTAATATTTTAAAATTTTCAATGAAATTGTCTGAAATCAAAATTTAGTACTGGTTTTTAATGTTACCACTAGATAGCTACACAATCGATATTAGATTGTTATCATATTCATAACTGTGGACTAAAAAGAAGATCCAGCTTAGCCACAATAGCTTCATGATGATCCAATTCACTCATTAATAATAACTAAGAAAAATGTTATTTTGGAAACTTTAATCTAATAGTAGTATTTATTTTATTTTGATTAAGTATATTTATTTGAAAAAAAAGGTTGTTATACAAATTTTCAAGTACTCAGTAAATTAAAAGATATGTGTAACTAATGAAGGTGTTTAAAAACTCTAAAATTACCAATTATTTTATACACTGTAGTTCAGTAATGAAACAAGTATTGATTATTTGAATAACATTTCCCTTATAGCCGTAAATTCCTTAATGGCTGTTGAAGTATGCATTAAATATAATTTTAAATTAAATAAAAAATATTAAATATACAAATTTTCAAGTACTCAGTAAATTAAAAGATATGTGTAACTAATGAAGGTGTTTAAAAACTCTAAAATTACCAATTATTTTATACACTGTAGTTCAGTAATGAAACAAGTATTGATTATTTGAATAACATTTCCCTTATAGCCGTAAATTCCTTAATGGCTGTTGAAGTATGCATTAAATATAATTTTAAATTAAATAAAAATATTAAATATACAAATTTTCAAGTACTCAGTAAATTAAAAGATATGTGTAACTAATGAAGGTGTTTAAAAACTCTAAAATTACCAATTATTTTATACACTGTAGTTCAGTAATGAAACAAGTATTGATTATTTGAATAACATTTCCCTTATAGCCGTAAATTCCTTAATGGCTGTTGAAGTATGCATTAAATATAATTTTAAATTAAATAAAAAATATTAAATATACAAATTTTCAAGTACTCAGTAAATTAAAAGATATGTGTAACTAATGAAGGTGTTTAAAAACTCTAAAATTACCAATTATTTTATACACTGTAGTTCAGTAATGAAACAAGTATTGATTATTTGAATAACATTTCCCTTATAGTAAATTCCTTAATGGCTGTTGAAGTATGCATTAAATATAATTTTAAATTAAATAAAAATATTAAATATACAAATTTTCAAGTACTCAGTAAATTAAAAGATATGTGTAACTAATGAAGGTGTTTAAAAACTCTAAAATTACCAATTATTTTATACACTGTAGTTCAGTAATGAAACAAGTATTGATTATTTGAATAACATTTCCCTTATAGCCGTAAATTCCTTAATGGCTGTTGAAGTATGCATTAAATATAATTTTAAATTAAATAAAAAATATTAAATATTTACAATAATTTATTTCTGTTTACAAATATAATTGAAAAATGTTGCATATGCATAATTATATGCATATTTGGTTGAGTGCAATTCGTAAAATTAAATAGAAATATTTTACATGAATGGCAATGACTCCTTGAAATTTTTGGCTTGACTCCTGGAAAAACTCCTGGAATTTGATTCTTGGAAATCTATACAAACCATGAAACATGATGGGTCTTCAGTTAATTTTTTACTCTAACTCACCATTCTCTAACAATGAGAGCAACACCCTATCCAGCTTGGTCATCATGACCCTGATGAGATTGATGTGACATTCTCTTTTAAAATTTATTAATGTTTTATTCTTAAAAATTTATTCAAGTTTCAACTTTTCACAATTAATGTAAGAGAAAGGCATTGAAAACACTTTTTAAGCAGAAGACAAGGTAATTTTTTTTATAAATTTAATGCTGCATGAATGAATTGCTTGAAGTTTTTCTGCAAAGTGTTTTAAAGCTTCAGTTAATCATGAAAACTTTGGTTTTAAAAGAGGATAGCAAATTTAATTAAGGTAATTTATAGTATTTTGCTTTTACTAAAAAAAATCTTTGAATTATTCATGACTCTAAATTTTCCCTGTTTAAAAATTTGGATTAAGTTTTTGGATGCATTAAATTCTTTTAAAATAAATAATTCAATAAATAAATAATTTCTTTTAATTTGTTTTAGAATGTTCAAGACGTTTGTTTAGCTACTGCTGTTTTTGAAGATTTTGTGCTTCAGTTCATGGATAGGTAAGTTATGTTATTGTTAGTTCTAGAAAAACTAATATTATCTATTGCAGTGCAAATCATTCCTGCCCTGAAAATCTAAGTCTTTCATGCATTATTAACATCTCTTAGATACTGTAGAGGGTGCAAATGTTTCTAAAAGATGTTTCATGCTTATTGATATTGACTATTTCTTTTACTAAATTGGCCTTACTAATTAAGTCTTCCTTTTGTTGTGTGTGTGAATGAATTTAAAATATCTATCAACTTTTATGACAAGAATTTTACCCAATTGATAACCTGTGCAACCAGCAATATATCTTCCTCTGTTATCTCAAAGTGTTTTTGATGGATGTTATATAAATTCTGTTATAATATTTCAAATTTATCTAATAGATTTGTAATTGAAATCTCTAATTGATTTGAAAATGTGTTTTGCTGTCGGGTCTAGGGAAAACAGAAAAGCTGACTCCTCACACATGTCACTTTGACAACTCAGAAAAAGTTGTGTGTGACATCCTAGGACTTATTAACATCATGTTTGTTAACCTATGTTTCATTGCTACATTTGCCTTGCTCTGTCAGTGCATTTATTTCAAAAAAAGTATTTTTAAAAAGCAAAACTTGATATCCTGCTACAACATATTCAATTTCTTTTTAAAATACAAAAGGAAAAACAATATTTCACTGATTTTCAAAAGAAAAATGATTTTAAAAAAATGGCTGATAAGGTGTTAAGTGTCAAAATTAACATAAAAAATGCTAGATTATTAAATGAGTATTTTGATTAGAGTAAATAATATGGATGATATGCAAAATTTTCTGTTCAGTTTGCCATTTTGCAAATACCAAAGTTTATAGCAATATGTAACTCTAAATTTCCAGTTTTAAATGTAATTTGCAATAGTTCAAGAGAATAGTGCCAAATGTAGGTAAAAGTGAAAAAGATTATTACAATCTTATGAAATAATCGAATGTTTGAGCCCATATAAATTATGTTATATAAAAAGTCAATTTGATGATAATTTTCCATGTCTAAAATGCAGTGAAATTTTTGAAAATGTTAAAATTATGTACAGAAAACAATTTGATATCTTTCAAAAATAAATGGAAAAGAAATCCAAATTTAAGTATCAAGAATGCAATCATTTTAATGACTGTAAAATAAAATTGATTTTAGGTGTAATACATAAATTAGAAAATTCGAAACAAATTCAACAGTTATCACATTTATATAATTGCAATTACAATGAACTAATTCTATAAAGTGGTTAAAAACAAGAAAAGGGTACAAAATTTTCAACATACTGTCTTCCCAGAGGTTTTATGATCATTCTATTAAAGAAAAAACATAGTTATATGTGAACTTAATAGTTAATTCTATGAAGGACTCCTAGCACTTTTAATAAAGAATGAATTCTCTTCATTATTTAAAGAAATGATCAATAAATCTCGATTATTTCTATTCATGCTTCAACAAATAAACCAAGAAACATAAGAAGTTACCACAGATGAATAAAAAATAGTCAAATTATTTATCAATGTTTAATAATTTTTATTTCATGTAAGAATAAAAATGAAGTGAAACATTCTAATGATCATAACATCTAAAGAGGAAGCAATAATTTTATTTTCTGTGTTCCAATTGATATTCATTGTACATTTTCTTTTTGGTAAATTCAACATCCTAAATATAAAATAAGAAGTTCAGAAGATCTGGTGTTTTAAAATCAACCGAATAAGTGAGTAAGAATTGCTCAGCTTGAAATGTAATCCAAAATGTCTATATGCAGAGCTAATTATTCTAGAATCATGAAAAATTTTTGAAATTTTATTATGTTGTCAGCATAACTAAATTTCAGTTAGTATTCCAGATTTGGAATAATTGTAGGTCTTGTTATACATATAAATTACCATTGTTATATATAAAAAAACTACCAGCTATTGACAAACAAGCCGAACTAACAAACCAGACTCCTTTGAAACAAAGAGTCGATTCTCATTTTTCAGTGACATGTGAATGGTTAGTTAATTTTGCATGCATTTCTGAGTAAAATATGAATCAGTATTCATTACATTGCAAAGCTTGTTTCGTGAGAAATAATTGAAATAATTTTTTTTTAATATTTTTATATGTTGCAAAAATATTATAAATGTTATTTATTTATTTTTTTTTATCATTTTTTCCTAAAATTTCAATCTATATCTTTAATAATTTTCTCTTATGCTTTGTGGCTTTTCTTTTTTTTCCCTCTCTTAACGTTTGTTACTTCTTTTCAAGCTAATGAAACTAGCTTGTTTAACTGTTTGTTATTTTGAATCATCTGATAGATTGAAGTATTCAATATGTTTAATTAATTGCCTTAAAAGTTCTTCTCCTTTAAGTTGTTACAACCAAATTAAACTCTGAAATCACATAGATTATATTTTAAGAACTGTAAATAAGCAAAATATGATAAATGTGATGAAAAACTGAAATGCTGTAAAAAACAAAGTGCATATATTATCAAGGTTTCCTATGTTTGTTTAATAACTGGAAAATCTGGTGGTTCAGCATTATTTAATAAATTAAATTGGATATGTTGTATTGTGAAACAAAACATAATTTAATATTTTATTCATACTTTTGTAACATGTCTAATTTTTAAAAAAATACTTATTATTGCTATAGAAATAGATTATCTTATGATTATATTATTTAAGGTGCTATTTATTATAATTATAGTTGATGTAAGAAACAGATTGATTGAAATTACTAAATTTTATTCAGCTCCAAGTTAATATATAAGTATTTAAAGATGCATTTAACCTTGAATAATTTTAATATTCAATTTTTCTTATGATTTTCAAGCTTATTTATTTCTTACAATTTATTTTTAATTTCTTTAGGTGTTTTGCACTGATTGAAAATAGTTGTTTAAATAATCATAATCGATTGGATCGAGAATCAGAATCCACTAATCCTGAAGAACATTATATGGAAATAGGTCTCTACAGCACATTTGCTATCATTATTAATCAGTGCTCTCCAGCTATTTTTGAGGTAACTAAAAATATATTTGAACATATTTATATACTTATTTACATATTTATATTCATAAAGTTTTATTAAGTTACTATCTATAAAACTGTTTTATAATTTTGCTAATAACTTATAAAAATGATGTAAGATTAGTATGTTACTTAGAATATTATATTTTTGAAAAAGTTTTTTTAAATATAATTTCATTTTGTAATTTAAACTTTAAATGTCTTATAATAGAATATTTATGTGTTCTGTATGTATGCAACCTGAAAAATAAAAATTATATGCATATGAAAAGTATTTTAAAATCCTAAAAATTATTACCAAACGTTTTTGGAATATATTGAAAATAAAATTTCATTTTTTAGTAGAAATTATTCTTTGGAATAGATGCCATTATTTTAATGTTCCTTCAGGTCAGAACAGAAGCAAAAAAAAATTATTGTACATGATTTAGAGTTTGTGTCATAAAGTCTAAGATTAGAAAAATCACAAACATCCAAGTTCTAATTTATTCTAATGCCATTTAATTCCATTATCTGAATTGTAGGTTATAACAAATATATATATTTTTGTTTACATGAAAATATACATTTCTTCTTTCCATTTCTTTTTACTTTGAGAAATAATTTTTGAAAATAACATTCAAATTATTCTTAAGTTATAAAAATTAAATGAGGAAATTCTTAAAACACAAAGAAACACAATTGCATGATTATTTGATTTGATTAATTGCACGATTTGCTTGACTTGTGTATCTTCATGAATTAAAGTTTCTGGAAGTATGATTTCGTAGTTTCTGGAAATATTATTTAAAAAAATAAATAAACTCTTTTATTTGCATTATTAACCAACTCATTTATTGTGCAGTTAAATGAAGAAGAATTATTCATCATCTGATAATGATTCTTCCTCACCATAATAATCTGGAATTTAGAATTTCCTTTGAGAAGATTATCAAAATCAGACAGAATCAAGGGGGAAAAAATCCTAAAACTCAGGATCCTAAAATAACATTTATTTCAAATATAATGGACCCTAGAATATCATTTAGTGATCAATAATAATTGTTCTGGTTCAAAAAGTATGCATATCTGTCTAATGAGCTCATTCTTCAGCAATCCAAGTATTACTTGGATTGTCTGTCTCATAATGTGCTTAATATATCAGCTCATTCATAAGTGTTTTTTTTTTTTTTTTTTTTTTTAAACTGAAAAATATCTATTGCAAAACCAAAATTGTAAGATTAAATTTCTAAATAAAGATAAATTGGTTTATTTGTATTATTTAGTATTTTAATGAAAAAGGAATCATTGAAATATGTGGAAAAACTAGTTACAGCTCTTTAAGAATATATACTTATTTATCTTTATGATTTTATAAAAATAAAATTAAATTCATTTTATTTTTTAACTTTGCCTAATTTCTTATTTTTTATATTTGTATTTTTTATATATTTTTATATTTGTATTTTCTTTTTTATACATAGCAAGAAAATCATATTTTATTTTTAAAAATATTTATGCATTTTTGATTTAATCACATTTGAGTTTGTGGTTAATTAAATGAAATCATTTTGGAAAACACATTTTTTTTATAATATTAAGAATATGTGCATAATATCTTTGTAATTATGCGTGTTTTTTCAGTCTTTTAATGTAAATAATTTAAAATAAAATTAAATGTCTTTTTTTTAGGTTGCTCTAAGTAAACTTCATACTTTTGTCACCACACATATTTTAGAAATCAATGTTTCTGGAAAATTTGCAGCTCATATGTGCCGTGTTGCAACTAAAGTGAGTTTAATTTAGTATTAATCATAAGTTTGTCTTTAGATATTAGTATGGAATCACTGCAACATTTTAAATACTTATAAATAACCAGTTCAAGTTTTAGTGGTTAAAATTCAGTTGCTTGCTCATATAATTATATCTAATATATTAATACATTAAAATGATTATAATTTCTCTTTTTTGTAATAATAATTAATTCTTATAATGTGTTAAAAAATTAATGTCTGCATTAAATTCCACTGAGTTTAAAAATTAAATTTGAAAATTTATGTTCAATTACGATTTTAAATTTTCTTATACAGTTTTTAAACAGGGTTCCCACAACTCTGGGAACTCTTTAAATTCGAAAAAAATTTTAAGGGCTCTTGAAATTCCTGGAAATTTAACTTGACTCCTTGAAAATTGTGAATTATTTCTAAAAAAATTTACTTACGTTGATGCATTTTTTTTTTTAGAAAATATTACAATTTTTTTATTTTAATATTTTAAAATTTTAAATGAAATTGCATAAAAATCTAATTCAGCATTAGTTCTTGATGATACCACTAGATAGTGGCCAGATCAATAATATATTGTTATAATTTTAACTATAAAAATCTAGTTCAGCCACAATAATTTCATTATAATATAGTTTAGTAGTATTTAGATTTATGTTTGTGAAGTGAAGTAATCACCAGATAAGATTTTCATGTTGTGCAATCAGACTTGTGATTTTAATAAATTCCTTTTCTATTTGCTTTTGTTTTTTTGTATTGTATAAAATTTACTGATTATTATTTTATCTCCCTTGGTGGAAATTGGGTATAATTTCAGTGAATCAGAATGAATTTATTTATCAGTATAATAAAGGCTCAAATAAATTATTTAATATGCCTGGTGGAAAGTGTCTTTTCACTGACCAATGGACTCGGGGGGGGAAAATCATACAAAGATTGTCTTTTGTGTGGTTCAGAAAAAACACATGCTTATCACCTGCTTTGCTAGAAAGACTTCTGTATTTCTAATATGGAAGAATTGGTAATCAAATACCATGTGAAAGGGAAGGGAAAATGCGTATTTATTCAAAGAGGCTATATCTACCAAAACATTTAATAATTGAAAAGATTTTTTTCACTACTGCTGTTCTTATTAAAGAATGTGAACCCAAAGCTTGTTCAGAAAATTTAGATTCATTTATTTCTTTAAGAGAATCTTAAAAGACTGAAATTCTATGGGCCCTTAAAGTTATAAACATTGGATTCAGCTGTAGTTCTTGTAGCAGTATAAATTGTCTCTTTCAAACAATGTTTCCAGGGCAATTCAGTTGTGCAGAAAAAAGTGTGCTTATATATCAGTTTTTTTTATATTGCATCTTATTTATCCAACTTATTGAAAGAAAAGGTAAAATGCTAGTAATTATGTACTTCTCTTTGGTGAAATTCAAAATTGCTTTTGATAAATAATTGGAAAAAAGTCATCATGGAACCTTTACTTAACAATTGTATTTATTTTGAGTAAGTATATTTATATTCGAAAAGAGATTGTTATACACATCTTAAAATATTAAACAAAATTAATTGATAATCTATTATAGATATTAAAAGACTTCAAATTTACTCTTTATTTTATACAATGTATAGTCCAGTTCATAAAAAGCATTGATTAAATTACATTTTTTTTCTGTTATAACTGTTAATCCATTGAAAGCTTTTGAAGTAGTCATTAAATATAATTCTAACTTAAATAAAAAAATATATTCATTAATTTTTGTTATTATTTACAGATATAAGTGAAAAGTGTTGTCTATCCATAATTATATGTATATTTGGTTTAGAACTATTTTTAAAATAAAATAAAAAATAACATGAATGTGTCTTCTTTCTGTAAATTTTGCATTTAAGTCCTAGAAAACTCCTCGAATTTGATTCTTGGAAATCTGTATGATCCATGAATTTTTTTTTTTTTCTGTTAAAGTTAAAATTTATAGAGATTTGTGTTGATGGTTGTATACCTTTTAATAAATATTTGTTTTTTTTTATGTTAATGCAACATATATAAGGTTAATCAAACTATTAATGGTTCTCATATTTTTTTTAATTATAGGTTAATTCTTTCTACTAAAGGAATAAAATCCTAATTCTGTTGTTTATCTCTTGTAAAAAATATAGCGATTTCATTATTTATTGTCTCATGATCTTTTTAAAAATGAATCATGTGCTTTCTAGGAAATATTTTCCTAAATCTGAACTCTGTGATGAAAATAATGCTGTTATTCTTCTATATCAAAGAACTTATATTAATTCCTTTAAAAATGTAGCCAAGCACACTATTTCCTTTGTACAAATAGTTTATATACGTGCAGTTTTCAATTTTTTTTATTAAAAAAATTTTCTGTTCAACAGTTTGTAAGTTCAATTCCCACCTAGAGTTTGAGATAATCCACTGTAAACTGTTAGTCCTGATCTGGTTAGCTCTTGTTTGTCAAAAATGACTATAGAGCAACTGACAAACCAAACCTATTAAGGTAGCTCCTTTCTGATAGTTATATTTGAAAAGGAATGATTTTTCTTGCAAGCCAACTTAAAATATTTGTAATAAAATTATAAAGAACTCCTTTCTGAAAATTTTCACACTTAATAATGATTTAATATTTTAAATTATATTATTTAATATTTTTTAAATTAGTTAATATTTGTTTTTATACATTAAAGAAATAATAATATAAAAGTATGTTGAGGTGATAAAGATGGTTTTGAAAATAAAAGGATTAAAATTTGTCAATTTATTTTGTATACTGTAATTAAAAATAAATGTTTGCGATGATATTTTTTGCAATGTCTTTTAAAATAATCTTTAATATATTTTAAAGTTGTTTGAAAAATCTATACTTACTATATTATCTTGTATGTTAATTCTCAGCAGAGTACACTGAAATATCAAATATTATTAAAATATAAAAATAGTATTATTCCAATTATTTTAAATATTTTAGGTTATTTGAAAGAAAATAATCGAAATTAATCTTTATGCTTCTTTTTTGAATTATAAAGTCATTCAAATTTGAGTAATAATATCTCATATTTGTATAGTATATCTCATATTTATTTATTATATTATAATATTATCTCATATTTGTTTATTTTGAAAATTAGTCTAGCTACACTGGGATATTATTTGATTTTAGTCATCCTAATAAATAAAACAAATCGCCACAACATCTGTTGTTTTGTAGTGTTAATTTTTAATTAAGTTTTTTATCATTTAGGATATAAAAATGCTTATTAGTATAATTTATCAATTGAAATATAATTTTTATATACTAAAAAAAAACTTGTTAAATTTTATGTTGTTGACATGAAATTTTCTGCATCATTAACAAAATTTCAAAATATGTAATTTATTTTGTGCTAAAACTGTATTAAATTACCATTGTTTTTGTTTCCTAATGATTTAAATTAATATGTATAACATTTTTAAATTATTATTTAAATTAATGAATACAATTTCATAAAGTTTTTGAAGAATTTTCTCCTATCCTCAGAATATCCTATTGTACTTCTGATTGTGTTGCAGAATATTTCCATAAATTGTATAAAGATTTTCGAAAAAATATTTTAATATATTCTAATATTAATTCTAACAATATATTCTAATAGTAATGGAAAAGGCTATCCATTACATAATTTTAATTTATATCATAAGATTTACTAGTTATTTCTATATTTTCAATTTTGCTTGTAAAAAATGCAAAATAAAGTTCTTTTTTTAGCCAAGTTGTTAACTCCAGGAAAAATTTCCTTTTAAAAGTATTGATTTAATTTGTACAGTTCAACAATATAGAAATTTATCTAGGCTTTTTAAGTCCAGTATTTTCCCCATTGAAATGATAATAGAATCTTTAAAAAAATATGCTGGTTTTAGAAACTGTATAACAAATAGAAAATTACCTATAACTGGTAAAAATATTTTTGTATGTCAATTAGTTTAAATTTAATGATTGTATTTAGTAGATTATTTATATTTTAGAAGTACAAGATGTTGCAAAATATTTTGTTTGTAATAACTAAAAAAAACATTAAATCATTAACTATGAATATAAAATTAAATTCAAAGTAATTGAATTCTGAGAAGATCATGCCAAACCATACTTACAATACTTATATTGCCTATGGATCTTTGACCACCTTGATTGTCAATGTGATTCTAAAGAACCCATGAATCATAACCATCTCCATCGCTGTTGTTTCCTTCCGTGAAGACTGCTAAATGACTGCTAAATATTTGTGTACGAGAGAGTTTCTAGGGAAATGACTTTGGTCTTTCTTTTGCTTTTTGTGTCTCCTTAATATTTATGGCTTTTTGTTCTTTTTAGCTGTGTTTCTTTGCTTCCGTGCCATAATAATTAAAATAAATAAAATAAAACTTTTGTATTTTGTGGGTTCATCTTTTAAACTCTGATTGTATTACTTAAAATAAACATTTTGATACAGTAGTCTTTATTGATATATCCAGAAATAAATATTTCTTTTTTTTATCATTTTCTTTCAGATTAATCCAGAATTAGGATTGAAAACTTTTATACCTCATTTCTCAAAATTAGTGTTAGCACTTACAGAGGCAGAAGACATTGTTAAAGAGGAAAAACTTGATGATGAGTTGCTATTCAGTCTGTTAATATTATCTGAGGTATTGCAAAACTCAACTTTTATCCATGTTTTTGTGTTTAAAATGTTTCCATTTGTTAATTTTTTTTAAAGAAATTTTTTACTGTTATGCTACATTGTGCTTTGTATGTGTGATATAGAAATATATGAGTGCATTATTTTAAGCTAAGTAGTAATTAATTTTAAGTTATGAAAAATTTAAATTTAAAAACAAAATAATAAGAAATTAAGAAAGTTATATTGTTGCAAATATTTTAAAATGTACTTTTGATTATTATTTATTTAAATTCTTTATTTTGTGCCATATTTTTAAATTGTTTAATCATGTTAAAGTTACATAATATTTTTTTTATAAATAATTAATTTTATAAATGAAAAACTTTTAAAAATATAAATAAATAGTTGGAGAGTATTAAATAAATATGTAATTATGTTATTTTGTAATATATTTACAAAGGAGCTAATTTTTATTTTGAAAAAAATATGCATAATATCCTTTATAGACTGTGCGATCCAGTGGAAAACATTTACTTAAATATCAGAATAACATTGTAGAGGTGCTGGAACGAACATTGCAGTTGACCTGTAGAAAAGGCTACAAAGCAGCTTCCTATTTGCTTACTCATACTTTAAAAGCATATTTGGCCATTTATCCTCTTAATACTGGTAGCGTTCCTAATCCTTGGTCTCGCCATTCTCCTGATGAGATGCATCGTTACCTTGAAGTAAGTTATGACACATTTTCATGTGTATCTGTTTAAAAATTTTTTTTTTACTTTATGAACTGCATCTTAAATTTATATTATGCAAATATGTAATTTTTTCCCTTGAAATAATGAGAATTTGAGAAAACATTTTTGTCATCAGGATTTTGATATTTGATTATTTATTAATGTTTAGCTATATATTTTTATTTCAAAGTACATTATTAGATATCTGTATATGGCTCTCACACTTGACTGTATTGCAACTAAATAACTTATTCCATAATTTGAAATAAATTTCTTTTGTCATTTTTGGTTTTTATTTTATTTTTTAATATCATCTGTAAATTACTAAATTAATTTTTAAATTATATTTTTGTGCTTTATTTTGTTTCTTGAAATATTCTATGAGATAGCTGTTGAAATCCCATTTAATAAAGCAAAGAAAAATTTGGTTGCTTATGGTGTGTAAATAAGATAATTTTAACCTGTATCTTTACAGGCATAGGTTTAAATGACAATGGAGGGAAAGGTTTTAATGATCTGCAAGTGGAAGGTTGTCCAAACTATTTTTGTTGCTATTTTAACTTTGAAGTCTATAATATTGGTAAATATGTTGACATTATTAAACTAAGTAAAGCTAAATTGAATTAAATGAAAGGTCATCTGACAGTGAGTGCTGTGAAAACAGCTCTAAAGGTATTTGAATCTAACTCCTCTTTCTGTGAAACATGTAAAGAAAGATCTAAGAAAATATAAAGGAGCAGCCATGATGAGAATTCGTCAATCTTTAAAAAAGAATGCTGTTCCTTTACTTGTATTGGGGGATAGGAAATACTTTTGAAGGTCAGGGCCCACAAAACAGGCTATAGTATGAATGTTGTTGATAAATATTTTTGAAGTTACTTTTAAGCAGGTAAAAGAAAATAGCTCTTTTCCTCAAAAATTGGTTGAGATTTGTAATGTTTTGCTTGATAAGAAATATTTTTAAAAAATAAGTTTTTTGTATATCTTACAAATGTAACATTTTTACTATCAAGAATTTAAATAATGTGATTTTCTTTTTTTAGCTGGCCAACTTGTCTAGTGGTCAGCGTGCCTGACTACGGATAGGGAGGTCCTGGGTTTGAATCCCGGTTCAGGCATGGATGTACTTTCTCTCTCTCTCTATCCTGTCTTTGTCCTTTCCTTGTATGTGTGAATGAAGTATGAATGATGCCTACCCTATAAACAGGTCCCTATGGCATGAGTGAGGGTGGGATGGTGGCCCACCCCCTGTGGTGCACCCGGGGCAAGGCCTCGCCGGCTAAGAGGTCACTGTGTCTGGCCGGTTCCTTGGTATCAGCGAACAATAGATTAATAGACTGTTGCAGTTGTAACTGTCTACAATCTGCCATTGGAAAAAAATTTTTTTTTCTTTTTCTATTCTAAACTAATTTTATTTTCAATGGAGATTATTATTTTTGAGTAAAATAAGAATAAGTTCCTTCTAGTTTTATTGTTGTGAACAATCGTTTTAGTTCAACAGATTCAGAAGACTTGCTGAATTACTTTTCTGGAATCTGAGATAATGAGGATCCGTTTGCTCATATTTTAAGTATAGTTCAGTCTTCATTCTGTGAATAGTTTACTTATGTATAACCTTTTCTCTTTTTGTGGGTAGTTGAATGAATGATCGATATTATTTAAATTTTTTTAGTAATTTTCTTTAATTATAATTTTATGAACATAAATATATTAAATATAAATTATGAAGTGCTATAAATCTTGTTTTATTCCAGAATTTCTTTTTCCACATTTTATAAAACTTTATAAAATACTGTGAATGTTTTATCTTATTATTATTTTTTTTTAATCTTGCACTTTTCATTTTCAAAGTGATTAATATAATTTCATTAAATGTAAGAATTGAATTGTGATATTTTATTTTTTAATTTTATAGGACTGGGGAGTTTCTGGTAATATTCATAAATTAGAACTAGAATATCATTATCCATCAGATGAAGAATTTGAAGCTGCCAAATTTCTCCTTCAAAAATTTCTTTTATCTGCACTGGAAAAGCTTAAAAGTTGGTTAAATAAAGAAATATCATTGGAAAGGTATATATTTACGTTTTGATGAAATTCTAAGTTTTTATTGAAATATAATTAAATGTTTTTTTTTTAAATTTTGGATATGTTATTTTAAACTTGATATTTTTTACTAACTTTTTCATTTTAGGGAACATGTTCGCCGTTCTTTGTTTATAATTTTGCATTGCCTTGAAGGTGCTTCATGTTCTTTACCAATGTGGGATGAACCACAGTTTGATGTGTAAGATATGAGAGTAAAATAGTTTTCTTTGATTTAAATTATTTTTATTATTTTTTTATTTTTCTTAAATGTTTAAGTTTTGATGCAATAATCTTAAGTAAAATGTATTTTATAATTTCCTTTAAAATCCAATGTATAAAAAAAGGTGTTTAAATATTGATGAAATTCGAAATTGCCCTATTATAATATATTGTTTACTTTAAAATAAGTAAAAAAGATATTTGCAAGCATTTGTTTCTTACCATATGAAGGTCATAAAAAATCCTTATCTTATGCTGTTATGCATACCATTTTATATCCTTTTATGTAGTACCTTTCAGACAAAAGTAAATGTGTTATATTTTATTTTTCTTAAAAAGCACCCTAAAATCAGGAAAAATCTTAAATAAAAATAAATTGTATAATTTCTATTTCAATTATTATCAAATGACTTTATCAGTTTATAGATTTGATTTCTTCTTTGGGCTTAGATATTTTAATGATTCTGAAACCCTTTTAATCTGAGTTTCTTTGTAATTAGTTCTCTTGAATAAAAAAAATGACCTTTGAGGGATGAAACAAAATGAATATATTGTTAGCTGTGCTTGGTTATGAGCAATAAGACTGGACCATGAGTAAATGGAAAACATTATGGCTGATGTCATGAATCATAATTTCTTATTGATGATCACATCAAAGTATATTATAAATGACTGGAGCAAATATTCCGAGGTGAAAAATTACTTCCTGCGTTTACAGTAGAATATATACAACTGGTGAGGTTGAGATAATTCTTTGGAGAACATTATGATATGTAGCTCTGGTATCTTAAATTGTATTACAATGGCTCAGGAAAGCGTCAGTCTATCTGATCCAATGTCCTGGTTCAATTGTACATTCAAATGAGCAAATTTGGTATTACATTGGAAGGGAACTTAGAGTTTAAGCATCAGAATTTCTTCACTTTACATAGCTGCTGCTTAGCTATTTAGTTATAACCTGTTTCTATTTTTCTACCAAGAACTTGTGGCATCCATACCATGTTGAATGGCAGCTGTTCTAAAGGCTATAGAAATCACAATGTTATTGAAAAGGTAGTCATAATGTTCTTGTGTCTTATTATTTTCATTGTTTAACCTTGTTGAAAACTGATATTAGTTGCAAGTGAGTTACTTTTTAAATTTAAAATTCATTTTAATCCAATATTATTTCTTTCTTTTTTTTTTTCTTTTTTTTTTTTTTTTTTTACATTTTGGTATTTATGATTTGATTTATTAAAATTTTTTCTTAATATTTTACTTTGCCTTGCGTAATTATAGTCTGCTGTTTCCTTTGTTAAACTTTTTTTCTTGTTTAAAACTAAGAAATCAATATTTTTGGCTTCAAAAGCTGTAATATTTTTACTTGTTTCAATGTTTTATTTTATTTCTTGCCTCTATAAATGTTTTTTAACTATGTTTTAATTTTTTCTTTTTTTTAATTTCTTACTTAAAGAATTTAGTCTTTCATTTCTAAACAAAAATATCTTTGTTTCTTTTTATTAATGGCCTTAGTTTTACACAAGTTATTTTGAAAATTTTATCATTTTATTATATCATAAAAGGTTATGTTGATAAAACTAAAATTTTTAAAAAAATTATTTATTATTTATAAGTTTTCATAAAATAATAAGTTTAAACATTTTATAATATAATTTTGTTATATTTTAGGTTAAAATTATTATATATATTGATGTGTTCCATATTGAAATCACTATATTTTTCAAAAAATTTAAAGTAAATTTATTGACCTTTCATTATTTTAAATGGAAAGGAGTTTTTTTTTAATTATTAAAAAAGTATTTAAATTGTTATAATTGATTGTACTTCTGTTTTATTTTTCATTTTCGTTATATTTTCTAATAATAAAAATTATATATTAGTTTCACAAAAATTATTTTAAATAAAAAGTTATAATGTGGATTATATTTTTATTGTGTGTAAGTAAGTCTTAATGCTTATTTGTTTCACATTTAAGCAGACTTATATACTTCTATATAAATTTTGATGCTTATTTCAATTTATATTTATTAATTTCTAGGAGGGATACCACATTACCAATATTTCAACCTTTTGCACTTAATTGTGGATTTAAAGGTAAAATCCGCTTCCCTTGACGATTCTCAAATTTTCTTTTTTTTAATACTGTATTATTCTAAAACATGTATGATGAAATCTGTAAAGAAACAGTAATTTAAATTTTAAGCAAATAGTTTTAAAGAATTTTATATTTACTTATTCATTATTATAAATATTAAAATAAAGTTTAATGGACATTTTTTTGTAAATGATACTTTTAATATTAAAATTGAATTTTAGAATTACTATAGTGTATGAAGATTTCCCTTTTATAGAATAGGTTATCCATATTTGACATTCTGGTTTTTTATCTGTATAAATAGAATCCTCATTCTGTTGTAAGTGGCTTTATTGAAAATGATTGCAAAGAATAAAGCTTAACATGCATCATATCAAGATATTGATCTCTGGTTAACTTTAAATCAAAGCTATGTTTCATTTTGATATTTTGATTATAATGATTGTTATTAATTTAAATCATGGTTAATGTTAATTTGATAACCCTGAAACAGTTGTTATGCTATGATATAATTAATTTAGCAGTGTAACATCCTGTGCTCCAAATCTCTTGCTTTTAGAAAGAATTGTGTGGTTTTTTCCTCTGTTTAAAATTGTCATCTGTTCATAATCGCTGAGAGTAAAGAAAAAGTATCTACATCATTGGATATATGTCACTTATTTTTATCTGTTTGGTATACTTTTTGAGACTAAGATATTAATGTGTTCTAATTGAGGGAATGAAGTATCTAAAGGATTCCCAATATTGGAATTATGTTTTAATTTTAACTATAAATTTTTATTTTAAATGTAAATATTGTGTATTTAGAAAAAAAAATGTGGTCTCGTCATGAACTATTTGCAGAATGGCATTCAAGGATTCAAATCCAAACACTGAACAATGGAGATGGATATTGTATTTCTGCCTACATGTCTGTTCATAGTAGCTGCTTGGGAGTTTACCACGTTTCCTCTCATGCAACATGATAATGCAGTTTGTTATCAATAAAAAATCCCTTTGAAAGTTAATTTATACAGTAGATATTAATATGCTATGCAAAAGCCTTAGGTTCAGAATAAAATATGAATGTTTCGTTAGTAATAATGATATTGCATAATTCATAATTCTTTATGATGTAATTTCTGAAACAAAGGCTACTTCAACATACATGTTAGATGCGAGAATATGATTTTAAAAAATGTAAGACTGCACTAAATGCTGTATTAAACAGAATTATATTTTGCATTCCTATCTCTATATCTTGTTTCTTATTTTATTTCTGAAATAGAAGCTAAAAAATAAAAATGTGGGTCAAAAATAAACAATAAGCGAGAAATATTGACAATTCTTATGTTATTAAAAATGCATACATGTACTCACTAAAAGTCCATAATGATATACTCATTATGATATTAAGTACATTTATAAAATGGAAATTTTTATCAAGGAAATATGTCTGAATATTTATTTATTCTTTATACACATCATGCAGTAAAATGCTTTTTAACTGAAGATATATTTAGTGTTTTTTTATATGTAGTGTGTTACTTGCAGTATTTCCAATTTTCCATACACATCTAACTCAATTTGATGCATTTAATTTCTTAAGTGTATGTGCCGCAAATTACAGTATGTTGGTAAACATTTAGCTTTTAAACATAAATACCACAGTGTTTGGGGTGTTAATTGATTTAATTTATTCTTTTAGTGGATAATAAGATATGAAAATGCATATCAATTTAAGTTTAGACAAAAAGAGTTATTGACAATGGTCTTTAATTACCCATGATTAGGCTAAATGTTATACATACTAAATGCATACACAAAAAACTTTTCATGTTAAAAAAAATTTAACATTTATTAATAATAAAAATGTGTATTATTGTATGTGAAGATGTATAATTAATAATAAACAACAAGTATTACTTTTATGTTAGCTATATGAAGAAATAAAATTTGAAGTAATTAATAGCTCATATTAGACTTAATATAAAGTAGATACTATTTCAGGGAAAAAAAAGGAAATAATATATATTATTATTATCTTTTACAAAAGCATTAATTTCAAATCAAAAGGGAAAAGTTCGTGCTAACCTTCTGATGAGAAAATGAAAAAAAATTTGTATGCTTATTTGTTTGTATTATATTTATTAAGTATATATAACATGGTATCACTTTCCGCTGAAGTTAGAAGTGTTATGGTAGGAAAAAGGCTCTTTCATATTCATAATCATTCTATAGGGTTTGACAAAATAACTTCCTTATTTTGAATTGAAATAACATAAAAAGTAGTTAAAATGGTGAAGTTGGCGTGGTCTTATTTCATAGAGGTGATCATAAAGTTGTGGGACATTATGTTTAATCACTATCATGCATTTCAGTAACAAACACTATGCATTTGTCATAGAGGCCTATTTTTCTGGGTTCTTTATTTCAGTGAGAAATAATTTGGAGTAGCCTCTACATTTTCCTGATTTGCTCCTTTGTAATTTCTTTTTGTGGGAATATTTAAAACTATGTAAACCAAAACTTTAAATGCATAACTTTTGTAGGCAGAAATAAATAAAGCTATACCTTTAATACTATTTGTGTTATTGCGTTATGAAATACGGAAGTTACCTTGCAGGTTCCTGTGTAAGACATAGACTTATATGCAGATTTAGTATCCTTACCTTTACGAATAAAAAATCGCTGTCCCAAAATGACTGAGCTTCAATTAGATTTTATATAGTTGATCCGGAAAGAAATTGGAGTCTTATCCACACAGCGACAGAATGGAAGTTGCAAAACAAATGAGTTTTTTTTCCCCCATTCATATATATATATATATATATATATATATTCTTTTTGTAAAGAGTAAGATCATCCGAATTCTTCCAGCAGAAGAAAAAAAAAAAAAAGATTGATTCATAGAAACAGATAATAAAAAAATCCCTTTTAAGAAAGAAAATTTTCCCTATTACTGAATCTGATTACCATTTTTCTTCTTTCTAGTATTTATCATAATCTACATCTCGATATCAAAGGAGTTCAAGAGCAGCAAGTAAAAGCAAAATTGGGAAATTCTCCAAAACAAAGAAATATAAGTGTGTGTGTTTGTGTATGCATGAGTAATAGTTCACTGTTAAGAGAAGTAAACAAGTGAGGCCAGCAAACAGTCAGGAATAGGGCATGCTAAAAATTAAATTAGGAAGAACAATGTCAAATATAGTAAAAATTGTAACTGCGTAAAAAAGGCTTATGCAGCGCATTATCATTGCATTTTTTCATCCTGATGTTACACTTTATGTTTTGATTTTGTGCATTACCAGATTGTTTCTCAGCAAGGTTAAGGAAATAATATATAGAGGACAATTGTCACTGTTTATTTGTTTAGTTGAAACAACCACTTGTTTTATACAAGTTCTGTTTGTTTATATCTATTCTCAGTAAAATATTTATAATCATACTGCTTTTCTAATATTTAATAGAACTGTGTATATTTTCTTCATAATTTCTTTCAGATTTAAATCAGGGAAGGAAATTACATTATTTTATCAGCATATATATTTACAAAACTATTATAGTGCTGTTAGAAATTGTAGCTACTTAAAGAAAATTATTCATTATAATTTTATATCAAGGTTTCTTTGATAAATAACATTATAAAATAATATGTTCTTGGATTATGTAAATTAACATTTGATTACTTATATATATATATTTTATTTTTAGTAATTTTAAGCCGCATTTATTTTTAAATAATAAAACTTGTAATGGAAAAACAGTTATTTATCATTTTCTAAAAATAAAATATATTTAATTATTATTTAATGTACATATTTTTAGTATAAATAATATTATATGTATTAATAATAAATAGTAGCTGTGTTCATATTAAAAAATAATTCAATTTTTTCTAGATATAAGCCTTCAGGGTCAAAATGTTCGTAAACTTATATATGACATTATTCACAAGGTGTTAGGTATGTAATGTTAAATATTTTATATGTTTTAAACATTCATATTTTATAAAAGGGAAAATAATTTTATTATTTATTACAAATGTTAAGGCTGAAAGATAAATCTCATTTTACAGCTGAAAAATAATTTGGCCTTGATGAATAATTAACACATTAGCCATATTGTTAAGCTGAAAATTTTCCTGTTTTAGTTGTAAAGCCAAATATAAATGTTCATTTTTTGACCATTTAATGCTGATTATTCCTTCTGTGCTTCCATAAATTTATGTTAAATGTTTACTTGTATTATAAACAGAAGTTAATCAAAATATTAAAGAAAACAAAATAAGATTTTCTTTTTCAATTATTTGCATGTTTTAAGTACATTAATGTATAAATTCATTTGTAAAAAGCATGAAATAAAAATATAATTAATATTTAGAAAATAATATTAAGCTGCTAAATGGAAATGTTTTAAACTAAATTTCTCTTAAAGAATTGGAATTCTTTCCCATATTCAGTTTTTGAAACTCTCATTTGGGTTTTGTATGCCACTATGTAAGCATTATTGCCTAAGCTTTTTAGCTGTCAAATGTCTAAAGTATTTCTTTAGAAAAAAAAAAGTATTTCTTTTCAAAAGTACAGGCTCAAGGAGTGAATGTTAATGAGTATGGTCATTACTAATAGCAATATTTTTAAAAAATACATAGAAGACAAGACATGATGAATACTATCAGTCAAAATCTAATGAAAATTAATTGCCCAAATTGTGCTTTTGACATATTTTTGAACTGGCTTTGATACATTTCTTCTTATTGCCAAGCCATAATACTTTTGCAATAATAGTATTTCAACATCATTAAAGCATCCATGCATGAAAATTATTTTTCCATTTGAAAACTTTTTATTCTTTATCTTGTTTTTTGAAGTTCTTTATCTTGTACCCACCCCTTTTTGAGCTTGGCCAATACACTCCAGTTTTTCCATGCAAAAATCACCATATACTTTTAATTCATTAATTTTTTGAAATTCTTTTAAATCCCTATTTTATATTATAAACAGAAGTTATGTAATATACTTTTCTATATTTTATATAGTATACTTTTCTAGTGGATTGAGCATTTAAAAATACTTAGTACACCTTCTGTTTCCACGTTACTGTTGTCACATTTGTTACTGTTAGTCACTTTTGTTAGTCTTGTTTCCCGTCACGTCCATCATAATTTTATTTGGTAATTTCAACAATTTTTTATTTGCTTAAGTTTTTGCATGCATTATTTCAATAGTCTTTTGACTCTCAAAGTCAATAACATTTCCATTATGTACCAAAAATAGTTGTAAGTATACCATTCATTGAGGAATGTTCTCTTTTTTGCCAAAAACCAACCAGTGATATTACAATATCTTGAGTGTTGCCATTGGCACACTTAGCGTCCTCAAAACTTTTTTGCTTTGCATTGATTTATTGCAAACAATGTAAATTTTATTTGCCATAAGCACATTAAAATGTTCAGATTTATTAGGTGGAGGAAGTAGATTCATCTCTGAACAGAATGTCTTGTATGTACCTCCCTGAAAAGACTAACTTTAAATTTGTATCATAACATAAATTGTGAAGTACTTGATACACATCCTTGTTCACAGGCTTTACAATTCATATAAATAAATGATGCAAGTCCTTTATGACTGTTTTTATTTTTTATTTTTTTATTCACTAATATCAAATGGTGTTTTATAATATTTACAGACTGCTGTATCATTCACTAATCTGGTTAGCATTTGTAGCTGATAATAACATTTAAATCAGCACTGTCCTCATTTTTATCATAAAATCCTTAACTTTACATAGTATATTAGGGCATAATATTTTGTTTTGATGCTTATTGGCAGATATACTTTCATCTGTCAAAGAACTTATTTCTTCCATCTCCGTCAACTTTTTATCGAACATGCGCTGGTTTGGATGGGTTTCCTAGTAACTAAATTTTTTGCAGAGGCATAATTATTTATAAAAAGATGAATACTTTCTTTTAGAATGAATAAATGGAGGAGGGGAGGGGGAGTAAATATAAATAAATATGACAAAAAAATGAAAAAGATGTCAAACAGCAAAATAAGAATGTTTGTAAGCCACACTCACATTTCACAATTTGTAAACTCAGCACTCAATTATTATTAATACCAGATACTTAAGAAAAATAAATGGATCTTATAAAAACTCTTCAATAATTAGCATTCAATTGAAGGGGTCATTGACAATGGCTGTTAATGATATCAAAACTGTGCTGTAGAGGCACTTTTGATTACATTTTATTATAATTAATTCAAATCACATAGATACTTTTAAATATGTAACTATTATACATTTTTGAGAGCAAAAAAATATGTTTTATTCAGAATGATCAAAATTCGATATTTTAAAATGAGAAAAGTGCTCAGTTTCCTAAAATCTATGGTTTATTAATAAGTTTGAGTAAATAAAATCTTGATTAAATAATAACATAAGAACTTTTTTATATTATAATTTTATCACGTTGCTTATATTAGTTTTAACATTCATGCTATAAACTTTGTGATTTTTAATTGAATCCAATTTATACAAAAAGTTTATTTCAATATTAAAATAATAAAAAAATGACACCAGTTTTTTATATTTGAATTTATTTTAGAAATATTGATTTTGCACAAATAAAATACTTTATTTTTAAATAAAAAATATTATGAGTTTGAATTGAATGATCTATAAATGTTTTCATTCCCAATAGGTCACATTTTGGAACATTGTGAGGATGAAACAAAGTCCCTTTTTCTAATTATCAAAGTATGTTTCTTTTTGTCTCATGTTAAAATACCTTTCAACTAAATATTTCAATTGTAAATATTTTTAAAAGATTAAAAATGTTTAATAATGAGAAAGGCAACTAGAATTGTTCTTTAACAATTATTCTTTATCAACAATTAATTTGGTGCTTCAAACTTTTATAATTTATTTCAAACTAAATTATTTAATTTCTTAGAATAAACTTTTAATTGAAATCTTTAAAATTTAATTCAAATGATGCATTTGAATAAAATATTTTACTATTAATGAAATAGCTTTCATTTATTGATTTTATATTAAGAATTTATAAAATTGTTCCAAAACTCCAGAAGTTTTATTTTGAAGTATGCATAACTTTGTAATATTGTTGTATAATGTAATGAAAAGGAAGTTTAAATTTTATTTTAAAGGTAATCTTTAAAGATGAATGATATTTTTTTTAAACTCAAATAATTATTATAATCTTTCTTGTATCAGAGAGTATTTAGATACCTAATTGAGGAAAAAATATAGCAGAATTACAAATTAGCAATTAAAAAAATAATGAGGATTTGTATGTGATACAAAATTTTGTAAATTAAAAGTAATAATGTTTCCAAATTGAAACTAAAAATCATTTTTTTTACTGTCTATTTATAATAGTGTAATTAATTAGAATTTGTTATATAAACTTTTAAAGTAATATTTCAATGGAAGCTCTAGTTATTTCATAAGAAAATAATTAGATTTCTACATAAATTAAGTTTCTTATAATGTGTAAGGGAAGCGAAATTTAATATGATGTGTTCAAACAATTCTAAAGGCAATTTTTCATATAAGCTTTTTTAAAAATCATTTATTTACAAAAAAAAAAAAAAAATTGTCTTAAATACATAATTTTTGTTATTAATAATTTTCCAGAGAACTCTTTTACTGAATATTTTAAATTTTAGATTTACAATGGTCTAATATCTAGTTGGGGCATGTGCAAAGAAGAATACACTGCTAGAGCTAAAGGATTTCGAGCTGTTAAAAATGCTTTGGCAAACAAAGTAAGTTAAAATAAAAAGAAGTATTTATTTTTTAAAGCTTTTTTTAATATAATTAAAAATTAAAAAATGTTTTGATAATGCAATTTTAATGTTAAAAATTTTAATTCATAAATTCTTTATAAGAATAAAAATTAAAAAAATTAATTGCATTTATTTTTTGTTAAAGACATTATACTTGATATAAAAATTTAAACTATATAGCAATTAGAATAACATTGTTTTAGACAATATTGAATGCTATTTCTTATAAAAATTTATATTTTTATATTTGGATTTACCTAATTAGAGATGTGTGTCGATTTTAAACATCTATATTTAATATATCAAAATTCAGCATAAATATTTTTACGATTCTTACTGTTTTCTTCCATCATATTTCTGTTTCATAGATTATTAAAAAAATTGAAAATTGTATTATTAGCTAATGATATTAAACAATTTATGTTTAACAATTGCTGAAATACAAATTGTAAAATGTTTATCTGTTTCTTTTATGTTGGTGGTCATTTATTTTTGTATTTGTATAGTAAATATGTGTTTCTAAATGCAAATTTAATTAAATGAAATTTTTCTTGAATTTGTAATGTTATAAATGTAACACAGTAAATTCTCAATTGCTTACTAATAATTTATCTGCTTTGCTATTCAGAATCTGTAATCAAAAAGTATTTTAATGCATAAGAACAAAAATGTTTGAAAAACATTTTATAAATTTGTGAAAGATGAATAATTTCATTATTCCTTATGTTGATTAATATCATTGATAACTAAATTAATATCATTGATAATCAGAATTTTACTTTTAAAATAAATATTAAAATATGTTTTATTTAGTTCACACATGCACAGTTACTTCTTAAATGCTTTTAATAAGTAATTCTATTAATTATGTTTGATCTAGCTATATGGAGAGAAGAAGCATATCCGTTCCCTTTTGATTGACAGAGTGCATTTACAACATGAAGTAAGTATTTTAATGAAAATCATTTATTATAAAATTTATCATATTTGATAATGAAAGTGATTAATTAGTGTATTTTTTATTTGACAGTTTCGAGCTTCTGAACGATATAAATTTCATTTTACATTGACACACACACTATTGATGCAAGACCTCCTGAAGTTATCTACTAGTCACTACTCTGAAGTATGCTCATGGAATTTTATTTTTGAAAAGTATTTTAGTTTTCAAAAAAATTGTATGGGAATGTATTTACCTTAAAAAATAAAATAATTGATGTAGTGATTGTACCCAAGTTTTGTCGGAAAATCTGTATGCTTAGTGCAAGTAAATATTCTTTAACTATTTTTAAGCTGATAAGTAAATTTGACTTAGCAAATGTGAACTATTGCATTTTAATTAGCTAATAATAAAATCTACATTAAGTGAGATATCTTTGGTTTACGTATTCTTATACTACCCACATTAAATGTCTGATAAATTCTACATTTAATGAGTTTACAAAATTTATCATTCCTGATATACAATAATGGAATGTAAATGGTTTAAAAATGTTAAGTAAGCAAAAAAAACCAAGAAGATATTGTAAAATAGCTTTCTATTTTCGTGAAGAGTAAAATATTTTGTTATGAAAACATTTGCTAAAATGTAAATAATGGATAATAATATGAAATTTTTTAAAATTTTATATCTTGAAATGATCCAAGAAAAATAAAAGTAGTTTTCTTCTTTATACATAATAGTTATTATCTGTATTAAATGATTTAGTTGAGCCTGAAACAAATGTGATTGCTGAACTTCATACTTCGAAATTGTTGAGAAGACATCTAAGAATTCTAATTGATTTTTTAAAAAATATAATAAAATTTGCATAAAAAAATTGAAGTATTGTTCTTTCTTCTATGAGTTAGTATTTTAAATATTTCAAGTGCTAAGTTTATGACATCCTTTTAGGTTCATGTATATGTTTCTTAAAAGTATACTTAAAAAGATTCTCAATAAATACTGGAAATTATTACATGAATCTGTATAGTCAGCATCAGCTTGCTACAAAACACCAATTTTTGGTTATTGTTCTCTAAGTGCAGATTTTTTTAACTGTTTCTTTTTTTCATTGAGGAAACAATCAAAAAAAGTCAAGCTTGTTTCGAAGTCATTATCCTAAACACTTGCTTATAATATATAGTTCTTAATCATAATGGAAAAATTATGGTATGGAGTGATAATTGGAGTGTAAGTTAAAATTAGTGGGTTTAAAGCTTGTAATCAATTATAAAGATTATTTGCATGCTTGTTGATCTATTCAATATTTTTTCAAGACATCATACATCATTTCTATTTGAATCCACGAAAGACATTGATTTTTTTTGAAAAAAGATTTTTTTTATGTCTTTACTGTTTGTGAAGTTGCTTCATTTGTAATACTGATATTCTAAGCACTGTTTATTGTAGTAAATTTTAAAGGATTCAAGCCAAGTTAGGTTTATTTTTAATTGAGAAAATAACTTTTAACTAAACAAAAGTATTTTTTGAAATGTTTGTATTATTCATGTTTGAAGTTTTTTTTAAAAATTTTTTCTACTAGATATTTTTATTTATTTTAATACTTTTAACTCTTATTGTTGGAATGTTTAATTACTTATGTATTTTGCTAGGTTAAAACATTATTACTTGTATATTTTTACTCCATAATTATAAAATTATTTTGTTGCCAAATTAGAATTCTATTTATATTAATATTTTGGGAAATCTTTTATTATATCAATAGTATCAATCCTACAATTTCAATAATTTAATATAATGCTATATTTTTATTGTAAATATATTCAATGAACATTTTAATTTTAATGTTGAAAATAAATTTACTCAAAAAATACTCTGAACACAGTAAAAAATTTCAGAGTGGTCAATAAAATTATTGAAAAGAAAAATAATTTAAAGTTTTGTCTATAAAGTTGATAATTTTTGCAAGTTTTGTTGCAAAATTTTTTCTCCTTCATGACACATCCTTTGGTGGGCTCTATCCTGTGGAAAGCTTTCTCTAGAAATTTCTACTTTTGGCAACCATTTTCTAAACCTTAATCTTAAAAATGTTTAAATCTTTTTCAACGTATCAATCTATCTCATTAGTAATCTGCTTCAAGTCTTATTTTCCATAGACAAGTTTTTCTCACAGCAATCACTTTATAGCCAAATGACCAGACCATTTGAGTCTAGTCCATTAGATAAAACTTACTACATCAGGTTGATTACAAAATTTTCAAACTATAAATAATAATAATAGAAAATAGGAAAAAATAACTATGATATAAAGTAACCCTACTGTTAAATAATCTTTCAGATATTTGTCCTGAAATGACAATTTTTTTTTTTTTTTTTTTTTTTTTACAAAATAATAACTTCCTCCTTTTCTAAATTAAATTTCTAAAGTAACCAACAAAATAAATTTAAATGTTGAAATAAAATAATTTCAATGCTGTAAAAGCTGATGTAATCTTAATCAGTGTGATCTTAATATATACAAATTATTAAAATTACTATATTTCTGAAAATAATATTTCTTTCTTTTTTTTTTTTTTTTCTTTTTTTTTGTAAATTGATATACATTAAGAAACATGTTATTTCTCTAGTAGTTACAAATAAATTAATTCCTTACTCCATAAATTCTCTTGCAATTGATATCTTTTATTATCATCATTAAATTTACTCTTCAGTTATTTTGTTACATATTCTTGCTTTAAAATTTCAATACTAGAAAAATAAAATATCTTTGAAATACAGGATTACAATTCTTTTTAATTTATTTGTATTCTAAAGTTTCTACAAAAATATATCTCATTTCATCTTTATTTAAGAAAAATTAAATTTATTTACATAAATTTTTATTAGGTTTTAAATTACTCATACTCCACTCTAGTTTATCATTTAAATAATGAGTTAAATGCTACCGGTTTCATTTGGTCTTTAAAATTTCTTTTTAAATAATAAAATATGTATTTATATGATTAAAATATGGTATGGCTTAAAATATTATCTATTTATTTATTAATAAAATATGTTTTAAATAAATTGCCCTTATTTATATATAAAATTATAATTTATCTTTATATTGAAATATTTTACTTTTTGATCAAAATAAAAAATTGTATTAACTACATAAAAATATTTTATTGATATTATGCAAAATGTATATAAAACTATGTACTGAAGAAATAACATTTTTCACCTCATTCCTAGTGAAGACAACCCAGACATATTTTTTTCTGCATCCAAGGCAGCAAAAAGTTGCAAACAGATCTTAAGAATTTTTATAGGAACCAATATGGTTCATGCAAAAAATCACTAGCAGCAACTGGAGCTTTCTCCTTATTTTTTTAAATAGTTGTTAATTACCATATTTTTATTGTTAAATATATTAAAACTATAATTAATTATTGTTCACATATAAATTAAACAGTATTATTTAATTTCATATGTAGGTTCGAAGTACAGCTCAACTTGCTCTGCATAGTGTTCTATCAACTTATTCTTGTTCAGGGAAAATCATATTTAAGGAAGTCATTGAATTGTTGAAAAAAGATCCTATTGATTTTCATGAAGAATTCAAGGTTTGTTTCCATATATTATCAATAACTATTGTTTAAAATGTTTGTAAATGTGTAAGTGCCTATGTGTATTTTGGCACAATTATTGCTTTGTTTTATTACAAAATAATTCATTCTAAATTGAAACAGGCTGCTTGTTTTAGTGTTTAAATTGTTTGTAAATTATAAATCTTCCATTTAGAATCAGAATATTTTTTTACATGAATTTTAATGATACTAAATATTATCATTCTGTATTGACTTATAAATTTTACATTAAAATATATTTGGTGTTAAAGTTTTATCTTATAATCTTTTTAATAAAAAAAATTAAGGTTTAACATTTACTCAGTATTTATTTTTCAATATTGTAATTTAATGGAATAGATCAACCTTAATTTTACATATTCATGTAATTTTATGTTGATATATTTATTTATTTTATTGTTAGGAAAAATGTTTGATGTGATTATTTTTTTCTGGAATTATTCATTTATCTGAAATAATTTTCTGATTTATAAGTATTTAATTAACAATCAAAACATTTCAGTATTTAAACATTTTTATGAAGTATATTTCACACTAATTATACTAGTTATTGATATTAACTACTTCCACAAATATTGTATGATTTGCATATGGGGTATGTTTAATCAGAATATCTTTCTTCACTTTTTTTCAATAAAATGATATTTTTCCATTATTGACCTGCTTATAAACATAAAGAAATAGCATTTTTTTTATGTTGAAGCGAAAATAATGTAACATAGATATGACAATTATAATGGCTTAAAATTTTATTTTAAATTAAATATATTCCAATTGAATTTTTTTTTTGTGCAAAAATTGGCTGAAGAAGATAAACTTAAGCAAGCTAAATACTAAACAAAGCTGAAGCTAGTTGGTTCAAAAGTTGGCTTTGTGATAATTTGGTTGGTTAAAAGGAACATTATTCGCAAGCCACCAAAGGTAAAACAATAGCTGAATGCAACAATATCTAATCTTATTTCTTTGAAAAAAGGTGATATTACATTATATCTACGTAATTTAACATCAATTTGATTGCTAAGCAGTTTCTATTAGGCATAAACATTGGAATTTAAATAAGTTTTGCCTATAAACAATAAATTTTTAGTTTATAAAATGTATTATTTTTAATATTTTTAAAGCGTTTATGCTTATAAACAATGCACAATGAAAAAGGAATATTTAGGACAGTAATTTATGATTGTTTCCTTTTCCATGACATACAGTATGATGGAAAGGTACCTATTTTTTGTTACTCATAGCTTTATAATGCAAAATATCTCATCTAAAGTACAATATTGTTTATACCGCGTTTTCAATATTAAACATTTTTGCTATAATAAGTAAGTTTTGTATTTTCTTAGGGAACATTACATGTGGTTTTAGGTCGTAAACAAAATACCTTATTAACTGTACAGTCTTGGGAAATTTTAAGTGAATTATGGCCAGTCTTAGTTTCTTCTAAACATTCAGAGAAGCCATCAATCATCAAGTTACTAGAGTCAATATCTAAAAGCATATTGAAGAATTTTACCACTAATCAGATAAGACTTGTGGTGAGTTTATCTTCTGTATTGAAATTTATATATTTTATGATATTTTGTTTCAATCATGTGATTATAAACCATTTTTCTAATTTGGTTTGATGGGCATTGACTATTTAATAATTGTATTATTTTCTCCTTTTAGATCCCGGAATCTTGTATTAAATCTGCCAAGTGCCTTTGGGAGCAAAATCCTCTACCTGATTCACCATGCTTTACAGATGAAGAAATTTTTCAATTTTCTAAAGAATTAGGTAATCGCAGTGATAATAAAGAAAGGTAAATAGTGACTGTTTGAAATTTGTTTATATAATTCAAAGATATTACACATTTAAAATCAAGTTGGTATAAATATTTCCAGGCTTTTATTCTATTCCATTCAACTATAATTCGGCTATGCTTTGTTTATAGAATTTTTGAAATTGTTACAAAAACAATCATGTTTATCTCATTTTTTGCATTATGTGTACTATGTTAAATTAAAGTCTTATGACATTAAAATTTGAAATTTATTTTAAATATTTATGGGAAATATTTTTATGTATTTGAAAGTATTAATGAATTAACATGAATACATTATTTTTTACAACTATATCCTAATTTGCTATGTTACTTTTAGCTATGTTTTAAGTTAATCTGCACATCATTCAGTTATTTTCTTTTTGGTCTACCCCTTGGTCTGTTCCACATAAAGCTTTTAGCTTAAGAATTTTGTAACATGATTATTAGCTTGCTTCTCAATATGGTTGAGCTAAGATTAAGATTGTGTCATAATTGATTTTACTATATCTTTGTCTTTAATGATTATTTCTAATTCCCTATTAGCTCTTATTATCCATTGATTATTATTTACCCGAATTGGTTCAAATATCCTTTTCAATATTTTATGTTCAAATATTCTTAAATTATGAGTACCTTTTAATGTCAGTGTCCAAGTCTCACAACCATATGTCACCATGATAATTGTTTTATATCGTTTAATTTGATTACTTTAGGGGTTAGTATATTTCTTAAAAGATGTCAATACAAAAATAAATAAAATACCCCTTTTACAATTCTGTAATTAACTTTTTGGTAGTTGTATTTGACATATTAAAGATTGATACTAAACATTTTAGTGAAGTGGATTTTTTAAAGTGATTATTTTATTTTATTTTTTCTTTATAGTTTTTTTTATTCTTTCCTTATTATATGAAATAGTTTAAATGATTAGAATAGCATGATTATATTTTTATTTCAAAAGATAATTTTTTAAAAAGAAAATTCTACGAAATTTTATTTGTTTAATTTTATTTTATTAATTTTTTTTGTGAATTAAAGACATTATTTTCATTTTTTGTTTTTTAAAAATTAATGTATTCTCATTTTTTGTTGTTTTAATAAAAAAAAATATTTTATCATAGTATGCCAATGTTTTTCAGAAGAATTAAAATTAAATTTAACACAAATTTATTACAAAAAACTTAGATGTAATTATATAAAAGTGAAAGTTAAGTTTTTATGTTGCAAGTTTATTAGACTTCAAGTGATAATTAAATTTTAAATAATAATTATTTTGCTTGTTTAAAAATAAATTTTATTCTTGCAAATCCCATTCAAAGATTTAATTTGTTATATAGACTATGTTTATTGCAAATCACCAATAATTTATTTGGGTCTCTATAATAAAAAGAGAAATGTATCTCTTACAAGTTCCTGTTTTAAAGTAGTATAGTCATTTGAATTATTGTGAATTATTTTATAAAATAACATCAATTGTTATTACAGCATAAATCAGTTTCTCTTATATAATAACTTATCTCTTAGCTTATGTTTTTTTTAAAGGGATCTTATTAATTATCAATTTTATTATTTTTTATGAGGTAACAGATTGTATTCAACCTAATAAAATTATTTAATTATTAATGGTGATAAAAGTTAAAAATATTTTTTTGAAAGCTCAATTTTTTAAAAAATTTAGAATTACAACATATCAAATTATTTGCATTTAATAAAGAAATGTTTTTGTTCAAACTGTTTTTTATTTTTAAGTCTTACATTAATGATTTTTAGTTCTATGTTATCTTTTCTATTTTATTTATTATTCTATTTTTAATGAATAATTCAAATTTTTTTAAGATAAATTGCATTAAAGTTGCTTAAAATATTCATAGTTCAAAATTCTAATTTACACATTTTTCTTTAATTAGGTTATATTTCAAACTTGTAAATAGCCTTATTAGTTTAGTGAAACATGGCAATTTGTGAGTATATATTTTTAACATTTCTATTTTGAAAATTTGAATGTGTTCTCATTTAATAGAAATTTAATGCCGGAATACATATGTACAAATATCTTTTCTATGTATGTACAAGTTTAAATTTTTATAAACAATATGTAACTAAAAATTATAAACATAATTCAAAATTTGTTTTGAGCCACGAATTTTCAAACTGAAACTTTTATGTATTTTACTTATATTTTCATTGAATAATGTATGTTAAAAAAAATATTTCACTTCTATTAAAAAAGGTTTTTGTATGTGATTGTAAGAAATTGTGTGTGTTTTGTATTTTCTAACTCTGAATATTTCATTTTAATTACTTCAAGTATTTAATTTTAATTATTTAATGTAAATCATCTCAAGTATTCACAAAAATCTTCAAAGATAGCATATATTTGATGTTACAATTTTTAAGGTAAAGAAAGATTATAGCACCTCTGTGCTATGATTAACATGCATAATTTTTTGAAGCAAAATATGTAAACTCACACACATAATAATCAATATTTACAGTGTTTATTTTTAAGAATTTACTATGATTAATTTAATTTCTTTAATTTTTTTGGGAATTATTTTTTATAACTATTGATTTTATTTTGTTCACTTGTAAAATAATAAATGTCACATCTTAATATTAATCACTTCAGTATTAAACTGTATGAGTTAGAAAAAACCAGCCTAGATTTAAGTTATGCATTGAGTGTATGAGACATTTTGTTGTATAAAAAATTTTATTCTGTTTAAGAAAAATTATTTATGTGTCATAAAAATGCAATCTCATTTTATAAACCTATACAAAAGGCAATCATTTCTGAAAATTTTTTAAAAATTCAGGATGGAAACAAATATTACAACTTGTAGAAATGAGAAAAAATAAAAATAGTTAAGAGAAAGGTTGCAATAAAAGCTGCTTGTAAAGCTTTTACACACACATAAATACTTTAATTAATTAAATAATTTTATTTTTGTGTTATCATTGTTACTAATCATTAAAATCTTAATTGCTACAATTTTCATTTTATATATTTTGTAATCATTATAAAAAAATACCAAAGCAAAAAAATTTAAGATTTTGTTGCTCAGAAAAGTTTTAAATCGAGCAAAAAGTTGGACATTTAGTGCTTTGTCAATTGTTTGTAATTTATAATTCCACATTATGTTGTGGATATTTGTAGTGGCATAGAATCCATTGTAAATCCTAAGGTTCAAATCACATTAATTCTCGTGTGCAGAAAATTACTATTGAACAGCAATACAACAATATAAAAAATTATATGTACAGTATTTTCCTGTGTACAATCAGCTGCAATTTTCTGGCAAATATATGAATACTGAAATTAAAATAACGAATACATAGTATGATAAAAAATATAATAAATTGTATGGAAAAAATTATTTTTCCATACATTTTTTTAAAATTTTCTGAGGGAAAAAGATCTGTTTGGACATTGGTCACAATCTAAACAGATTCTAGTAAAATGGGTAGGTTATAAGTTTTTAATAATTTTTAAATTAAGGTATACATATTTTAAAAATAAAATATATTTGTTTTATTTACAATTAAATGAAAGAAATAGATTATTTTCAAACTGCGCATTGGATATGTTTTTTTTTGTTCCGTACATGCTTTGTTTTTCACCTTACATTAATACATTTGTCACAATTTTTTTTATTTGTCTTCCCTATAGCTTTTAGTTTAAAATTTGCTGTGTAACTAAAATGTTTTTGCTTCTATGTGATGATATACAAATTTGAATATTTCCATATCATAACATTCCAGCTTAAGACAGACTGTGAACTGGTGTTAGCCCATTTCAACTGTAATATCTTTCTGAGGAACCAAATTCGTTTTTGAACGAAATTGAACAATACTGATTATAATTAAAATAAGTCAGTCAAGTTGTGGCCTCATTTGTTATTTACTTTATGAAACATAAACAGCATTTCTATCAAAACTTTATTATAAGCTTTTCTGAGGGAAAATGTTTATCATATCCGCGGTAATGTATAATATGCACAACGAAATTCGAATATCATATGTTCCACTGGAAAATACAATAATTTTATTATATACATATATACATACATACATAAGTTCTGGAAGAACCCATCTACAGTTATAACTAAAAGTTAAGCTGTTTATTTTATTAAAAGCAACATCTTGTATTTCATTGTTAGATATTCAACTTAATATTTTTTTCATAAAATATTTTTCTGTAAATTTATTTCTCTATTTTAATGTATATTATTGTTGAAAATGGATTTATTATTTGTTTTACTGTAATATTTTGGTGCATCTAATATTTTACTAATACATAAATCATGGAAGAATTTTTGAAATTTAACAAAACTTCAAGTGAAATATAATGTGTAGAATGCTATAGTATATTTTCCTCCCAGAAAATGTATATCCAGATTATAAATAATTTATTTTTCATTTGAAGTGATATCTCATAAATTAACTTGTACAGTGAGATTTTGACTTTCTCACATAATTGATTCCTGAAAGTTGTGCGAATATTTGAAAGTGGAGGGATGTAATATGTTCTAAAAACTGTGTTTTAAAGTATTTATCAATATGTATACATAATGAAGTTAAAGAGGCATATTAAATGCTTTTGGGTGAAAGAATATATAGTAGACTGAAAATATAACTTATGGTAATGTAATAATATATTAAATGTCAAAATTTCAGATTTTTCAAAAGTTTAAATTTTTGTTTTCTGTCGAAGCGATATTTTGCCAGAAATAAAATAGTGACCAATCTAATATTCCAGAAATTTCCTATTAAATAATTAAGTTATTTTTGTAATTTACAAGATTTGTAGTACAAAACCATAGTATCACAAACTTTGAGTAAAGTAAGAAACTTAAAAAAAGTTTAAAAGAATGAATAGCGATAATACACTGATGAAACGAAAATTGAACTCGTGGTTAAAAGAACACAAATTTAAAAAGGAACTAAGCTAAGATAAATTATTTCTAATAAGGAAATATAAGAATGAGTGTTTTTTTATGGCAAGCCAGCAGCTCTTTCGTTATTTTTTATCAATGTCTTCTCTTTTCCAAGTCTGATTCATCTCTTGCGTATTTTTTTTTTCTTGACATGACACAATAATTACAAAATCAAAAATTCATTTCTCTGATTAAAATTAATATGATCAAACTAAAATTGAAATTATCTGGAAAATTTGGAAATTTTGTTTATTTTTTAAATAATTTGACGCCTTTCTGTTAGCTGCGACCTGAGCATGATAGCCCCTTGGTCACTATGCCTCTGGCCTCCTAAGAGGGGCCATCAAACCACAGGTTATCAAAAAGTTGAATTTTTTAAAATGTGCGAAATAAAAAATTGAACGAAAGTTAAGAACCACCTGTATATGCTTTTGTGTATTTTTTCATTTTTCATAAATTTAAATTTGTTTAAAAATATTTTATTTATATAAAGATGTTCATTTAAATCAATGATACGTAGACTTTTCTGGATGAGTTGTTACATTAATTTTTTTTCGTCCTCTTCTATGACAGTCAGAAGTATATTTTTGGGTATACATATCATAAAATATCATTGGTGATTACCCCAAAATGCCTTTATGATCCACCAGTCAATTACAGTCTTAATGTTTACTGCTGGTTTAGATCCTGATGCTTATTGGTATTTGAGTATTGTAGCTCTTAATTTGCAATGAACACTTTTATTTAGTCTTTACTTTCATTACAATTTTAGGCAGTTATTAGTTTCTTTTATTTTCAAATTTTATCCACTTAACTAATGATAAATGCTTAGATTTGGAGGGATAACTGTATACAATTTAGGTTTTGTATTTCACTTGTGAATTTATTTTGAAACCTCTTGTGGTTGCAGTTAAGGAAATATTTCATTTAATAGCTAATGTAATAACTTTTTAGAAGTACCAACAGGCTATACTAATTTATCTAGTTAGATTATCTAGCTATTTTGCATTAGCTTAAATTCTATCAGGACTCTATTTTGTTTAAAGTGAATATTTTCTGCACAACTAAAATGTAATACTATTTATACTACTTACCATTACATAAAAAAGGATCATTTCTGAAAATTTATTTGGAATTAATTATTGTAATAAAAGCCAATTATGTGTCAATAATAAAAATATGATTTCTCTATATTTTCTCATGACTATTTTGTTTAAAGATTTTATTGATATGTAGAAAAATTCTATTGATTTAATTTTATCTTAAAGTTATTTCCTTATTCTGTTTGTTAGTATTAAAATGATTTATCTAAACTAGTTGGTTGGCAGTTATGACATATATGAATATTATTTTTTCAGGCATTGGAGGCATTACCATTTAGCTCTTAACATGATGGGAATTTTAATTAGACATGACATTCTTTTTCCTGCAGAAGGTGTTGAAGTGTTTGTCACCCATTTGGTTCATGACACACTAGCTGTTCGAAAGGTTTGTATTTTTATTATCTAAATTTCTATACAAATAAATTATATGCCTATTTATAAGTATAAAATGTAATACTCTAATGTTGATTAAATTTGCTTCCTAAATTTAAACAATTCAATAAAAATATGACATCTTTTGATGCTAGTATTTAAATAAAAAAAGCTCTATTTGGTAGAGTTTAAAAAAAGTTAATTTAGAAATACATTGTATTCTAAAATGTTTTAAAAAAATTTAAGGAGTTTCTAGTGTCAATCTAAAATATTTATTGTATATGGTTCTAAATAAAATAAATTAACCTTCTCTGAACTTTTTATTTACTTGAAAAAATCCATTCTTAACCAATTCATGACTTTGAGTCCTACTGTGAGGATGAATCTCTTTAAAATTTCTTTGAAAATATTTATTTTCAGATTAATTCTTGTGTTTCAAAAATGTTTTGAAATTGGTAAATCCAATCAAAATTACTAAAAAATTGAATGTCATTTTTTTTACTCAAAACTAATGGAAGAATTTTAAATGACTCTATAATAAAGAAAGATGAATTTGACAATAATTATTGAAACACATTTGATAAAAATCCAAAACTTTTTTGTATTTATTAATACTAACCATTGTTCAAATTTGTTTTAATTTTAAATAAATGCATTTAGTCTTTATAGGAAATTTAAATACATTTCATTTATCAAAACATTTATATTTCCATTTTTTTTTAATGTTTAAATATTTTGGGAATTTTCACTGTCATTATTTCATTTCCTGTAGTTTCCATTTGACTTGTCTTTATTTTATAGTCCTTTAAAAGGCTATACTAATTATGAAATCTTGCATTGCTTTTGTTTTAGAATTTTCTGGATTTATCTAATTTTTATTGTGTGCGCTTTGCAGATTGCATTACATGCTATGGCAGCAATTTTAAAACAAATTAAACGAGAACACCCAAAAATTGTCATAGACCCTCTTGCTCAAAATCCCCCAAATCCTGTTCTTCACCCATTGTTGCCGAAACCTGTAGATGGGAAAATTCCAGATAATTTCTGGTTAATGTATAACAGTTTAGATCCTCCAGATACAGAAGAAAAATGGAATTCGAGACATTTTGTTCATAAGACATTTTGGAGTGTTACTTGTTGGCCAAAGTAAGTACTTTTTTTATTAGCAATTTCAAACTTATCATGATTATTGTGCTAAGGAAAATGCTTCTAATTTTACTGTGCACTTTATTACAATATCGTGGAATAAAGAAGCAATCATTATATATTCTAAAAATAAAATTTTTAATGACTGAGTTGGTTTTATATTTATGGTAAGTATATGATAGGATTAAGTATCTATGACATGTGTACTAAAGAAATTGGACTCCACACAAAATTATGACTCAGTTGGAAAAGTGGTGTAATGCATGTCATATTGTCAGCCTAGTTGTCACAAGACAAAGATAACAACAGACAATGGGAAATATTTAGTAGCGGTTAAATTATGCTTTTATGTTCAAAAGTTAGAAATTTAAAGGCTAAAAATGCATTGAATTGTTTCCTGTTTAATTTGTAATGATAAATATCTGCTGTTATTTATTATTTTGACAGTTTATCAAAGTTAAAGAATTTTTCAGTTTTAAACCTTATTTCTTGAAAATTTATTCCTGCATTGATAAGAAAAGTTTTCTTATCAAGCAAAGATTTTCTGTACTTATCAAATTGAATTCAAATTACTCTTAAATATTAATGAGAGACTTTAGCGTTTCCCCAATTAATTCATAATTATGTTTAAGAATTATCCTCCGAAATAAGTTTTAGTTATTCACATTAAAGTAATAAGTTTATCCAAATCAGAATGAAATACAATCAAACAAGGCTAAATCTAAATTTGATATATAAAAGTTATATAACTGAATTTTTTCTCACTCTAGCAGTATTCTTGTCAATAGTTTTTAAAATTGTTTTGATATTCATCCCTAATTTATTTAAAATGTTATGCATATTTGAAACTTCCAACATTTTTGTGCTCTGGAAATAATTTACTGACATGATTCTGCACGTTATTGGAAATTTATGTGTATTTTCTTAATTTATATTAATTTTAAAGTAAACAGTTTTCCCCAAATATTTAGATTTCTTATTGTTATGGAAAATAAATTGAACCCTGAAACATTTTAATGTTCAATAATATCATATAAAACTTTTATTGATGGCAATATAGAAAGATTGAAGAATCATAGTTTAGTTATTCATTAAGTTGCTTTCATAAAACTGCAATATTTCAGCTTCACTGACACAATTTTTGCTTTCTCATATCATCAACTCTAAAGAATTAAAAAAAAAAGAACTTTCAAATTTCAGTTTAATTATTTAAATATATGTAGAAATTTAGCAAAAATTTGTTATTGAGATGATTGTCTTGTATAACCAAACTAATATGTTAAAAAGAAATCTTTGAAAAAAGCATGAACAAAAAAACTTATTCTTATGTTTAATTAAAATACTGCTTAGCTTGAATTAATTCTATTTAGTTGAATGCATGTAATATATCATAATTTATTTGCTTAGATTAATTTGTAATAGTTGTTTGTTTATAGTTGTAATTTTTTTTTTTTTTTTTTTTTTTTTTGTTTGTTTGTTTAGTGTAAACTTTTTACGTTTTCATTGATGGTTTCATTTAAGTATAAAATAACATTTTTCTTAATACACTATTTTTTATATCTGCAAAACTAAAATTATCTAGAAAATGATTAGTGCTGTATTTGTTATTAGTGTTATAGCATAAATAATTATTATTACAATTTTATGATCTTTTTCAGGGAATTCAAAGTTCATGCTCCTGATTCAAAACAGCCAAAATTGAATAGAACATTTGAAGAACTAAGTGAAGTTAGTTCTCATCTCATACTTTTGTAGAAAATTTGTTTGTATTGAATAACTTTATAATTTTTAAATGAATATACACACAATTTCT
This sequence comes from Latrodectus elegans, assembly GCA_030067965.1. Taxonomy (NCBI): domain Eukaryota; kingdom Metazoa; phylum Arthropoda; class Arachnida; order Araneae; family Theridiidae; genus Latrodectus; species Latrodectus elegans. The sequence continues at coordinate 31,473,859 of CM057819.1, read as the reverse complement.
TAAATTTATTTAATCAAAATTCATTCTTTACTCATTAAAAATAGCCAATTATTTCTCACAATTGCCAAAATTGAATAGAACATTTGAAGAATTAACTGAAGTCGGTTCTCTTAGTTCTCATCATATACTTCTGTTTAAAAATTACTTGTATTGTAAAATTTTAAGAAATTGTAAGTTATTTTAAAAATATTTTTATTTATATATAATTCATTCTTTATTTATTGAAAATATTTTATTATTTCTCACAATTGCTTGCAATTCTAAACTATGAGCCAAAAAAATGCATTTTAAATTGTACATTAACATAGTTCATTTATATAAAACTAGAAATAGATTTTTTTACTACATATTGGTAGTATTATTAATCATTACAATTTTTACAGGGGTTATTGTAAAATAATTTCATTATTTTAATGAACAGATTAAAAACTTTAAATTTCTGTTTATTAAATTTTTAGAATGCAACATTTTCCACATATTGTCATTTGAAAATTTTTCAGTTACTATCTTAAAACCTTTTCTCTGTCTTTTGAATGACATCATTTGTATTTCCATATCACTACTATTGTAAAGTTATGTTTTTATGATTTCAAAAGCAAAATAAGTTATTGCAGAGTTAAGTTATGAGCCCAAATAGAATTTTATTACATTTCTTTCCCTAAACTTTAATTTGAAAAGAAGTAAGACAATTTTTGTGTTTTAAAAAGAATGATTCCAAGAAATCAACAGCATGACTTTTTTTATGACTCTTAATCATTCTTCATGCTGTTAAATCACTGCTTCTCAATTTTGACTTGTTTATTGAATTTCTGGTTCATATATATCACTAAAAGAGCAAATTCATAATTACCCTTTTGTGGTTTCTGATTAAACGAAAGATGCACCTTACTGACTTAAATTTGCATAGCCAAGGCATAGCGAGCTTGGCTTGTCCAAGTGTCATAAGTAACAAAAAACAACTACACAAATGAACCTCTCTTGAAACTCTTAGTATTTTAACTTAACTCATAAATCTAGAATTACTCCTGAAATTTTTACTTACCTTGATGCAGTATGTTTTATCAAATATTTTTTGAGTTTTTTTTCTTTTAATAATTTGAAATTTTCAATAAAATTGTCTGAAAACCTAATTAAGTATTTTTTTATACTTCTAATAAAAAAATTGTTATTAGAGTGTTATATTTTTAGCTGTTGACTGCTGTATTCTTAACTGCTTAAGATCTAGTTCCGACACAATATTTTAATAGTAATCTGGTTTTGTAGTTTTGTTTGTGAAATGAAGGAAAGTTACCACCAAACAAGATTATGATGTGCAATCAAGATGGGCGATTTTAATTTATTATTTTTCTACATGCTTCTGTTTTCCTTATGTTATATAAAATTCTTTGAACATTTATAGTCAAATATAATATTTTTTTAATTAAAAATATACTTTCCATGTCACTAGTAGACACTGGAAATTTTATTTCAGTGAATCAGGATAAGTTTGTTCATCAATGAAATAAAGACTGAACTAAATTATTTAGTATGCCTAATGGATAGCGTCTTTTCAATCACCAGTAGAATCTGGAAAAGTCATACAAAAATTGTCTTTTGTGTTGTTTGGAAAAAAACACAAGTCCATTGTCTATTTTCATAAAAAGTTTAATGTATTTCAAATGTGAATGAATCGGCAATTAAATCTCATATGAAAAGATAAAAAAAAAAACATTTATTTATTAGAAAGGGTAAACCATTTATTTATCTGTCAAAAAAATCTACTCAATTAAAAGATTTTTTTACTGCTAATCCTGTTAAAGAATTAGAATCCAAAGTAAGTTCTGAAATTTTAGATTCATGTGTTTCTTCAAAAGAAATTGTGAATGTTTGGAAATACAGCCTATATATTCTACACAATGTTTACAGCCATGGATATTCCTTCCTCATTTCCAGAAGTTGTTATAACAGCAACTGCAGTTTAAAGATTGTTTAAGAACTCATCCACTCTTAAGGATAACTTTGAAAACATCGATGGTTAGAATATAAAAAGGGTTTTCAACAGATTACTTGAAATGTAACTGTGTTTTAAGACACATATGTCATTTGTTTAAAAAAAATTTCTTAATCTTGGTACCAAAACTTTTGATATGGTACAGAAGTGTGCAATATATTTATAGACACATTATTAAACTGATAAACTAATGTTGGCATTTGTTGTAGGAGATTTTCATGCAAAGTTTAATGCAGAAGTCTTTAGAAGAATCATTGCTATCTATTTCTCCATTTAAACCTATTAGTATGGAAATAGATAAAAAGAATAAAAAACATAGTCAATTAGATATTAGTTTCCTTACAAAAAAAGAAGATAAGAAACATCAGAAAATTGTATTTTATCAAAACTTTTACAGGAAAACAGAAAATAGAATTCTTTTAAAATTGCGTATCATTTTAGTGTCAATGACAAAAAAATTAATAGAAAAATGTTGTTTGCAATATTCTGTAGTGCGAAACGTATGTTTCGATTCTCGAACTCTTGATTTGTAATGAATGAGTAATTTAAATAAAAATGCAGAAACTTCATTTGTACTAGCCTTAAATGAATGTTTCAGAATGTGATTTTGTTTTAAAAGAATTTCATAATTTTGGAAGAAACATGAAATATAAAGTCGCATAAAATAAATATAATGAATAAAGATCTTATGTCGTTAGAATAGGCTATATTAAGTAAAAAAAGTTTGTAAATTGTCTTTTGAGTTTATGTGTGTGTGTGGGGGGGGAGTGTTTTCCAGATATACTTTTGTAACTTTCTATTATTTTGATATAACTTATGCTCAAGTTTTTTATATCACAATAAATTCTTATTAACTTTTATGGCTTTCATTTTTTAATGATTAAAAAAATATGAAATAAAAAGATAAAAGAAGAAGAATCCTTGCAGATTTGACTTTTTCACTTTGCTCTTCTTCTGTTCTATTTCATGTTCAATTTTGGAAACAATATTATTAAAGATTTGAAAGCTTTTACAAAAGGAAAAAATGATAATTTAAAAATACTTCGTTACTAATAATAAAAATACTAAATGAATTTTTCTCATCGCCAATGACACTCAGACATTTGATGATGAACTTCACCTTGTTTGCTGCTGCTCAAAAAATGTGATTCGAAAACAGGCAGTGAATTTGTCAACAAGTCATATTTATGATGCTGTATCAATATGATGTGGTGTTGATTAAACATTATCTGACATCATGCATATTTTAAAGCAATGGGAATTTTAATAAAGTGGCATTTAATCATAATCTAAACTGGAATGAATGAAACAACCATTTATGGTTAAAGCATATGTATAATATTAAAATTTAATCATAAAGTAAATAGGAAAGATAAGGAAATTTTTTAGTGAATTTGTTTGTGTGAACAGAAAGTGTATTTAATAATTGCTTATCAACCTGAAAAAATTCTTCTGATCCACTGAATTTTTGCCCATTTTATTCTGTGGTACTAATTTTATATGTGAAACAAGGATTTGTGGCAGTTATGTGAAATCTATACTAAAAAAGATGTCATTTTAAAATAACTTTTGTTTTCTTAGTGCATACTATTGCTTAGTTTCTTATGATTAGTTTGTATTAAAATTTCAGGTAAATTTATTTTTTTATATTTTTATGTTTAATAAAATAATTTTATTTTGTATTATTTGAGCATTTTAGAATTTAACTCATTTTCTTATTGAAAGTGTTGTAAAGATGTTAAAGATTTGATTCATAAACATGTTTTATTGCTAAACAAATAACTTTTCTCTACCAGTAGCTTGTTAAAAGTAGATTAAAAATCCATTTAAAATTTTTCACCATCATAATTTTTTATTGGAAGAATTAAAACAATTAGTTGAATTATCAAAAAATTCAACATTAAAATGCAGAATACAAATAAAATTACAAAAATTATATTGAATGTTTTCAATTTTATGTAAAAGTTACAGTACTGTAATTTTTTCATTGCAACACATATGTAAGAAAATTTTGTTTCATCAAAGGTCCATTGATTGCAGAATGAACATACTTTTACAAATGACATTAGAATCCGGTGTTAAAGTTTTGTGTAAAGCAAAGCAAACTTATCCTAGTCGTTAAAATCTTCTTTGCTTCTATCCATATTAACTATATTTTGTAGAGTAAGTTTTTATTATGAGGCCATAAAAGAATATTGAAATATTTCTCATTATATGTATGAGATTATGATTATGCTGTTTTTTGTACTCCCAAGTTATGCAAAATAATTTTACATTCAACAAAATAATCATTAAATTGACAAAATTTGAAAAATATTAGTCTATATAAATTTTATTCTATTTTTTAGTTAATGTCTTTTATTTAATAAAATATGTAGTGCTTTAAAAATCTTGCTTTTTAAATTTTTCCAAAATTTTTAGTCTTTTATTTAATATTTCCGAAACAATATTTTTATTTATTTTTTTATGAATGATTTTTCAACAATATGATCATGTAGTGCAAAGTGTATTATTCTAAAGCCGATTTCCAGTAAGAAATATCATTAAGTAGTTAAGATGTTTTTATTTTAGGAAGAAAAACCTATCTTTGAAGCATTTACTCAACAAAATTTTGTAGATCGTCTCATATCTTTCCTTTCCCTTGAAGAAAAAAAAGGACAAGACAAATTTTGTCCTAGGAAGTTCTATCTTTTTAAAGTGAGTAGGAGTTTTTAAAATATGTTATTTCTTAATAAAATATATGTATATAATAAGAAAAAAATATTTTCTTCATTACTGTCCAAAAAAATAAATTTAAAAAGTGAAATCCTAAAAAGAGTAAATAAGATTTGCTGTTACAAATTAAAATTTAAAATAAGCAGTTATTATAGAAATGGAAAAAAATTTTTATATTATTTTCATATTAGAATTGTCATTCCTACATAAATTATTATTTTTATACACTCATCACACAACTCAAAATTATAAATATATTATTAATGCTATTATGGTTCATTTGATTAAGTAAACTAAATAAATCATACACCCATTGTGAATGCATTAAATATCATAAGGTGAGAAAACAATGATAAAAAAATAAGTTTAGAAATCAATTGCTCTGCAAGTTTACATTAATCATGTTTTTATGATTAATGTAAACTATAAGTGTAGAAGTAGAATGTATCATCATATCATTATAAAAGGATTTAAAGAAATTAAGTATCTTAAATTGTATTCTTGATGCTTTTTCTTTCAAAGATTGTGCTAAGCCACCGGTCTTCATAATCTTATGTATTCAAATAGGATATATAAAAAAATATATTCTAGAATTAAAGTCTGTTAATATTCAAAAACTCCTTTTCCTTAAATTTGCTTCACTTTAAATATTACTAAAAAATATATAATTTTTTCTTAGAGTTTATTTACAAGATTTGGGGATACATTTTTACCTCTTTTTATTGATCATTTACATCGAATGGCTGTTGATAAATCAGAAAGTGTTCAACGTTGCTGTGCAGAAATCATTTGCGGGCTCATGCATGGAGTCAAGCACTGGGACTTTCATATGGTAAGGCAATATTTTATAAGAAAGTTATTTAACTAATATATCATTATATAAATTTATTTGCCAATATTTTAATTAATATTTATGTTGAATATATTTCATTTTCATAACTAAGTTTCATTGATCTAAATATACACTTTTTATGTATAACAATTTTTTTTTTTTGCAGGAAATTGTATTTATTGTACTTTGCGATTAAAATGTTGTAACAAACTCCACAGTTTATGCAGATTTGCTTACTGTGAAATTTCACATTTAATAAACTTCTAATGAATATGATTTGAACACAGCCTTATGGTTTTAATCAGTGTGCTGCTTATTTTTTTAGATGCATAAAATAAAAGAAGTGATGACTCCTGTTCTCGAAAAAGTCATTAGTAATGTAGTCCCAGATGCAATGAGTGATTGGGCTACATGTGCAGCAACAATTTCTGTAAGTTAACCAATTAAATTACTATTTATTGTGCAAATTATTTGGCAATTAAAATAACTTTTTGATAGAATTATGAATTCATGATTTTTGTTAACCGTTAAGTGGTTGTTTCTTTTGTTCCAATTAAGAACATGGCTACATCACTTTATTACAATCCTCATTGGTTTAAAGTATCCATGGCATCATATAATGTTTCATCTATGTCACATATAATTAAGATACCGTATTGGGATGATGTTGTGAATCTGACTTGTTGACAAATTTGTTGCCTGCCTTCAAATCGTATTCTTCAAGTGGCAGCAAACAAGGTGAAGTTAATTGTCAATGCCTGAAAATATTGCCTGATATATGGAGTTCATTTTGTGCATAAAACAATTTCTTATATAAAGACCAATGCATCAGCTTGAGAAATGTTTTCCTTTGATTCCAGCCATCAATGCATTGACAATAGAATTGAAGAAAAGTCAAAATGAAAAAGACAAGACAAAACATCAACTTTGTTTATTTTATATCAGCAAGGACAATTTAAATTTTTAAAAATTCCATTAATTAATAGAATTTTAAATTATTAATTGCAATATTTCTAAGCTATCTGTTTTAAGCAATAAGACTAATGCTTTGGTTACACCAACATTAATTATTTTTTTTCATTTGAATTGGGATTATTATTTTTTCCAGGAAAATAGAGATCCTAATAAACATTATTGGATTTATGAGCTTTTCATGAAAGAGCCTCCAAGTATTGAAAATGCTTCCTTTTTAGAATCTAGGTAAGAGCAATCCAATTATTGTTTATATAAAATAATAATTTTTTTAGAATAGTAATTTTATATAAAATTTTGGTTTCTCTCTACATTCAAACTCAAAGTAGAGCAGGGAATCTGTTGCTAAAAGAAGGTTGTTTTCCATCAATTTAGTAACTATAAATTCTGGATATATATTTTGCCCATTATATTTATTGAAGAAAAGTAATAAACGCTTTGATATCTGATGATATGAAATAAATATTGATATTATCATTCAGATATTTTTTTAATATCACATATTTTTTTAATTTTACTTAATTACTGCTAACAAGTTCCAAATAATTATAATGAAAATTTAAACTGTTTTGATGTGTCTATTGATTATAAATTTCGGCTAGAAATGTATTTAATATTTTTTACTTATTGAAATAGCAAAATATTATTCACTGTTATAATTGAAGCCATTTTGATTCATAAACAGTCAAAAATCAGCTTTTTTATATTATGAATACTTAAGCTAAGTACAAGTTACAGTTCAATTTATCACTAAAATATAAAATAATCTGCCATGCCTTAAATTAAATTTGAAACTTAAAAATATAAGCAAAAAGTTAACTTTAAGAAAGTATTAGTTATGAAAGATTAAGACTTAAAATGAAATTAACCTAGTAAAATCAAAATTATTTGAAATTATTAGTTTTCATTAAAATGTCAGACTTGCAGCAAAATGGTTACATTCTGGTGTTTTTTCTTTTTCTTTAGTTCTTTCCTTTAAAGGGGTTTTCCTTAAAGGGGATTCTTAAACAATATAAACAACATTGTTTATGTTGTTTAAGAATTCCCTTTAAAATTTTTGGAAAAATATTCCTTCATATGCAAAAAGTAAAAGTAAAGCAATAATAATAATAATAATAAACTGTTGTAAAGTACAGTTGTTTTATTTAAATTTTGATATTTAAGAGTACATGATTCTATTATTTCATCTTTTATTTTTGTGTACACTTTGTAAATCAATTAATGCCTTATTATTTTTGTAATTGATGTAAGTATTATATGCATGTATCTGAATTTCTTCTTGGAAATCTCATATTTTCATTGCACATTTTGTCTGTGGTATGTACATATATCTGAATTGTCGATGAAAACTGCTGTAAAACATTGCTCTTTAAAATTGCTATTTTCTTTTCGTATGAAATTAAATCTTTGGCTAAAAACATAAAATATGAGTACAGGAAATTAGCTTATATTGTTGTAAATTATATGGGTAAAGGTTATCTTAAACACCATAAATATGTATTTTATTAAAAAACACTTCAAATGAGTGTTATGGGCCTCTTTTTTGTTGAAATAATGTGTAAGTAATCATAAACCTAATTGAATAATATGCAAACTGTAAATCTGTATGAAATTTACTATATTTTCCCACTATTTGTTTAATGCATTTATCAACAATTATTTAAGGTTGGAACTATTAATAATTGTTAACCATGTAGTGGGGTTGTTTCTTTCATTGTACTTGAGCTCATGATTATGTCACTTTATTACAATTATCATTGGTTTAAAATATCCATGACATCAGATAATGTTTTATCTATGTCATACACAATTTATTATGACATCATATTGAGATGGCATTTTAAATTCAACTTCTCAATAGATTTTTTGCCTGCCTGCAAATCACATTCTTCGAGCAGCGGCAAAGAAGATGAAGTTCACCATTGAATGTCTGAGAATGTTGTTGAAGTTTATTTTGTTAATAAAACAATTTCTTACAGAAAGACCAAAACATCAGTTTAAGAAGCCATTAAAATGTTGACAATATTTAAAAGAAGTGTCTTTAAATCTTAAGGCCAATGCCAACATCAGGCATTTTAGTACTTTAATTTCTTTTTTATTTTCTTTTTTTTTTTAATTTTAAAATACTCACCAGTAATGTATGAAATAAAAAAAAAAAGTTTTTTCTCCTACTCTTAAATATTTTAACTGCGATTTTTTTCTTTACAATATAGTGAATCAAATGTTTTTTAAAAGCCTTTATCAGCTAGCTTTGTTTTATTGTAGTAATCAGTTAATTTAATTTTTATCCAGTATCAATTGTCTCAAAGTGTAAATGTTTTCTTAGGCATGATTTAAACTCTTTTTATATATTATTGTTATATTGTTAAAAAATAAAATGTGCACATTTAGAGGAAATTAATTTACTGATAAATTTTTGTTTTTAATCATAAATGAACTCTATGTTAGGTTTAATCAACATGTAAAGATTGAGAATTATTCAAACCTTATGAAATTTACATTATTGAATATAGAAAATATATTACTTAAATTCTCTTTCATCAGTATGCTGCTTAAATAACTATATGGATTATTCAATACTAAATGCATTGTTATTTAAAATTAAAATGTTTATGTAATGTATCTCCTAATGTATATTTCTAAAATTATTATCGTTGAATTTCTGCTATAGTCAGTATTATATGTGTCTTAGCTTCGCACATTGAATGTATGTAGAAGTGTTTATGAAAAAATTAAATATTTGTTTTTTGTTATAGTTGGCTGTATTTAGTTGAAGGCATGATTAGTCAGCAAGAATGGAGGGCTTTCGAATTGTTACACAGAGTTTTAGACTATATCCAACCAAAACTAGATCATTCTTATCAAAATGTTCGAGAAAAGATGGGAAGGTAATAATCATAATATATGTGTTTAATTATTATTCAATTTTTAATTTACATTAACATTTTCAAGTGGTATTTTTTTTACATTATATTTATTGCATATATTTTTAACAAAAATTATATTTCTCTAGCTTGCTTGCCTATATATTTATGTATGATGTTCCTGCTACACACATAACTACTGTTCCATTTGCGCCGAAACGAACACATTTTATTAATTCAGTATTACCCAAGTTAGCTGCATTAGAGCCAAGTAAAGACAATAGTGAAAAGGATGTACCGAACTGTGTAGAATTTTCTCCTGAAAAGAAAAGAGCAGAAAATTTATTTCGGACACGTAAGTTTTGTTTGTTTATTTTACTAGTAAAAACAGTTTATTTTGTTTGCATAGCACATTTCACTGATGATCGTCCATTCCTTTGATTGATTTTTCTTCATATCCAATTGATAAAAAATTGAATAAAAGTAGATATGATTCATTGAGTACCATGTATCAAATAGGGCATCAATTTCTATAGATTCAATTCAAATAGGGCTAAATTTGCATCAATTTCTTTGAAAAATATTTTTGATTAGTTTGTTTTATGAAAAAAAACGTGATTTTTAATTCTGGTTTCTACAAATTTACTAATAAAGTTTTTTTAGTTAAACTTTTGATAGATAGAATTTTTTTTTTATCTAATATTTAATTTTTATGTACTTCTGCACCCTATTAGACCCTGCTCCGTAACCTTCATAAGTATCACTAATCCCCCTTATGTTGTGCTCAGTTTTTCTACCGGCAGTGTATAATGTTGATATTTATGATTAAATTTTAATACATTACATAATAAACTTGCTTGTCACTCTCATATTTATGCAGAAAATCAATTCTTTAAGCATCTATATTGATGAACAAAAAGTTTTAAAATCTTTCCTTAGTTTTTTTTTCCAATTTTTCATATTTTATTTTGAATATGCTATTTTTTTTTTTTCCAAAAAATTTGAATGCTAAATTTTTGTTTATGTTTTTATATCTGCTTTTTTAATATTTTTAATTTATTTATGCAAAATATCTTATCTTTTTAACAAAATAGAGAAACGAAAAGAGACTTAATAGTGTGAAGAATAAATTTTCAATATTCCTAAGTTTTGAATTCCTAAATGAAAAATTATGCTACAAATATATTCTAAAGAAAAATCTTAATATTTTTGAAAATGACTTTGAATTTACTATTTATAATTTGAAATACTTGCGTAGCACTTTTTAATCACCATTTTTATGTTTATATACATATATGATGTTATTATTTTGACTTATGCTTATATGATGTTTGTGTGTCATTTAATTAAAATTGCTTTAGTTATGTCTCTTAATTATAAGTATCATAAGTTTGAATTTTAACCTTGTCTATTTTAATTTACAGTTTGTCGTTGGATCACATATAGTGGAACAAAATTAATTTGCACAATTCCACCAGAGATGTTTCAGTTTTTGCCTTTGGTTAGTAATTATTTTAATATGTATATTAATATAAGTATTTCTTCCTAATCATTGTTAATTTAATAAATAAATTATCACTGTTCATTTGTATTTATGAGGAATGTAAATCACAATTTTTTCTTTTTTTAAATCTCCAAACTATTAAAAAATATCAGTTATGCCTGAAATTTTGTAAGAGTAAAAGTTTGAAAATGCTTTTATATAGCTTAATTATTATTTTTGTTTTTAGTTAAAAAATTGTCATGCTAAATGTTTTATAGGATCCATATTTAAATTTGTATTTTATTGCAGTTATGTTCCTAAATTTTATACAATATTATGTTTGAAGTAAATGTTCTGCTGTTTATATCCCCACTTTCGAATCTGAGTTTTTCTGTTAAATAATATTTAGCATTCATTCAATAAATAACCAACAACTATTAAAATTTATATTTTATCAAAACAAATAAGTATTTTTTAGATAAACGTTAATAAACTCTCAAATACTATAATGAATTTCATAATTGTGTTGCTTCAAACTTTTCTTAGCATTTTTCCTGTATTTTTAAAATCATTGGCAGGCAAATCTTTTTTAAAAAGTGTTTCTTTTTTCTTTTTTTTTTTCAAAAAAATGGTTTGCCTGAAAATCTTTGAAGCCAAAATATATACCATTTAACCAAAACAGATGACATATTTTGTTAAATTTATATTATATTAAAAGCTTGTTATTTGCACTTAAGAAATAATTGTCAATTTAATGTCTATTATAAAATAAGTTTTTAATAAAAAAATTAATAAATCATAATTCAAATAAGAATTTTAGTTTATTCAGTATGTCTGTTTCTAACTTCTCTTTCAGCTAATATTTGTGCTGAGATTTTGTATCCCCTTTTCTAGACTTTTTTTTTTAAAAAAAAATCAGTATAAATTTTTCAATATAAATAGTTCTTACTGGAACAAATAGTAGCTTATTTTTACTAAGCATTTAGCGTTATCAAGTTTAATACAATGCTTTTCTTTTAGCTATGCCACATGATGCACGAAACAGTTGATGATGAGCTTAAAAGAGAGTGTTCAATAGCAATGCTTATATTTGGTCAATATCTTTTAAGTCCACGAAGTATTGATGCTGCCATTAAAACTGTTCAGCAGGTTGGTTCTTTATTTTTACCATCTCTGGAAATCCTTTTTGTTATTTCTTGTATGTTATGCTTTTATTATGTATTACATATAATTGAAGGCTGTGAAAGTTATTTGTCTAATTGCAAAAGCTATAACGCATTTTAATTATTTGTAAAGCCTAATGTCCATTTGCTATTTAATTGACATATACTGTTTAATTGTTAGGCTTTAAAATCAACATAATTTAGTACTGGGAGGACTTTAATGTAGATGACCAAATTCTCATGTTGCTAGGGTAAAATTGAAAATTTTTTTTTTTTAAATTGAAAATTCTCAGGTGTTTATTTTTAATACCCACTTAGATTAAAAAAAAAAAAATACAGTACATGATTTCATTGTTTAATAGTGATTGGCTTTCAATCTTAAATTTTGTTCTCAGTAAAATGTAATCTTACTATTAGGTTGCACTATGTATAAGGTTACAGTTCGAAGTGTCTACTTTTCTTCTACAATTTTTAGTTTATGTTGTCCTTTTACATATTTGAAGTAAGTATATCTGCTGAAATTAAGAAGCCTTGCAATCACACAGTCAAGGTGATAAAGTGAATTAATTACTGTCTGAAATTTTTTTTCAATATATGTGCTCTTACATTTATGTGTGTTCTTATTTGTTTTTTGTTGTGGTTATCATTTTTTCTTTAAACATACATTTTTAAATACTATTCATATAACATTTAATTTTCATTTACTAATCTAAAGGAATTATTCATTTAAAAAAATCTATGAATTATTATTTAATTATTTATATAAGCATTTATTCTATTGGTTATATATGAATGGAATTTTTGTAATATTGTATACTTATGTTATAAATTTCTCTTAGATTTCAAGTGGAACAACTTGGCATTCTCGAGTTTATGCTGTTTCCTATTTACAACAGATGGTGTTTTCTAATTTATATACTGTGATGTCTAATAAATCCTGGACAAAAGACATTTATGAAATTGTTCTTTCACTGTTAGAAGATGAAAGAGTTGAAGTAATTTTTTTTTACCTTTTTTTGTCACACATGCATTTTACTCCTATTTTATTTTAAAATGGGGTGAATGTCAAGAAAATTGTGTCACCTGTAATATCATATTATTCTGAGTGAAAATTTTCTAATAAATTATCTGGATTTGAGGGAAATAAATTGTTGTAATATAAGGGTTATTATAACACTGTTTATTATAAATATTTATAGTTCTTAATTTTTCACGAAGTTTTGATAAGAATTTGGTACTCTTGTTTAAATCAATGAAGAAAGGTAATGACATTTAATAAATGATTTATATTTAATTAAATATTTTGGTTCGAATGGCATTTTTACCTTGCTCTGAACGTGTAAGAAGGAATTAATTTTTTTCTAAGATTAATGGGAAAATGCAGAGTTTATATAATCTCATAAAGTTTTAAATTCAATGAATTGTTGTATAAATTTTAATGTTATATTAAATTCAAATTATGCGGAAATGTTATGTTTATGTTATTTTATAGCAAATATAATTTCTATCTCAATAATATTTGCTAAATTTCATTTGAGACTTCATAATAAATAATAATTTCAATATCTGTTTTTAATCTGGTAATCCAAAATATTTGAATTATAAAAATATAGGTTTGTTAAATTTATTTATTTATTTTTGTTTGTAAGTTAAAGATATAAAAAAAATGAAGTTGATACATTTATTTTTAAAATTTTAATTTGTATTCATAATTTTTACTTGGTTATTCAAGAAACATAATTAAAAATATTTAAATTACTTAAGTGTAGACTATTATACTTTTGAATGATAAAAACATGAATTTTTTATAATAAGTATGATTTTTTAAATATTATTTTAATTTAATGCTTCTTTCAAAACATTATAATATTTATAAATTAAGTAATTTTATGTTGAGTATATATATGTACTAAACTGGTCGATTAAATAGATTAATTATATTTTTTTGCAAATTTGTTCTTTTGTAATAAATTCTAAAGAAATCTTATTTGTGTCAATAACATGAAAAGAAATATTTCTATAGAGTTAAATGTCAAATGGCATTACATGTATATCCTTAAATATAATATTCCTTGTTTTATGTCTAAATGTTTCCTATTTGTCGAAAGGCTTGTACAAATAACAATTAATTTTTTGTCATATTTTTAGCAATTTTTAAATATTTTAATTATAACTTTGAAAATCTTATTTTACAATTACTAAATAAATCTGGATGCACAATTTTTTTTTAAATAAAATATGGGAATATATTATAAGTTTTTATAATTCTTTTTCTTAAATTCTAGGTTCGAGATTCGGCTTCTGAAGCTTTGTGCGGTTTTTTGCATTGCGAATACTTCAAGTTAACTGATGATCTTTTGGTAAGTTTCATTAACTGCCTAAAAATGCTGGTGTGTTCCATGATATTTTGCATGACAAAAATGTAGGTTATTTAGTAATTTTTATCTGTTTTTATTAATTACATACTTTCACTTAGAATTGTTACTTATAAATTTTAGAATCACAATTTTTTGGTGTATTGGAAGTTAATGACTTTAAAAAAATATTTGTTTTACTAAAATGATAGTTTATTATTTATCTAAATGAAATGTTTGGTAATGCAACGAAACTTCCCTCTAATTAATTTTAAATATTCATTAATATTACTATTTATGTGCACTGTTGCACTGCTTATGCATTTAAAAAATAAATGAAATAGAAAAATATTTTGTATAACTTGTAATGTGTTATTTTAAAGAAATAAAATGTTAAATTCCTTCTTATATGTGAGAGTTGATTAATTTCAGTCTATAGCGTCATTTATGTTATATATTTTGTTTAAAGGAACACTACTTCTCTAAATGTACTTTATAATAAGTAGTTAGCATTAGCTTAAATATGTCATATAATATTGTTATTGAAATAAAAATAAAATTTAATTATATCTGCATTTAAATTTATTGCAGGCAAAAAATTTTAATAATATGAAAAAACTTTAAATTTTTTCATACTTGCTTAATAATTAACATAATGCATATATATACATATTAAACTTTTTTTATTAACATTATTTATATTTTATGATAGAAAGTGGCAAATATACTGATGTGTATGTTAGATACCAGGTCTGTAACTCTACTTTAAAATGCAGATTTTTTTCCAGTAGATGGCACGCTAAGCCTATAAATACTGGTGTCATAACCAATATATAATTTTGTAGCTGTGACAACAAGCTTCAAAACACCATATTTGTTTAAATGTTTAAGAGTTAGTAGCATATTTTTTTTTTCGTTGGTAAACAAGCCGAATTTTGAGCCAAACAAAGAGCATTTGCTGCACATGCTGATTTTCTTATTCAATCAGAAGAAAAAGGCAGCGGCGGCATATCAAATTCTGATGGAAACATACGGTGTACAAACTCTATCTGCCGACACTTTTGAACAATGTTTTAAACATTTCAAAACCATTCAGTGATTTCGATGTCAAGGACAAAAAATGGGAAAATCGATCGAAAAAGTTGGAAGACACCGAGCTGCAAGCGTTATTGGATAAGGACACCAAGAAATATTGGTAGAGTGGTTAAATGTTTCTCGTGTAACCATTTCCAAACATTTGAAAGCCATGCAAAATATCCAGAAAGTTAGAAAATGGGTGCCACATGAGCACTTTGGCAGCACTTGGATGGGAAATATTACCCCACCCGCCGTAACTCACCAGATCTTGCTCCTTCCGACTATCACCTGTTTTCATCCATGGAACATGCACTTGTTGAGCCGCACTTCCATTCTTATCAAGACGTCTAAAAATGGCTCGACAACTGGTTTGGCTCACACGACGTTCAATTCTTTTGGAATGGCATCCATAATTTACCAACTAGATGGCAAAAAATGTGTAGAAAGCAAGGGACAATACTTTGAATACAATATATTTCCATTTTTTCTAAAATGTTGCGTATTTCTATTGAAAAATATGCATTTTAAAGTTACAGACCTGGTATAATACACATATATTGGTAATATGTTGTTCAGCATTAATTTTTATGTTATTATAGTTATAAAATTATCTCCTATTACATTTTAAGAGTGAGTTCAGTACATGATTCATTTGTTTGTTGATGAGCACTTTTGTCAGTGCAATCTTCATAAATAGCTGACATTAGCAATATGATTCTTGGACTTTTGCTCCAGAAATTTTGCTTTTAGTTATGTAAATTAATAACACAAATGTTTAACATTTTATGTGTAAGTAACTTACAGTTATCATTAGTACTTCTTGCATATAAATAGAAATTGAAAGTCAAAATGAAAAGCTTCTTGGCAGTATATTAGAATAATATTTTATCATGACAGTATAAGATAATTCATTGCTTTAAATTCAAGATAGCTTATTTTTCATTTCTGAAATTATTCAAATTAGTTAAAACATTGTTTGCAACGTTTTTCAAATTCATTAAAAGAGTGCATGTGTTATAGTGGAATTTTTTAATGGTCAAATGAAGCAATAAATATACTGTATGTTCTCCATTTTAGCATACATTCAAGCTTAAAAGTCAAAGAAAGCTTATTTATAAGACAACTACTGATAATGGGCCAAGAATTCTTGATCCAGATGAACTTCGATTACGTCATGCTGGTGTCCTGGGCTTTTGTGCATGTGTAAATGCTTATCCATATGATGTACCAGAATTTCTCCCAGAAATTCTTGTACTCCTTGGAGATCATTTGAATGATCCACAACCAATATCAGTAAGAATATATTTCTTCTTACTAAATTTAATTTGAAACAATTTAATATTAAAGCTTTAAATATCGATTAAAAGAAGGAAACTGATAGTTAGATTAGTAATTCCAAAAGTCTAATTTGCTGCTTAACAATAAATGTTTTTATCCTCATTTTCAGATATTCTTTACCTCAAATCTAAATATTTGTAATGGATTGAAGTTTTTAATTCAAATTTTTAATCTGTTAAAATTAATATGTATAAAAAGTAATTATATAACAATAAATTATTCATTAATTATTTTTCCCCCATCAATTTACTTCAAAATAAAATAAAATTGATAATTTAAAGTAATTTAATTTTAGAAAAATTAAGAGAAGCCTGAAAAATGAGTATTATTTTAGTATTTTTTCTTGATTGTTAGGATGTCCTTAAAAAAAAGACAAGTTTTAAATTCTTCTAAAAATTTCTTACTTGCAAACTGATCTTTAAATGAATTATGAATAGTCAGTACTTTAAGGGTATCCATTGCTTAGGTTAAGACTTCAGACTCTTAATTTAAATATCAATTAATTTAAGAAAATGAAAATTCTTCTGCAAACTATATTTCAGGAAAAATGCTTCCTTTATTATGTTTCATGATTAATGCATTCAAAGTGTTATTAGAATTTTTAATTCCTTACCGTTAATGGTAGATTACTTTAATGATAATATTTAATTTTTATATGTATAAAATAAACAAATCTAAGTTCAAATTCTTTCATATTTAAAAAAATAAAGATAACATGATTAGGAAAATCTCTTTCAGTACTTGCTCAAATATGAGTAATGGAAAACTATATAAATATAAAAGAAATCAGATTTGTTTTTGTGATAAAATTCTGCATAAAGTTATTAATATTCATGGAACTAATTCAGACATGTTATTCAGTTTGAAAAATTTTAATTCCTTTCGGTTCGGTTACACATTACATTAATAATTATTATATTTCCAATAGTAGAAAAATGTTTCTTAAGAGTGTTTTTTTTTTTTTTAAACAAAAATACTAATTTTGTTTTGTTTTTTATTGCTCAAATGTATTTAAATACACATAAGTAATGATAGTATGTATACACAGTAATAGTAATTTTACTAATATAATAATGACTATTAATGTTAAATCATTAATAATTATAAAAGTAAAATATATTGCTTAAAATAACCATTAAATTTGATAAAAATATAAAATTTTGATTTACAATTTGTTTTCATGAGTATGAAAAAAACAATGTTTATCTTTGATTATGTGCTCACTTATAATCCTTGCATTTTAACTTTAATGCTTAATTTGAACAGTATTTAAAAGTGAAATATATGTTAATTTTATTCTGTCAATTAATGTTCTCAAAGAAAAATACCTATGTGAAAAAATGTTTCACCTTTAATTTACATATTATTATGTTTATTATTTTCTTAAAAATACTTTAAACAATATGATAAAAATTTCAGATACTTTCTCTTTTACATGTTCTGTATTTTTAGTTTGGAACTATTTTTTAATTTTATTTAATTGCTACAATATTTAACGTTTATTTTTTTTATATAGGCTACTATTAAGAAAACTCTTTCAAGTTTCCGAAGGACGCATCATGATAACTGGAGAGATCATAAATTAAAATTTACAGATGATCAGCTTGCTGTGATAACTGACTTATTAGTATCACCCAGTTATTACGCATGATGAACATTAATTTAGTAATTCATAAATTGCATCATGATTTTGTTTCAATGGATACTCTCCCTGAAGCATGCGATTTTTTTTTTTACCCAATTTTAACCAGTACTTTTTAAGCCTAAAATTGTGTGGAGAAGTTACTTGAATATGCATTGTATTATGTTTTTAACTTTAATGGTATATTTTGAAGCAGTTGTTTGAATCTCAAATGATTATTTAGATTTCAAAGAAACAAAAATTTTAAGTTTGTGAATCCCTACTTTCATTTATAAGAAATTTGACTGAAATAAAATTGGTAACCAATAGTTAATTTAAAAAAAATGTCAGCTAAATAAAAAAAAGGACACTTTAAGGTATATTTTAATATTTTAGAAACTGAAATGTCCAGGGATTTTTAAGTATTTATTTCCCTAATTATTGTTCTGATCAAATGACGTTTTTTGCAGATTTCGTATTTGTTTTGTTTCAACATACATTATTTATGTTTGTTTCCTTCCATAAGTAAGATTGTTTGTGTAAATATTGTTGCAACTAATTTCTGAAATGTATCAATTTTGATAATAAACATATTTTTTTTATTTTTAAGTTCTTGTTTCATTTATTTATATTTATTTCGTTTACATGTAATTTTATAGATTTTATTTCATTACCTGCATCTAAATTTATTTTGTAAAATATACCTCAATTGACACTTAAATGTTTAATCTTTATTTTAAACAACTCATAAATTGAAATCTTATTTTGGCCATGAATATTTGTTAGTATTTTAGAATACATTTTAAACTATACAATGTTTTGCGCAAAATATGATCTTAGGACCACAAAAAGAAGTAAATCTTCATACATTGTTATCGTAACAATAGTTATAAGCTATGATTTGATTTTAAAATACAAGTGGCTTTCAAAAATCGTAGGAAAATTTTTATATGATTTAAAACCATTTTTATTTTGTAAAATAACTCAAAGGCTTTTTAGAATTGAGCACTATCAATGGCATTTAAAATCTCTTAATCTGAATGGCAATAAATTGAAATAACAAAATGTATTCTAGTGATATATGAATCTATGCTTAATTTCAATATTTAATTATCATTTAATATAATAATCTCTTCTCTAGTTTGATAACATTGTAATACATATGTATAAAATATGCATCTTTAAATACTTATATAATACACAATCAACTTGTCAAGTGATCAGCATGACTGACTACAGATAGGAAGGTACTGGGTTCGAATCCTGGTTCAGGCATGGATGTACTTTCTCTCTCTCTCTCTATCCTGTCTTTGTCCTTTTCTTGTGTGTGTGAATGAAGTATGAATGATGTCTACCCTATAAACAGGTCCCTATGGCATGAGTGAGGGTGCGATGGTGGTGCACCCGGGACAACGCTTCGGCGGCTAAGAGGTCGCTGTGTCTGGCCAGTTCCTTGGGTATCAGGGAACAATAGATTAATAGATTGTTGCAGTTGTAACTGTCTACAATCTGCCATTGGAAAAAAAATATTTTGTGTACATAAATAACTAAGAAATGTGAAAATCTATCGTATTATTGATGAAAAAGAAATGTGTAATATGGAAGCGAAATTATGCAGTTTTAAAAGGGTTTGAAAGTAAACAAAAAAAAATATTATTGCTTTAAATAATAGTTGGAGGAAAACAGTCATCCTTGAAACTTTAACTAATAGTAGTATTTATTTGAAAAGAGGTTATTATACACATTTTGAAATACTGAATAAATTAATGTATAAGAACCCAATGAAATTATTTAAAAATTCTAAATTTTTATAGCTATATTATTTTATCCAATTCTTAATTCAGCATAAAGAATATTGATAATTTAAATGAAAAAATTTCTGTTATGGCTATAAATTTATTGAAAGCTTTTGAAATAATTATTAAATATCATTCTAACTTAAATAAAAAATATTCTTAGTAAATTTTACAATTATTTATTTCTACTATTTACAATACAATTGAAATATACTGCATGTACATAATAATATTCATATTTGGCTTAGAACAATTGGTAAAATATAAAGAAAAAATATTTTATATGAATGTCGATAACTCCTGGGAATTTTTGATTTGATTGATGGAATTGGATTCTTGAAAATCTGTACGAACCCTGTAGGTAGTTATGGTATTACAATTAGAGAAGTTATTAGTTACAATTGCTATATAGCAATTGTTTCTGAGATGTTCAGTGTATTATTGTCTAATTTTGAAGTGCTAAAGAATATTTACAAATTAAAAAAAAGAAGAAATATGTCCTTGAATTTGAGTATTTGTTATTGGTTGATAAAAGCAAAAATCTGCCATGAACTTCATTTCTCACTTATATTTAAGATTCTTGTCGTTCAGCTATGTATGCTGAATTTAAATACTCATGCTTTAAAAAATTGCTTTCAGCTGTAGACGCTTGAGACAAATTTAAAAAGTTCTGATCATTAAAAATTTAAATCTAATTCTATCAAAATATCCTATCTCTACCAAAATTATTGGGTCTCATAAATCACATTTTTATGCTGTGAAGGACATCCGGAAATAAAGTTTACCATGACTCATAAAGGAAACATAATTACCGAGAAGGGTTTATTGCAAAAGAACAACAATATTTCTGCTGCTTCTTAAAATAACAATCATCAGAATTGTATCACTTGTCACATCGTTGGTAAAGTTTTTGTATTTAAGTATTATAGAATCTGCTGCCTGGGAAAGGAGCCGACACGTCACAATGTTTGTACGTTCTCGTCTATGGGGAAGAGACAAAAATTTTTACAAGTACAAGAACAGATAGAAATCTCTGAGAACAAGCTGACAACTATACGGTGGATGGTTAAACATTTCCCAGCTAAACTTTTCATGCAGTATTTTTGTGGAACTCGTCGTATGAGGGCAATTGTTAACTTAGAGTATTTAAAAAAAAAAAAAAAAACAGTACTGAGTATTACACTTCTTTTGTTCTGAATGGCTCGTCGCAAGTCCTTTAGTGTTAAGCAGTAAAATCCAGCGTTTGCTGCTGCACCTTGCTGTCAGTTGTCAGGGGAAAAAAAAATAAGAGCTGACATTTTTGCGCTCTATAACGATTATAAAATAAGCAATCCGAAAAGTAGGATTGTAAGTCCCCTATATCTTGGATACTTCCCAGTGTATAAACAAACAAATGAATTCATTTAGTATCTAATCACATGTTTAGGATAACGGTTGTATTCATTTTGTTATAAAAATACATTTCAGGAGAAACACGTATTTTTGTATAGCGCGTCCATATGGTAGATTTTACTTCTGTGTGTGTGATTCCCATTTATATTTATGTAAAAATTGTGTAATATCTTAAGAAATACCTAAGCTATACACAAACGAATCTTTTAAATAAATAATAAATATAGTATTCTAGAACAAACTCTTTTATTCATTATATTATTAAAAAAATTATTTTAGGAGATAAATGAGTTTATTAAAATGAGCCGATATGTTAGATAGGACTTCTGATTCCCACTTGCATTGACTTGAAAATTTCCCAATATTTAAAGAACTAAAAAGGTACATACAAACAAATAACTTTATTTAGTAATATATGACATTCCAAGAATAAGCGTGCTAGTTAATTTATTATCAAAAATAAATTTTAAGAGATAAGTGAGTTTTCGTATACTGCGCCCAAGAGTTTTTTTTTTTTCCAGCTTTCTTAGATGTTTAAAGTCCCCTATATCTTGGACACTTCTCGGTGTATAAACAAAAAAAAAAAAAAATTCATTTTATATCTAATCACATATTTAGTATAACTGTTGTATTCATTTTATTATCAGATATATTTTTATGGAAACACGTATTTTTGTATAGTGCGTCTATATGGTAGATTTTACTTCTGATTCCTATTTATGTAAATATTGTGTGATATCTTAAGAAATACCCATGGTATTTACAAACGAATAATTTAGATAAGTAATCTGTAGTATTCTAGGACAAACTCTTTTATCCATTTTATTATAAAAAAGATATTTTAGGAGATAAATGAGTTTTTTTAAAGAGAGCCAATATGATACCTATGCTTTCTGTTTGACACTTGTATTAGCTTGAAAATTCTCCAATTTTTAAAGAACTACACAGGTGCACGCAAACGAACAACTTTATTTATTAATATATTACATTCCAAGAATAACCGTGCTATTAAATTTATTATCAAAAATAAATTTTAAGAGAACATTTAGTTTTTGTGTACTGCGTCCAAGCGGTGTTTTTCCATCTTACTTAGATGTTAAAAGTCCCCAATATCTTGGACACAACCCACTGTATAAAAAAACGAATGGCTTCATTTAGAACACAATTACTTTCGGAATTTAACAGACATCTTTGTTTTAAAACAAAAATACATTTTAGGAGAAACGTGTTTTTGTATAGGGCGTCTATTTGGTAGATTTTAATTCTGATTCCCATTTTAATTTATGCAAATATCTCATAATATCTTAAGTATCCAAGGTATAGACAAACGAATGACTAAATAAGGAAGAGAAAATATTCTAGGACAAATTCTCTTATTCATATTACAATATAAAATGGATTTTAGAAGATTAATCAGTTTTTAAAGTTAGCAGATATATTACCAGTGACTTCTGATATACTTGTATTGAGTGGAAAATTCCAAAGTATTTAAAGAACTCCACAGGTACACACAATCAAATAACTTTATTTAGTAATATATGACATTCCAAGAATAAACGTGCTATTTTATTTATTATAGAAAATAAATTTTAAGAGAAAATTGAGCTTTCGTATACTGCGTCCAAGCGTCTTTTTTTCCAGCTTTTTTAGATGTTAAAAGTCCGTTATATCTTAAATACTTCCCAAAGTATAAACAAAAAAATGCATGCATTTACTATCTAAGGACATATTTAAGACAACTGTTGCGTTCATTTTATTACAAAAATATATTGTAGAAGAAAAACGTATTTTGTATAGTGCGTATATATGGTAGATTTTACTTCTGTGTGATTCCCATTTACTTTTATGTAAAAATTGTGTAATATCTTAAGAAATACCATATTATACACAAACGAATGTTTTAAATACCTAATAAATAGTATTCTAGAACAAACTCTTTTATTCATTATATTATAAAAAGATGTATTTTAGGAGATAAATGAGATTTTTAAATTGAGCCGATATGTTAGATAGGATTTCTGATTCCCACTTCAATTGACTTGAAAATTTCCCTATATTTAAAGAACTAAACAGGTACACACAAACAAATAACTTTATTCAGTAATATAGGACATTCCAAGAATAAACGTGCTATTTTATTTATTATAGACAATAAATATTAAATGAAAAGTGAGTTTTCGTATACTGCGCCCAAGCGTCTTTTTTCCAGCTTTCTTAGATGTTAAAAGTTCACTATATCTTAGACACTTCCAAGTGTATAAACAAAAAGATGAATTTATTTTGTATCTAATCAAATATATTGTATAACTGTTGTATTCATTTTATTATCAAAAATATATTTTAATGGAAACACGTATTTTTGTATAATTCTTCTATATGGTAGGTTTTACTTCTGTTTCCTATTTACATTTATGTAAAAATTGTGTAATATCTTAAGAAATACCCATAGTATTTACAAACGAATAATTTAAATAAGTAATCTATAATATTCTAGGACAAACACTTTTATCCATTTTATTATAAAAAAGATATTTTAGCATGTAAATGAGTTTTTTTAAAGAGAGCCAACATGATACCAATGCTTTCTGATTCCCACTTGCACTGACTTGAAAATTTCCCAATATTTAAAGAACTAAACACGTACACACAAACAAATAACTTTACTTAGTAATATATGACATTCCAAGAATAAACGTGCTATTTTATTTATTATAGAAAATAAATTTTAAGAGAAAAGTGAGTTTTCGTATGCTGCGCCCAAGCGTCTTTTTTCCAGCTTCTTAGATGTTAAAAGTCCCCTATATCTTGGAAACTTCCCATGTGTATAAACAAAAAAATGAATTCATTTTGTATCTAATCACATATTTAGTATAACTGTTGTATTAATTTTATTATCAAAAATAAATTTTAATGGAAACACGTATTTTTGTATAGTGCGTCTATATGGTAGCTTTTACTTCTGATTCCTATTTTCATTTATGTAAAAATTGTGTAATATTTTAAGAAGTACCCAAGGTATACACAAACGAATATGTTAAATAAGTAACCTATAGTATTGTAAGACAAACTCTTTTATCCATTTTATTATAAAATGATACTTTATGAGATAAATGAGTTTTTCTAAAGAGAGCCGATATGATACCTATGCTTTCTGTTTCCCACTTGTATTGACTTGAAAATTCCCCAATTTTTAAAGAACTACACAGGTACACGCGAACGAACAACTTTATTTATTAATATATTACATTTCAAGAATAACCGTGTTATTAAATTTATTATTTAAAATAAATTTTAACAGAACAGTTAGTTTTCGTGTACTGTTTCCAAGCGGCCTTTTTCCATCTGACTTAGATGTCGAAAGTCCCCAATATCTGTGACACAATCCCATGTATAAAAAAACCAATGGCTTCATTAAGAAAGTAATTACATTCGACATGTAACAGCAATCTTCTTTTTATAAAGAAAAATACATTTTTGGAGAAACGGATTTTGTATAGGTCGTCTATGTGGTAGATTTTATTTCTGATCCCATTTAAATTTATTCAAATATTTCATAATATCTTAAGAACTATCCACGGTACACACAAACGAATGCCTTAATGAGGTAAAGACAATATTCTAGGATAAACGCAGCTGATTTTGACATTATAAAAAATGTATTTCAGGAGATAAATGAGTTTTTTAAATTAAGCCGATGTGTTAGATATGACTTCTGATTCCCACTTGCATTGACTTGAAAATTTCCCAATATTTAAAGAACTAATCAGGTACACACAAACAAATAACTTTATTTAGTAATATATGACATTCCAAGAATAAACGTGCTATTTATTTATTATAGAAAATAAATTTTAAGAAAAAAGTGAGTTTTCGTATACTGCGCACAAGCGTCTTTTTTCCAGCTTTCTTAGATGCTAAAAGTCCCCTATATTTTGGAAACTTCCCATTATTATAGACAAAAAAATGAATTCATTTTGTATCTAATCACATATTTAGTATAACTGTTGTATTAATTTTATTATCAAAAATAAATTTTAATGGTAACACGTATTTTTTTATAGTGCGTCTATATGGTAGCTTTTACTTCTGATTCCTATTTATGTAAAAATTGTGTAATATCTTAAGAAGTACCCAAGGTATACACAAACGAATATGTTAAATAAGTAACCTATAGTATTGTAGGACAAACTCTTTTATCCATTTTATTATAAAATGATACTTTATGAGATAATTGAGTTTTTCTAAAGAGAGCCGATATGATACCTATGCTTTCTGTTTCCCACTTCTATTGACTTGAAAATTCCCCAAATTTTAAAAAACTACACAGGTACACGCGAACGAACAATTTTATTTATTAATATATTGCATTCCAAGAATAACCGTGTTTTAATTTTTATTATTTAAAATAAATTTTAACAGAAAACTTAGTTTTCGGGTACTGTTTCCAAGCGGCGTTTTTCCACCTTACTTAGATGTCGAAAGTCCCCAATATCTTGGACACAACCCTTAGTATAAACAAAAAAATGAATTCATTTAGTATCTAATCGCATATTTAGTATAACTGTTGTATTCATTTTATTATCAAAAATATATTTTAATGGAAACACGTATTTTTGTATAATTCTTCTATATGGTAGATTTTACTTCTGATTCCTATTTGTGTAAATATTGTGCGAAATCTTAAGATATACCCATGGTATTTACAAACGAATAATTTAAATAAGTAATATATAGTATTCTAGGAAAAACTCTTTTATCCATTTTATTATAAAAAAGATATTTTAGGAGATAAATAAGTTTTTTTAAAGAGAGCCAATACGGTACCAATGCTTTCTGATTCGCACTTGCATTGACTTGAAAATTTCCCAATATTTAAAGAACTAATCAGGTACACACAAACAAATAACTTTATTTAGTAATATATGACATTCCAAGAATAAACGTGCTATTTATTTTATTATCAAAATTAAATTTTAAGAGAAAAGTGAGTTTTCGTATACTACGCCTAAGCGAATTTTTTCCTGCGCAGTTAGATGTTAAAAATCCCTTATATCTTAGACACTTCATAGTGTATAAACAAACAAATACATTCATATACCATCTAATGACATATTTAAGACAACTGTTGTGTTCATTTTATTACAAAAATGCATTGTAGGAGAAACACGTATTTATGTATAGTGCGTCTATATGGTAGATTTTACTTCTGATTCCTATTTATGTAAATATTGTGTGATATCTTAAGAAATACCCATGGTATTTACAAACGAATAATTTAGATAAGTAATCTGTAGTATTCTAGGACAAACTCTTTTATCCATTTTATTATAAAAAAAGATATTTTAGGAGATAAATGAGTTTTTTTAAAGAGAGCCAATATGATACCTATGCTTTCTGTTTCCCACTTGTATTGACTTGAAATTTCCCCATTTTTTAAAGAACTACACAGGTGCACGCAAACGAACAACTTTATTTATTAATATATTACATTCCAAGAATAACCGTGCTATTAAATTTATTATCAAAAATAAATTTTAAGAGAAAATTTAGTTTTTGTGTACTGCGTCCAAACGGTTTTTTTCCATCTTACTTAGATGTGAAAAGTCTTCAATATCTTGGACACAACCCACAGTATAAAAAAACGAATGGCTTCATTTAGAACACAATTACTTTCGGAATTTAACAGCCATCTTCGTTTTAAGACGAAAAATACATTTTAAGAGAAACGTGCTTCTGTATAGGGCGTCTATATGGTAGATTTTATTTTTGATTCCCATTTAAATTTATGCCAATATCTCATAATATCTTAAGAAGTATCCAAGGTATAGACAAACGCGCGCGCGCGAATGACTAAATAAGAAGGAGAAAATATTTATAGGACAAACTCTCTTATTCATTTTACAATAAAAAATGGATTTTAGAAGATTAATCAGTTTTTTTAAAGTTAGCAGATATGTTACCAGTGACTTCTGATATACTTGTATTGACTGGAAAATTCCCCAATATTTAAAGAACTCCACAGGTACACACAATCAAATAACTTTATTTAGTAATATATGGCATTCCTAGAATAACCGTGCTATTTTACTTATTATCAAAAATAAATTTTAAGAGAAAATTGAGCTTTCGTATACTGCGTCCAAGCGTTTTTTTTTCCAGCTTTTTTAGATGTTAAAAGTCCGTTATATCTTAAATACTTCCCAAAGTATAAACAAAAAAATGCATGCATTTACTATCTAAGGACATATTTAAGACAACTGTTGCGTTCATTTTATTACAAAAATATATTGTAGAAGAAAAACGTATTTTGTATAGTGCGTCTATATGGTAGATTTTACTTCTGTGTGATTCCCATTTACTTTTATGTAAAAATTGTGTAATATCTTAAGAAATACCATATTATACACAAACGAATGTTTTAAATACCTAATAAATAGTATTCTAGAACAAACTCTTTTATTCATTATATTATAAAAAAATGTATTTTAGGAGATAAATGAGATTTTTAAATTGAGCCGATATGTTAGATAGGATTTCTGATTCCCACTTCCACTGACTTGAAAATTTCCCAATATTTAAAGAACTAAACAGGTACACACAAACAAATAACTTTATTTAGTAATATATGACATTACAAGAATAAACGTGCTATTTTATTTATTATAGACAATAAATTTTAAATGAAAAGTGAGTTTTCGTATACTGCGCCCAAGGGACTTTTTTCCAGCTTTCTTAGATGTTAAAAGTCCCCTATATCTTAGACAATTCCCTGTGTATAAACAAAAAAATGAATTCATTTTGTATCTAATCAAATATTTTGTATAACTGTTGTATTCAATTTATTATCAAAAATATATTTTAATGGAAACACGTATTTTTGTATAATTCTTCTATATGGTAGATTTTACTTCTGATTCCCATTTACATTTATGTAAAAATTGTGTAATATCTTAAGAAACACGCATAGTATTTACAAACGAATAATTTAAATAAGTAATCTATAGTATTCTAGGAGAAACTCTTTTATCCATTTTATTATAAAAAAGATATTTTAGGATATAAATGAGTTTTTTTTAAAGAGAACCAATATTATACCTGTGCTTTTTGTTTCCACCTTGTGTTAACATTAAAATTCCTCAATATTAAGAGAACTAAACGTGTACACACAATCAAATAACTTTATTTAGTAATATATGACATTACAAGAATAAACGTGCTATTTTATTTATTATAGACAATAAATTTTAAATGAAAAGTGAGTTTTCGTATACTGTGCCCAAGGGTCTTTTTTCCAGCTTTCTTAGATGTTAAAAGTCCCCTATATCTTAGACACTTCCCTGTGTATAAACAAAAAAATGAATTCATTTTGTATCTAATCAAATATTTTGTATAACTGTTGTATTCAATTTATTATAAAAATATATTTTAATGGAAACACGTATTTTTGTATAATTCTTCTATATGGTAGATTTTACTTCTGATTCCCATTTACATTTATGTAAAAATTGTGTAATATCTTAAGAAACACGCATAGTATTTACAGACGAATAATTTAAATAAGTAATCTATAGTATTCTAGGAGAAACTCTTTTATCCATTTTATTATAAAAAAGATATTTTAGGATATAAATGAGTTTTTTTTTAAAGAGAACCAATATTATACCTGTGCTTTCTGTTTCCACCTTGTGTTAACATTAAAATTCCTCAATATTAAGAGAACTAAACAGGTACACACAATCAAATAACTTTATTTAGTAATATATGACATTCCAAGAATAAACGTGCTATTTTATTTATTATCAAAATTAAATTTTAAGAGAAAAGTGAATTTTCGTATACTACGCCCAATCAAATTTTTTCCTGCTCAGTTAGATGTTAAAAGTCCCCTGTATCTTAGACACTTTCCAGTGTACAAAAAAAACAAATGCATTCATTTACCATCTAGTGACATATTTAAGACAACTGTTGTGTTTATTTTATTACAAAAATACATTGTAGAAGAAACTCGTATTTTTGTTTAGTGCGTCTATATGGTAGCTTTTACTTCTGATTCCTATTTTCATTTATGTAAAAATTGTGTAATATCTTAAGAAGTACCCAAGGTATACACAAACGAATAAGTTAAATAAGTAACCTATAGTATTGTAGGACAAACTCTTTTATCCATTTTATTATAAAATGATATTTTAGGAGATAAATGAGTTTATTTAAAGAGAGCCAATATGATACCTGTGCTTTCTGTTTCCCACTTGTATTGACTTGAAAATTCCCCAATTTATAAAGAACTACATATGTACACGCAAACGAACAAATTTATTATTTAGTTTTGTCAGTATTATCATCCATTTATTATGAATAAAAATTAAATAATATTAGTTTTAACTCATTTTTATGTTTTCATTTTTATCATTATGAATTTATGTGACAAATGACAAATTAAACTTTGATTTGCATTCGTATCTACGTACAGAGACATTTTTTACCCACTGTATATTAACTTCACGTTTTAACTCGTGTTAGTAAATGAAATGATAAACTTGATATAAATCGAATGAACTTTAAATTAATTAATATTTTTAATATCTACAATTTTATTTTTAAGTTGTAATATTATTCATTTGTATAAGTTTGTTATAAAATTTATAAAATTAATAAACATGACTTTTTTTAGTGCAAAAACAAAAACTTTTTCAATGAAGATGCGGGATTAACAAAGAATAAAATTCTTTAAACTTCTAGATAGTTTATATCAAATCTTTGAAAATTGCTGATATCCAGAATTTATGTATAAAGTTTCGTATATTTTGTGTCTACTAATTTCAGTATGAAATAATTTTCATTTAAATTCTCAAAATCTAAATTATTTCACGCATTTAAATTAAAAATTTTTTACTGAATTTAATAGTATAGATATAAAATCCTGGTCACGGCACAATTTTGTTGTATACTAAATTTTCGTTATCACATAGTGTTTACAAGTAATATTTTAAATTTTAGGAATGTGTTATTCATATGGGTTCTGTCGTTTCACTATTGGTAAAAAATGACACATGAAATTTGAATAAAATAAAAAATTAAATGAAAAGGAAAAATATAGGTAATTTAGTTAATTTACAAAAAATATCTTGCCCGTGAATACAACATAATAATCACCCACTATTGCCAAAATTTACACCAAATATTGGTCAGACAAAAGTGCAACACTCATTTCCTGTAGTTAAATGCATCAGGAGTCGAACCCAGGACTATTCTCTGTAAACAGTACAGGCATGACACTAGGACATGGTAAACTACCCAAGTAGCAAAATAGCTTGGCCCAATATTGCCAAGATAACCCCAATAAGGGACCTATAAGGGGCACTACGTTTTCCCCAATATTGGGTATACCAAGGTTGGTACTATCATAGGAGCCAAGATTTTCCCAAAATACAGTTTGCCAAGGTAAGCCAAGGTTGGTCCTATTATGGGGGCTTAGTTTTCCCCATCTCCCATGATAAACTATAATTGGTCTATTATTGGTCCTAGAAAAGTAGCCAAGTTACTACCAATCTTGGGCATGCCAAGATTTTGCCAAAATATATCATATGTAGAGTTAAATCCAATATGGCCGCCTACTTTTCTAAGCAGTTTTCTTGCATTTTTATTTACTAAGAATTTTCTTACTAATTGAGATCAATGTTCCTGAACTTCAAACATCTTAAAACTTCTATTCTTGAAGTTTAAATGTGACCGTTTTATTTATTTATCAAGAAGTTTTCAAAAAAGTCACCGTGTTTATAAATTTGATTCTTCTTATAATAACAAATTTTGGTTACGATGAAAATTTTTAATCTATTTGATTTTAAAACTATAATCGAAATCAAAATATTTCATATTTTTATGATTAGATATATTTACTTGCAATTGTTTTGTATCTTATTAACCCTGAAACTATCCCAAAGCCCAAAATCCGATTATTGTTACACATATTAATAAATTAGCTGTTCGAGTATTTATCTACTTTTGTTTATTCACATACATTTATTTGTTCTGATAAATGTATTTACAGAATATTATTCGTAAAGAACCATTGTTTCGAATTTTTTGGCTTCATAAATTATTTGATTGCTGAGTTAGTTATTGGTAAATTACTTATGATATATTTTGGTACAATGGAAAAATTTTTTAATCTATAAACAACAATTATCTGTTACTTGTAAATATTAAAAAAACAACTTTAAATTTTTAATTTGTTTCATTATGTAGTTAAATCAAATTAATTTATTTAAATCAAATGTAAGTATCGAAGAATGTATTTAATAATTAGCTTATTAAATTTTAACTAAAAATTTCAATGGATCAAATGTTAAGCAAATTTTTTAACTCATTTGTATTGTCAGTAAGATACAGATCATTGTTGCTTTTTATATTATTGATCATGTTTTTTCAATTTTTATATTTTATTTATTAAGAGTTATGTGCAAAAGATTATTCAACATGTTTACATTAATTATAAAGTTGCTCCTAAATTCACTATTATACATTTATTAACTTAATTAAATGTTAATTTCCATCATAATTTTTTTTTCATACGGTAAGGTTATCTGTCTATAACTCATCATGTTTCACTGCACTTTAAAGTGAATGAAATTGGAAACATTGTAAGCAGAAATATTCAAAGTATGGCTTGCCATCATATAGAATTGTATCTTGTGGAATACATGTGGTGAAAATCCAAAGACTATAAATTTGCTCTTGCTTTTAATACCAAATTAAAAGCAAGAGCAAATTTATAGAAACGACAAACCATTTGCAAGTTGTTATATTTCGATTATAAACATAGCTTCAATTTTATTTCAGGGACTTGCAAATAATATAGTTGCGTTTTCCTTTTATAGTGGTCCTATTGCCTTTATAAATTCTTAATTCATTATTTACTGATGAACTCAGTCCCTGATAATTTTCAATATTTTAAAAATGTAATAGTCATTTAAATAGATAAATTGCTTGAATAACATAATGTTAATTTTTAACTGAATAGCAAATGAAATTTTTTTTTACTTATACACAAATGAGATTTAAAAAAAAACATTTTGTTAAAGAAAATTATCCAAAACTAAAAAAAAATTGTCCAGGTTATAGTGTTGCTTTGAAAAAAGGTTCAAAAATCAAATGAGTTTACAGATGATTTTTGCACTTCTCATCTTAATATTCATATTGCTATAGCATTTAAGTAAATGAATTTAGTCACTACATAATTCCGAGAACCCCAAAAATTATTTGTCATTCATTCTTCAAAAATTGAATACTGTGATTTTTTAAAATATTGGCCCTAAATTAATACTTATAATTTAAAAATTTAAAAACATATTTTATTTTTATAAAATTTTCACAATTAATTTTAATCGAATAAGTTATGTAAAACTTAGTCTTGATTCTTCTATTTAAACTACTTACACGGAAATGAGAATTCATGTGTTCAATCGAAAATACAATGTTTTTAAATTGATCAGGCTTAAAATAATGCTTTGATTTGAATATCCTCATTAGTAAATAAGAATGTTTATATTTTAAAGTGAATATGATTGTATAGGAAATATTGTATTTAATGAATCATAGCTAAAGTAACTCTTTTAAAATTATATTTTTTTTGGAATCATATTTTAAATATAAATAAAATCATTTACACATATTTGATAAAACATTGTTTGCACTTGTTTTGCACACAGAACAAAACAATATTTTCTATTACAGTTTAGTAATTATTTGTATTTTTTATATAAATATACAAATAATTATTAAACAATATTGACAACCACAAACAATAATTTCGATTACAGTTTAATAATTTATTTCTTATATATGTCTGATTGCTTATGCATGTCTGTTGACCCTATCTTCTTTTCAATTTTTATATTTTATAAATTAAGAATTTGCAATAGATTATTCAATAAGTTTACTTTAATTATGTTCTTAAATTCAGTATATATTCATTAACTTATTTGCATATTAATTTCCATCATAATTTTTTTAAACAGTGGGTTTATTTGTCTAAAACTTACTAGGTTTTACTGAATTGCCATGGGGGGGAAATCCAAAAACTATGGCTTTTGATGCCAAATTAAAAACAAATGCAATCTTAAAAAATATAAAAATTTAAAATCTTATTTTATAATAATTTTTCCTATATTTTTCACAATATAATTAATTTCACCATTAATTACCAAATAAGTATTGCAAACTTACTGTTTAAGAATGATTACGTTTTTAATTATGTAAAACATTTCTGATGCAACTTGAATGTCAATGTCTGTAAACATACTTTAATATAATTTATTTAAAAATTAAGGATTTATTAAAGGTTTGATTATTGGTAATTTTACATAGCTTTAATAATATCACATTTTTTTTTAAATAACGGCGGGCACTTGGTAACTAACTCTTCGCCACAACAAGTCCGGAAACTGCTACTCATTTGTCGTTATCCAGTGGGCGCCAAAGCACGGAGATGAGTTGCATTATATCCACATAATATAATATAAAGTATCCTATTTAACGTTCCTGCTTGAAAACTGCAAAAGTGTTTGTTTTGTTTTATGTTAGATTAAATAAATTCTGACTTTGCATATTACAGAACTCATGAATATAATTTAGATTCATCATTTTTCTCATTTATACCAACTTTTAACCTAATCAAAGTAAAATATTTAAGAAAATAAATTCTTTATAACTTACCTGATATTCATATTAGGTATTAATTAGTAACTGTTTCCAGAATGATGCTAAGTACCTTACATTTGTAATACCAAGGGAAATCGCATAAATTTTAATTTATTTCCATCTTGTACTGACTGAACATTGAATTGTACAAGATTTCTATTTAATGAAAATTAATAAATTAATATAAC
The DNA here is from genome assembly GCA_030067965.1 of Latrodectus elegans. Lineage (NCBI taxonomy): Eukaryota > Metazoa > Arthropoda > Arachnida > Araneae > Theridiidae > Latrodectus > Latrodectus elegans. The sequence continues at coordinate 31,439,375 of CM057819.1, read as the reverse complement.
TTATTTAGTATTCAAACTGTAACTAATTTTAATATTGCTATAGAAGTTTTAGCCTGTGATTTATAAATTACTCTGAAATATTGAAAATAATCACCAAATATATGAAGCTATATTTATCAGTAATTTATAATCATTAGTTCTATTGAAAAATCATAAACAAAGATTAGAATAGTTTGGCTTCAAATTTCTATTGAAAATATAAAACAATGTAAATTATTCTTTTCCAAACAGTGTAAAACGTTTCTAATATGGCATGAAACTCATTATTCTTTGCCTAGAAGTGCATCAATATGTCAGCTCTGAACTTACTTATTATGATTAATTATTATTTAAAGGTATATGACTAATGGTAATTTTGTATTTTTCTAATATCCTATTGAAAGTTGCTTACATGAAAAATTGCGCATTTTTATTTTATGTTTAATTACACAATAAAGAACTCTAGCTTTACACATTATGGGGCTTGTGAAACATTAATTAAGATCCTTCACAACCTTTATGCCAACTTCAAAATACAATAGTAAAAAAAAATCCTTATACTTATGTTGGACATTGATTAGTGGCCGTTTCCAGAATAGTGCTATAGAGATCAAAAGTCTTCATTATGGAATGTTTTTCTTTCAACTATTCATTTCAATAATAATTTTTATGGCAACAAATACTGTTGAAATAAACAGTTACAAAAATATATTTTAATTCTTGTTTATAATAAGATCATATGCTTCTAGTTGAAAGAGTCAACATTTTATGTCATATCCAACAAATTTAATCTTGAAGCTTTCTAAAATTAAAAAATTCTTTCATTTAGAAAAGAACTTTTATTACTTTTTTAAATACAATGTATACATGTGTAAAAAGTATTCTTCTAATAATTTTTATTAATAAATTTATAGGTGCTGTTCTAATCCTGACCAATTATAGTGAAAAAGCATCTTAAGTGATTATAGTGAAAAAAAAATAATGTTATACAAGACATTGATTAAACTAGTTCTAGCCTACACCTCAGAGACATGGACCTTAACTATGCAGGAAGAGAAAACATTGGCGATTTTTCAGAAAAAGGTCCTAAGAGCTATTTTTGGTGCTGTCCTGGAAAATAATACCTTGCAATAAAGGTATAACTTTGAACTGTACAAAATCTATGGAGAAGAAGACATCATTATATCAATAAAACTATCTAGAAGGAGATGGGCAGGCCACCTTATGAGAATGAGTACAGAAAGAATACCAATAAAGGTTTTCAACACCACCCCTTTCTGTAGTAGACCAAGAGGAAGACCCAAAAAGCGATGGAAGGACTGCCTGGAAGAATACTTCAACATACTTAAAGTCAAGAACTGGAGGTCGATTTCTAGAAAAGAGGCGGAATGGCAGAGACTTCTGAAAAAGGCCAAGGCCCACAAAACGCTGTCGTGCCAATGCTGATGATGATAATTATAGTGAAGAGCAATGCTGAAAGCTGGATTTTAGAAATATAAAGAAATAACATGTATTATCTATACATCAAAAATACATACACTTTGTAAAATAAAAATTTTAGAATAAACTGTTGTACTGTCTTGTTAATATTTTCAGGATAGAATACTTCTAGAACTGGGCAACTTTTGTTCAAAATTAATTTTGAATTCCTAGCAAATAATTCATGAGATTGTTTTTATTTATGTTGTTTCTTATTAAAGAAGAAAATAATATTTAGCTGTCTGATAGTGAGATGTGAACTAATGTTAAAACATTCAGAAACAGTGTAGTTAACATTTAACTGAATATTTTTAAATAAATATAATACAAATTTTGATACTTTTCTGTTATATGTATATAACAGAAATATGTTATATTCATTATAAGTTAGAAATATAAAATGATTTGTCTTTCTTTATTAGAGACATAAGTAAAAAGATTTTAAGTGTATAATTTCTCAATTTAATTTCGTGTAGAAAACAAAATTTACATTTTAATTTAATTGGAATTTACTTAATAGAAAAGAACCATTTTATTTAGAGAAATAAAAATAGTATAAAACATAAAAATGTAATTATATAGAAAAAAATTGACAGAGTTAATGAATGTTAAACAATGCGAAAATATGATTCTCTTATGATATTAAACAAATAAAATTAATATATTCCTAATATGATTATTTAAAATATTGCATACACGATAATTCGATTTATATGCTAAATCATTCATACATTTACAATAGGTAAGTAGTAAATATTTACTTGAATTTTACCTCACATTTTTTTTCTTTTTGAATGTTAATTTCAACATAATCTGATTTTCATCATATAATTTGTAAATTTTGCTAAATTATTTAAATATTGCTAATTGAATTACAAATTTATCACTCGTGTTTATTTTCAAAATGGAATGAAAATAATACATTTTAAGCATGACAATTATTTTATTAATGTAATATGGAACCATATACGTTTAATTGAACAAAATACGTATTTATTGCAATAATTTAAAATAGCTTCCTTATAATTTAGTAATTCAAATTAAAACCATTTTCTATCATTATGAGCTACATATAATGTAGTCAAACCTATAACGCAAAATAAGTCCTATCTTGGCTGCCTAAATTGGACCAATTTCGGCAGCCAAGTTTGGTCCTATCTTGGCTGCTTAAATTGTACCAGTTTTGGTAACCAAGCTTAGTCCTATCTTGGCCATTCAGATTAATCCAATGTAGATAGCAAAATTGGCCCTATCTAGGCAACCTACATCGGTCCTATATAACGAAATGTAGACCAACCAGAAATGGCCCGAAATATACAGCCAATACTGGATCTAGACAAAGCCACGATTATAGGGTCAAGCTATTTTGCTACTTGGGTGAAGCCGATTAGAGCTTTGAACAAATCAGATTAAAGAAGTCGTGATGGGGTGATGTTTGAAATGTTGTAACTACCACCACTATGTTTTTCACATATTTCAATGACTTTCTAATACAGACATATTTAACTCTGAAAAACAGAAATAAAATATCAGGTTCACATTACAAAAAATAATTTTTTTAATTATTTTTTAGTTTGATAATTTTTTTAAAAAAATTTATTATTTTGAAAAAAAAAATGTTTGGAAAGCATCTTAATTATAATTATAATTGAGGAAATGTCAGATGAGAAAATAGAAAAGTAAGAATTCTCATGAATTTAATTTTTAAATTTTATGTGAGAAGATTTTTTCAGATAACGCTCATTAAAATAACTCACACTTATACTCCATTAACTAACACTTATACTCCATTGAGTCATATGAATGGCACGAAAGTGTACAGAATTCTGTTAAAAAATAAAGCGCAAACACATTTATGCGAAATTGGAGTTTTATAAACGTAATATAATATCATTTCATCTCAAATTATTATGGCTGATAATTTATTTCCATTAGGCTGGGCGCAAATTTGGAAGAAAACTTTGGATAACTGATGCAAAACTTCGGAGAACAAGTGACGTCAGAAAAAGTCACAAAATGGGCGTTTCGAGAAAACTTTTAAGTTTTCCAGCTAGTTAGAAATATCTGGCAGGGTACCGGCGGCACCGCGAATTTCATTTGTGTTTTTATCTCGTTTTTGTGCGTACCTCGTGTAAATGCTTTCAAATAAATTTATTTTTTCATTCGATGAAGAGAAATTTTTAATAGATCAATACAAGAGTAAGTATATTTAATAAATTTTAAAGAATCTATAATCTTTTCAAAATTAATTAATTTTAATTTATTAATTAATTTTATAAATCATGCAAAGTTGTCTATGGGACACAAAAGATAACATTTATTTTGATAATCGTAAGAAAGCACCATCATGAAAGATATTCAACATTTGTTTTATGAAACATTTGGAAAATCTGTAACAGGTAATTATATTGATTATTAAAAATTGAATTTTAAGCAAATGAAATAAATTAAAATCGCGTTTATTTTCTTATACTTAATTTGCCTTTAAATTGATTTAGATATAATGCTAAGAAAAATTAATTCCGAAATTAAAGATATTCTATCTAGTTTAATTAAAATAATTTATTCTTTTATTTAAATTAAATAGAACTTGATTTTTATAAAATCAAGAAACGTTTATATTTCTGTTACAAATTTATATTGTTGATGTTGTTTATGTGTTATGATTTTTTATAAGTTTTATTTCTATTTTATAAAAGAAGCACACATTATTAAATATTTTATTAAAAAATTATATTACTAAATAGTATATTTTACATGTATAATAAAATATGAATGTCAATATTTCCTGGAAATTTTTAATTTGATCCTTAGAAATTTGTATGAAGCCTATTTAATTGCTTATAATTGATAAATTCTCTTCTGTAAAACATGAATATTTTAAATTTAATTTATGGAATACACTGAAATGAATTAATAAAGAGAAATTGTATAATTATTTAATTATTTGTGTATGCAAAACAAATTTTAAATAATTAAATATTCTGGAATGCATTACAATTTTCAGTTATTCAAAGAAATAAATTATACTACTACTTGTGGAATTATGTTGAGTATTACTTAAAATACATTGCATTAAAAGTAATGTTATAATTTAATGAGTTTGACCAAAATTTGATACATCAATTTTTTATGAAATATAAGCTAGTTTAGTTAGGTAATTATAAGTTAATTAAGTTAAAAATTATATAAAAATTATCAAAGCAGAGAGACAAAATTACATGCAATTACGTATTTTAAAATTTTGTACAAATAAATTAAGAAATATATATACCTATAAATAAGCAGTTATAATTTCACAAAACTCATATTCTGCTTCAAAAAATTTATTTAATCTTTCAATACAAATGTAATTATAGAAAAATGTTAAATAGAAAAATAACGTCACATAGTCATACGGAGACGGAGTAACGACGTCATGTCATGTGACAATGTGACATGCCATGACGTCATTACTCCGTCTCCGTGAGTTCAAGAGGAATTCTCCCAGCACCGAATTCTCGGAATTTCACCAGAGAATTCTACTATAGTTTGCGCCACCCATGATTTGTAGTAGTAGTAGTAATAGTAAATGAGAGAAACAGTTGTGGAGCTTTATTCTCGCAGGCTTATAGCTCGCAATGAGTGAATTTGAATTTTTCACAAAACTCAACAAAAAATTTAGAACACCATTTTGGTGCTATACTATACAGTATACAAATACAACACCTACCCACGACTTTTTGAATTATTTTTTATTCAAATTTTCCATGAAATTTATTGTGGCTTCCTTCAAAATTATTTTATTTTTTGAATTTTAGTATAAATCAATGTCTATGCCTTTTCTTCAATCAATCTCACAGGCAAAGTGATCGGACTGGAAATCCAAATACCAATGATTTTATGTTATGGTAATCGCTGTTCTGCTTTGAAATACTAGATGTTCTTGACTCTAAAATTCAAAATATTTTAAGAATAAAATACGTTGTTTATATATTTAAAATATGTTGTTTGGTACCAAATATTTTTTTCTAAGGAGCTGCTCTCTAGTAGTAACATTTCCAACTAATCGTACCAACAAGAAATAAAAAGTATTTAATAGACTTTCTTTAACCGTATATAATCTTCATTGCTTCGTAATTAAAAAAAAAGTTTCCATAAAATGGCAGTAGTGAAGATCTGATATAGTCCCTGTATATCATTGAACTTTACTGTTATTTAAAATATTAAACACATAAATATCGCCATTCTCTTCTATGATAGACGATAGCTCTATCATTTGCTGTTTAACAAACTATCCTTGTGTCTCTGCATTTCAGCGCATGAACCGATGAGCTACATTAAGTTGGTAGGTAATAGAATAGCGCCATATTGTCACATGTTCATTTTTGCCACTCACATGACCTGTTGTTTGGCCCCGTGATCTCGACCACATTACTTCCTGGCAAATTCAAAATATTTACCTATGATCACATGGATATGCTTGATGAAGAATTAGATGGCAGGTAAGTAGGTAATATAGTTTTCAGATGAACACAGGAGTAATCTGAAAATAAATCTATCCTCTTCAAATAAACAACGTTTCACAAAAATTGTTCCCGATCAAGATTTGAAGTGGGGAGCAGGAAGTAGTGGTTGCTATGGCCTTAAATCTATTTTATTAATATGCATGCAATTGTGGAATAAAATTAATAATAAAAAACATTTTTATGTTTTAATTGCATATTTTTATTCATTTTATACTCCACGTTGTAAAATCAATCCTGAGAATTAGTTGATACCTGAATATTATCAACTTCTGTAATGATTTTTATTAAAAAACTCGTCGTATTTATTGCATATTTTTATTTGATTTTTGAAGTAATTTTTTAAAATATATTGTTTATTTTGTGTGTAGTTTAATGCTCATTGTTAAATGGGAACTTGATCAATTTGAATGTTTTAATAAAGACAATAAATTGGTACAAATTTCGGTGATCTTTTTTAAAGAATACGTTCATTTCATATTATTTTACGAGAATATATTTATTCTTAATATGGAATTCTAAATGGAAAACTATTTTTATTTCAGTTTTTTGCGTTTGTTTTTAGTCAAAAACCTGTCAGATCATTTGATGATAAATTCAAATCTTTAAGCCCTCAGTACTTAAAATACTTTAATTATTACAAAGCGTACAATTTTGTATGATTTGCGGTTGCAAATAATTTTATCGCATTCAATAATCTATTTATTGCTTTCACATTCATTTAGTATCAAATCTATACAAGAAATGTAAATAAAAGGTAACTCTTACATTTTCCATTACATTGTTCATCTTTTATCCTTAATCTGTCATAATTACATTTGAAATGTTAAAAAAAATAGTAAAATTGTTTGCAATATTATTTAATTTCCAGATAAACATTCTTAGTTTCCAGACCAACATGCTGAATTTTAGCATTAATTGATATGAAATAGAAATCTACCAAGAATTCATTTTTCGTTTCATAACAATGGTTTTATAATATTAAGTGTTAATTCTCTAATTATGTGTTTCAAGAAATTTCATATTTATTACTTTTTTGAAATATCCAGTTGACCGGAAAAGTAAATGTAGCCAAATTGGTTCATATTGTTCCTCAGTGCATAACAATTTTGTGAGAATTAAAATACAAAATAGAATATATGATTATAATGTGCAATTTATATATTTGCAAATACAGCTGAACATAAAGGTATTTTAAATTATTTCAATTCCAATGACAAATTTTAATTCCAAAATTGTTAGTTTAATGAATGACAGAAAAATAATACTATAAAAGAATAATGCTGTTTACTTGATAATTGATAACTCTTTGCATTATCAATAAATAAATCTGAGAGAATCCTCTAACCTAGTTCCTTTTCAAATGATATTTGCTGAAATTTTTAATGTTACGATTACAATATTTGTTTTACTTCAAATGAAATTTTATAGTGTGCTCATTGGAACATCTTTTTTTTATTATTATTATTCCTAAATCATGTATCTTTGAAAACTTATAATTGCATTCTGCTATAAAGTAGGTAGAGCCAAATTTTTCTATCATTTTAAGGTATAAAAGCCCAAATAAATGACTATTAGAACTGTTTAAAGAAACACTAACAGTGTATCAAAATGTAAGCCATATATTAGGTATATTATTTTCAGTGTTAATAAAAAGATCATGATTTTTGGTATAGTTATTTCCTTGTCAATGATATTTTACGATTGTAACCATTTCGTGAATCCATGAAACTAAAGCCCAATGGTTAACACTGTTTTTCAGGGCCACAGTTTCTCTATTTGAGCTGTTTAATGGGAGCCTAAACAAGGAAATATTTCATGACTAAAATAAAATCTCAAATCTTTAAAATCAGAGGAACATTTCACAATCTACTTTTATGTGCAAGAAGAATGCTATTAATTGATAAACCTAAGCCCTGGAAAAACTGATTTGATGAGAAAATTATTTTTGTCTGATGTGTATAAGATAAATTGACTTTATCATATAAGAGTTTAATAATTATATTGAATTTATAAAATAACAATATGGTAAATATTTTTGCATACATTTTTATTGATATTGTGGAAACGGAATTTATTAGAGTTGATTTTATTATGAATTAATGGGTACTGTATTAAAAGATTTTTTTCCATTGTGATATAATTTCTTAGAAGTATATTAATTATATATGCATTTGTATTATTTTTATGTGCTATGATTTTAACATTTTTAACTGAAATTATGTAATTAATATGAAGAAATTTATTATTCTGAATTAGACATTCTTTATATAAAAAAATAATTTACATTGTCTGTGTCATGTTATAGTTTCTATAGTAAGGATAATAAATGATAAAAGTTTTTATTTAACATTTCATACTTTTTTATTTGCCTTTTTAAATATTTTTGGAAGCTGGTTTTAATTTTTCATATAAAAATAAGAAATTGTTTTCTATACTGTAAATATAAGATATATGTTATTTGAGAAGTCATAATTAATATTTAGCATTAGCTTCACATTGTTAAAATCATTGATTCATCTTCTGTTTCAAGAAATCTTAAGACATTTTAAAAATTATTTATGCATCCACATTTTTATATTTGTTGTGTGCTGTAGGTATGATTTTCAAACTTACAGTACTTAGTAAGTTTGTCCACAAAATTTCAAATAAAAAATAATTTGTAAACAAAATACCATTATGCTGCTCATTGTTTTGTGAAAAAAAGTTAATATTTGGTGTTAGGTATAAAGTAAGGAAATCATATAATTATAAGCAATGTGTGCTCTTGTGTGTTAAAAGTAGAGAATCTTCATTCTGTTTTACTTTTTACAAAATAAACTTTATTTATAGAAAGCAATTTTAAAAAGGTTTTAATGTTTAATAAAAATAAAAAAAATTAAGATATAGAAAGTTAATGATTTTCTTCTGTTGATGGTTGGCACTGTTGACAAAATCTTTTTCTCCAAATCAGAAAAGGGGAAAAAAGACGCTAATTTAATATTAATCCTAATTCTTTAAAACATTCTCTTGTTTGGAATAAATTTACTGCAGATTTCTTTATGGGCAATTATTAAATAGGGAAATCTAGAGCAAACAAAAATGTACTGAGGATCATAACTCATCATCAATAATAAAAAACAACAGAACTTCAAGCCTGCATGCTCTGTCTGAGAAAGAATTCTATGTAGGGCTATCAAGGAGTGTTATTTCATTATATATTGGCTTTATATGTTCTAAGCTTAATGATTTTTTGTACTTTCTAGCCATTTTGTTAAATATTATTTTATAACCTCAAATGAAAGAGTACCAAATTAACATTTTGATTTTAATGAGCAAAAGCATATATGTTAATATGTCTAACATTAGAATTTAAAGAACTGTGTAAATTTTGAAAAAAGTTATTTCCTACTTCCTCTCCCCTTTATTTTGTTATATTTTTTATTATTTTAAGTAAGAATTTTATTAAGAAGCATTATTATACAAAAGAACAATTTTATGATATATATATATTTGTTCCATAAAACATAGTAAAATATTGTAATATATTTTATAAAATATTGTGCAATATTTCATAAAATATATTACAATATTTTATGAAATATTGTAAATAATATTTTGCACCAAATTATTTTGTAACATTAAAAACTTGCACTTAGTAAGTATATCTGGTCATATTGATAATAAAAAAAGAAATTATAAATTATAGGGATATTATGAATTTATAGAAAGCAAACCATTTTGAAATTTTTCTTAAAAATATGTAAAAATTAGTGTTATAAAATTATAAGACCGCTGTGTTTCTTGTAATTTTAATTATAAATGATATAATTTTTTGAATTAAGTTTAGGCAAATAAATGAGATATAAATAATGAGGTATTTCCAATATTGATATATAAATGATATTTAAGTGTACCAAATATATTATCAACACTTCAAAAAATTTCCATTCAGATATTTTACAAAATTTGCCAACTTAACTAAAAGTGTTTTTATCTTTTTTACAAAATTAAGAGATGTTTATCCACTGTTTTTCTATATTTCAAATAATTAATTTTTAAACATTAATTTTTGATTTCAGCAAGAATAAATGTGCAAGCATTTATTGTTGATGAAATCTAAAATTTGGCAATTAATTAATTTAATATTGCATTTAAACCAATCATCTCTTGCTGTCAGTATTTTCTCTATCTTTTCATCTTGTTGAGAAAGATGATTATTTTGCCCTCAATATATTATCCAATATTTTCTTTACTCATAATTATGTAACGTTATAAAGTTTAACCAGCTGAACTAGGGCTTAGACAGAATTGGATTAACCCCTTGAATACTGTGAATTTAACATCATTGTTAATTATATTTATTTTTCATTCCCTTTTGCCATTAATATTACTGTTATCTGAATTTACACACACATGAAGGTATTTTCTCCCTCCCTATGGAATTGCATTATAAAATCTAAGCAAGCTGATCAAAGAATTATGAACACCAATTTAAAATTAAATAAATTTTTTAATATCAAAATTTAAAAATAAATTTTTAGCTTAAATAATTTTTGATTTGTATAATATTTAATATTTTGCCTTTTTTGAAAGCTAACAATATTTTAATAGCATAATTGTACTTTTATTGTTATTAGAAGAATATATATTTTAGATTCACCTCGGCTAAGACTTTTTGATATTTTTGGGTGATAATTTTAGAAATTCAAACAAATAGAAGCAATCAATTTTATACTTTTAAGCAATTTTTTTATTTAGTGAATGCAGGGAAATTATGGAAAATAAAACAAAAATTTCATCACACAGTTCTTTAATGATTTCTTTATATATCATAATTTAATTGTTTTCATTTCATTAATTTGAAAAAAATATATGTGCAAAAATAATTATCACTGCTTATATTATGTGATTTCAAATCAATTTTAAAATGAAGTGAATTTTATTTCATTTCAGTTAATTGTAAAGATTTTTTATAAACAATTTTGTAGTAAATGCTATCATGTGTTTTCAAAAGATACAAATGATTTTGAATGTGTAAATGAAAATGCTATTTTTAAAACCATTAAATGCGGCCCATAATTTATTTGTTTTGAAATTTTCTAAAATAAACTGTTCTTATTTTCATTAAATTAGTGTCAAAGTTTTGTCAGATATTTTCTTAATATTTAGTGCTACATAAAAATTTTAGAATTTTATTTATTGTTTTATTTTAACATATTTTTTCTTTTCCATTTTAGAACTGTACGCACTATTAAGACTGAAAAGAACTTCCTACAGCCAGTATATGTTGATCAAAAGTAAATTTTCTTTTGAGTTATGTTTTTATTATGTTTATTGTGGTAATACACATTCTGTTATAATTTAAAATTAACCTTTAATTAATGTGTAATGAGATTAACTCATATCTTACTATCTTATCTCATCCAATTTTATAAAAAGGTATTTTGTCCAACCTTTAATAAAAAATGCTGAAAAAATTTCAACTGTTTTTATTTTGTTATCAGTATTTAAACTAAAATATGTTCACATGTTGGGGTGGGAGCACCTGTATTCATGGATTGATAAAATTATCTCCATAATTAACGGTGAAACTAGCAATTTTTATTTCATACTTTCACATTTATAGAGTAACTGTTTTCTTGAATGTTTTCAACCATTTTCTGGAAAAGGATAGTGGCACTTCTATCTAGAACAATTGTGGCAAGCATTCATTTTAACTCTTGACAGATACTACTATTCTAGCAATATTTGACTTAATATTTTTTTCTTTTGGTAAATAATTTTATTTTTAATGTTATATGATGTATTTATTATGTTAGAATTGTAAAAATCTAAAATTATATATTTAATTTTCAAATGCACACACACACAATTCTAAATCTTTCATTCAGACACAATTAAGTTAAATTAATGAAATGCATGTGAAAGACATTTTCTTAAGCTGTATAACTTATCAAACATTTTCATTTTTAAGCAATTATTTTAAATTTTAAAAACACTTAAATTTTATAGTGACTAAACAAATTAGTTATAAATATAACAATTTTTATTTGTCAATATGTGTTATATTTATTAAATATGGAATGACATTTATAGTAAAAAATACATTTTAATTTAGAGTATGCATTTGTAAAAAACTTTTATAAATTATCTTGAGAAATAAAAGAAAAAAATGAGATTTGATTATTAAGTTAATTTACTTGTAATTTCAGAATTCATACTCGAATTTCATTTACGAATTTATGTTACAATCAAAGTTTATTGAACATTAGCTGTATTCATTTATATTTAAAAGAAAATATTATTTAATTTTTTTTTTTAATTTACTTCTGCTCTCAAAGAAAAAAATTTTTTAATGTATAAATGATAAAGATTTATTTGAGGTCAATAGTATACATATATAGATTTTACATATTATTTTTTAAATAAAATTCCAGTTATATGTTAAAATTGTATGTGTCACTTTAAAATTAAGTGGTACATATTACTAATGTTCTATTATAATTTTTTGATACTTTATTTAAGAAAATATTTAATTTAAGGAAATTGAAAATTCAAAGATTATTGTAGCAAACAATAAAAAATTAAATCATTCATAACTTTTACTTGAGATAAAAATCTTGCACCAAAATCTGATATTGTATTTATTGTTTGCTTTTCACACTAGCAGATCTAAGCTTGTAATGTATTGAAGCTGACCTTCTAATGTGATTATGTGTATGACTTTTGTATTGTATTTCTTTGTAAAAACTCTTTAACCAAGACCAATGTTAGCTGTATTTTTTATACAATTTATAAATACTGTCCAGTATAATGTTAGTGTAGTTGATAATAAATTTTTCTTATGATTGTAGAGTAGCAGAATTAATTTTTTCATTCAAAGACTATTGTGCTGATAATGCTTGTAAATAGAAAACTTCTTTTGGAATACTGTGGTGAGCTGACATCTGAATATTTAATACTTTTGTCTTAAATTTGTGAATTCAATCTTTTTGAGAGCTGATGAGCTTAGGATCTACTTTAATCAGCAAAATTCTGCTCCGTTTAGCCATCGTGAGCAAAAAGTGACTTAAAACAACAAACTAATATGAATGTTGATATGATGACAAATTGACTTGTGAATGCTTTAAATGAAATCCTTCTAAAGACATAGTGATAATAAATAATCACTAATGATTGTATGACATTTTTTGGTAGAAAATGTTCAATTAAAATTTAAGGACTCGTGGTGAATTACATATTCTTCTTTCCTGATTCACTGGTTTTACTGTATTTTATTATTGATAATTAATTATTTAAATATATATTCTATAAAATTCTACTCCATTTAATTTAATTAATTTGTTTTTAATTTTTAAGAGTTGCTATGGATGTAAATGGAGATGATAGTGCAAATACTGGGCGATGGGAAGTTGTAGAAGTTATTCAAGACATAAATCCCAGTCGTAACATTCACTCAGATATTATCTGTGCAGACAGTCTAGGGTAAATGTCTTTCTTTTCTTTATTCAATGTTTGTAATTTTGTTCTTTATCTTAGTTGTTAGATTTTTTTCAAAGTCTGAATGTGTGGAAAAAGCCATTTAATTATTATTTTGAAGTATGTGACTGAAGTTCTCATATTAAAAAATGTCCATCACTTCTTTAAGATATGTCTTTTATAGTTTACTCTTGAGTTAAAAATTAAACATTATTATCTCAGAAATTTTATTGCTATGTTAGATTATTATTATTGAGTGATAATTTTAAGTAACAAACAGAAAACTTAATAAGCATTCTGTATTAAATTTAACTTTTTAAAGTAATGAACTTTTAGATGAAATGCTTCTACCAAACAGTAGTGAAAAGAAATGATATTTAATTTCTAAGCAAAAATTTCTGGTCTTGAAGTTTTTGGTACCATTGTAGATGATTACATAATATGTTATCTACATTAAAATTTAGTGAAATTAAATTTCTAAATAACTTCTAATTTTACCAATGTTTTAATTGATTAAATATTCTAATAAATTTTTAAAATAATAAAAGGTTTGATAAGGGTGTCTTACAGGAAAAATGTTTAAATTAAAGAGGCTGAAGTGCAAAGCCCTATATTTTGCAATTGCATAATTTCCCTCTATTATAGTTTCCTTTTTTAAATCATTTGTTCGCTGTTTTCAGTGATTCTCACACGTTTCTTCCCTCTAAATGTAAAATTAATGCATGTGAAATAGCACTAATGCTCTGTAAGCAAAAAGAAATTTAAAAAATATCCAAATATAAATTGTAGCTTTTCTCAAAAATGGGGAAAAAATACTTTTCTATCGGCAATAATTGTGTTTTACATGATGTATAATTTAATTGTGTTACAAAATTTCATGTGAAACATGTAGATATGAAGTTCCTTTTCAAGCAGATATTGATATTTTTTCCTTGCATCTACATGCTTTTTTTCTCAAATTTTCTACTATATGTTCAGTTTTCTTAGCTCTTTTAAGTGTTATAGTATGAGGTGAAACCTAAAAATTTGTAAATCTCTTGGTATAAACTGTAAGAAGTGAATTGACAAGTGCATTCATTTGCTATAAAATGCATTTTCAATTGCAGTTTCTAAATACAGTATTTCGAGATTGTTATTTCATAAATTATAATCTCAAGACAAAGTGCCCTGCATCAAGTTTCTATGGAAAGTAAAATGCAGACACTCAGCAAGTTCACTCTTAGACAAAATGTCCATATCAAAAGCACTAAAAATTTATTTCTAACTTTTTAAAAATGGAATCGTCACTTATCTGTGCCTCTAAGCTTTTCCATTTATCATATAAATATATTCCTATTTTGATAAAATAATATTTTCCCTCCATTATAGTGTGCAATCAAAACTATTTGATTTGAGAAGAGAAATATATGTGAAAGTTATACATTTTATAATGCAACTGAAATAAAACTTTCTTATTTCACATAATAGTTGAAAAGATAAGTGATCCAGACATTTTCTCTCTGTTTATCTATGATTCATTATCTTAGTTGATGAGTAAATTGCCAAAAATGTCACTGTGTAAAGGAAATGACAGTCAAAATCCTAAAATTATGTTTATTTCAAGTATAATGAATACTTCATAAAATCTTATTTAAAATACCAAATATTCACTTATTAAAACTGTATTTCATTACTGTATTTGGGAATGCCTATCCCCATGAAAAATGTTTTCACTATAAAAAATATCAAATCAAACCCATTAATTCAATTTCCTCAAACAATAGATCAAAAATCGTTTATTTAAAATAACAAGCAATTAATATTTTTTAAGTCCTTGTTTGTTTTCTGATAATGAATCTTAAACAGTCATAGAAAATAAATTTGTCATAATTCCAGTTTTTAAATGTAATAATTTAATGGAAATAAAAATGGTGACCACTAGATATGAGTTTGATGCAGAATTGTTTTAATGATAAAATTCTTAGATTCTCTATGCAGTTAAATTTCTCAACTGCATATAGAATCTAAGAGTATTATTATCTTAAAGTACTAAATGTCATTGTAGCAACCATAAAATATGTATTATGATGGGTGTTTCTTGTGAAGTAATAAAGATTTTTAATACTTATTAAGAATTTAATTATATAGTGACTTATACACTAGTATGGAAAATATGTGTTTAATTCATACTTAATTTTATTTTTTAGTTAGAATGTAACTTAAATATATTTTCCTTTTAGTTCTCAAGATAAAGTTAATCCAGATGATCCACCAGCAATAACAGATGGTAGATTATTATAATTTTTTTTTTTATAAAAGCTTAAAATTTATTTTAAATAAAAATAGACATTTTCTAAGGACTTCAAACTTTCAAATTATTATTACAGGCACTGTGACCTATAGAGTAGTGCAATTATCAACAGATGCAACTCGTGATGATGCTCCTACAACTCAAATAGTCACAACATCTGCAGCACTTGTTGGTGGGCAACAGGTTGCTCAAGCAATTATAGCTAACCCATTTACTGCAGCTAATGGAAATACTAGTCCAGGAGCAGAAGGTGAGTTCTGTTCTAGCATAGTTCTCAATTAATTTGTTCTTGAATTTGGTTGTTATAACTAGATACAGTTGGTGTTTATTTATAAAATTTTGCTTTTTTGTATAAAGCATTATATATCCACATATGTGCCTTGTCCAGCTTTGGAGTACCACACTATTAAAAAGCTTGTTAAGACAAATATAGCTTCTTTTCATGAAAATATGTATAACAATTCCATGGGCAGAAAGACTTGGGCTTCTTTTTGACTAAGCCTGTCATATACAACTTTGATAAGGCTGTGAGAGTTGCAAATTTCCATATTAGAACAAGACATGAATCTCTGATTTGATCCTTGTGTGGATTTGAAGAAATGGCTGATGACTGTCTCTACTCTTACTCCGGACTTACTAATGTCATAATTAGAAATTCTGCAGAAGAGGAGATTTCATTTTATTCTAGAGTATTGAACTGCTTGACATAGATTAATAGTTGAAAAACCAGGGTCAGGTATAATATAAAATATATATTGTAGATATTTCATATTCAGTTTTAATTTTCCAATGATGTGCTGAAATTATTTAAATATGAGAATTCATTGCCAAAAAGAACTAAATTAATTTTCTGTTGTTGTAATTATTATTAAAGCCAAATAGATGCATCTGTTCCTTTCACTGTTATAATGTATAATCTTAATGTAGCATCGCCTAACTTAGTGTCAAGTCTTTGATTTTAGATTGATATCTTGGTATTATAAATTACTTTTTTTTAATTAGATTTGATTCACTTGAATTTTGAACTTGCCAATTATAAATATTATGCTCTCTTTATTAGAGATTGTTAAATGTTCTTTCTATTTCTACCAGTTTTGGAAGAAATCAGTTATTTGTAATCTGTCTGTCATCAATTTTTTTGTATTACACTTCTTGCATTTATGCAAAGTACTAAATAAAGTATTTTATTTTTTAAAAAAGTAATTATAAGTTTTATTTTCAAAACTAATAAAACTTTAAATGGCTTTACATAACCTTTTATGTTTTGTATATTTTTGGAAAAATCACCTAAATGACAGCTTTTTAAAGTTATTTATTCTGTTCAATTTTTAGCATTAAATTATATATAATAAAATTACTTTGGTCATGATAAATTTAAATATTTGTCTTAAGTGAATCAATGACCAGCTTAAAAAGTCGTAAGTGAAAAGGATAATTTTTGTTAATTATTAACTCTTGATTGAAGCATTGAAACATATTTTGAGTCTAATGTGTAGAAATTACTATAGCGTATTTGTAGAAATTACACATTTCATGATTAATAAATCATTATTAATATTTGCTTGTAAAAAATATTTTAAGATAATTTTATTTTCATGCCACAAGAGAATTTATATGTTAATATATAAATTCTTCTGATACTACTGTGCAAATTTTAAGTATTTTTTCTAATTAATTTTAAGGTCCCTTCTATGTGATGATGTCACCACAAGATGTGCTGCAGACTAGCCAAAGAACAATTGCACCCAGAACCCATCAGTTTAGTCCAAAATCAGAAGTGGGACGAACTGCTAGAGATGAAAGACGTAGGGCTACTCACAACGAAGGTATTTTTCAACCTATGCTTTGTTTGCATATATCTTACAAACATTCTATTGTTATTTTATCTAACATAAATTTCAACTCCTTTTTTTTTCTGATTGAAATCAAAATTATCAATCTATTATCAATTCCCATCTTAATGAACTCTGAAATATTAAGCAAATAGTAATTTTATTGAATAAAATTTCTATTTTTTGAAAATTATTAACTTTTTTTTTACTATAATATTCTGTGTTACATGATATTAATTAATTGATGAAATTATTTGACTGTGAACATAACTGTATTGAAACAGAATAATAAAAAGCTGTCATACATTTATTCTACATTATATACTAATTGTAGTTAGCATTAGTTGTTTAGTTTAAACTAGAAAAATATTTTTTCTCTATTTTATGATATACTTTTAAATTTGAAGAATAAATCAATTTTATTAAAATTAGAATTTCTTCAGTATTTTTAAATAAGAAAATGAATTGTCTTTCATTCCTCAATCAAGATAATTTTGTTGGGCTAGCATTTCATGCAAAAAAGGGGGTGGGGATCTAACATTGGATAAGAAAAAGGAAATGTAAACATGGTAAAAAATAATTTCTGCTCTTTTGGCAAATATTGATTGTTGATAAGTTGTATAAATGTTAATGCATTGTTTTGATTTTATTAAGTTTTAAGAAAATATTTAACACTAACAAAAAATGCAAATATGCGGAAGTTAACAGTAACTTGTTATAACATTTTTAGAACAAGAAAATATGTTAAATTTGCATTATGTTATTCCTATAGAGTTCTATATTTTTAAAAAATATTAATCTGAAATATGGTTTTCAAGGTAGTTTAATTTCTAAATCAAAAGCTCCAGTTTTTTAGTACTTGAGCAGCTGAATAAAAATTTTGAATTATCTCATTAAGTCATATGGTAGATTGCAGAGTTACTTTGCCAAAACTGAATAATTCTAATTATCAAGTTTGAATGTATAAAGTTGAAATTCTGCTAATTAAAAGAGCTTTATGGAATGTTGTAACAGAAGATAAACCTAATAAATCATTTGTCCAGTTGGTAACAGATGATGGGAAACCATATACTACAATAGGACTACATGTGGAAGCAAATGACACTGTATTTCAATTTATTTGAATGTAAACACTGTAATTTCTATTTATTAATACAGTTTAAATGTAAAATTTGAAAGTATATTTCAAATTTGGCTCGATGGAAAGAAATCTAAAATGTATCAATGGATGATAAAATTCATACATAACTATTACTGTAAACTAAACAATGAATTTGATACATTTTTAGTATTTATTTCTAGTGTTTGATATAAAGGAAACAAAATCAAATTGGAATACAAAAATTAATTTGTAACAAAAATTTAACTTAAACATGTAAATTTATGAAAAAAGTAGGCTTGAACATATTCATAGATATATTATAAGGAATAAACCTTTTAAAATAAATTATTTTCTTTCTTTAGAAATTGTATTATTAGCCTTCACATATCAATATTTAAAATGATTTAATGGATAGTACTTGCTTTTCTCTCTTAAAAGATGATTATACACTATAAAATTGTTCTAAGGAACTCTGGTAAGATTTGCTTAGACATTTTTGGCTAAAATTATCTAACATCTTTACATTTTGTGAAAAGTGACAAATAATTATTGAAAATAAGGAGATAGTAGTAAGGAAATGTAAGAATTTATATTGATTTTTTGTAAAATATCAAATGGGTAAAACAAGAATTAAAAATCATGCAATATCTGCTTTGGTATCAACTTTTAATTAGTAATATATTTTCAGTGGTTATTTTATCAATTGGAAGTTAACTCTTGAAAAACTGAATAGGTTTGAACTCTTAAAAATTGAAATCTAGTCTGTGTTAATCGAATTCACAAATTCCAAATTACTTTTTCTATTCTTAAGCATAAATATTTGAATCTAATGTGATATTATTGTAATTTTGAAAAATTTTAAAGGCTCATATTCTGGTTTAAGATAAAAATTTTTAGTTTAAGCTAAACATCATCATGAGGAGACGTTTAAACTTAGATTTTGTTATTATTTACAATTAATTATGATACCAGTTCTCTGTGTGTTGAATTTTCTAATAAAAATTGTTTAATATTGTTGTTTAAAGTTGATAAATAACTATTGTGATTAAAAATGAACATCAGAATTACAAAATTTAATTACTTTTTTAGTTGAAAGGCGGCGACGGGATAAAATAAATAACTGGATTGTAAAATTATCGAAAATTGTTCCAGATTGTACATCTGATCATACAAAACAGGGACAGGTGAGAAGTATAGTTACTTTTAAAAATTTTAATGTCTTAATGTTTGTTTTTGTATTATAATAATTGAAATTTTTTTTTAATTCATATGCAAAAATTATTTTTGTTTCAGAAATTGCTTATTTATTTATTTATGTTTTTTTTTTTATGAAATTCTTTATTATGTATTCAAACACTTTCTTTTTTGCATTTTAATAAAGTGATTAGTGTTATATATTTCTATAATAAAAGTTGTCTTTGATGAAAAATTCGTTAATTTCCTTTAAAAATATAGGAGGACTTCTTTTTAAAATTACATTCTCAATTACTTAAATAAATATTAATATTTTCATTCTTTCCATACTTTAATTTTTATGTAAATTTATAAAAGTTACATTTATTTTATGTGCTTTCTATGCTACTGTAATTCTTTATTTTTAATGACTTGATTTGTTGAATTATGAAAAAGAAATTTTTAATCAATGTTCTCAAGATAAATTCATTTGCTTTATTATTATTGTACCATTAACTTATAAAAAATGCAATTCATTCAATTTTATTCCATGCTTAATTATTTCTTAATATTTGTTGGTTTCATTTTAAATTTTACTTACATTGCTTCAGGCTGAAATACTTTTACAAAAAGTATAGTAATTTAATAAAAATAAAGTTTCACTTTTGTAGTAACACAATTCATTCATTATCATACACAATGTAAACAGTAAAGTTCTTGCCATTTATATTGAGCCAAAAGAACATGACCTACATAAAGTGTAGCCTATTGTATGTCCTTGAAATAATCACTATTGGCGTCCAGCACCTTCTATCAACATGTCTCCAGCTGTGCAATCCCCTTGCTGTAAAACTTGGGAGTTTTGGTCTCAAAGAAGTCTGAGTGCTTGTCTGCTTCCTTGGTGAAGGATTTTTCACAAAGATGATTGTCCAGAGAATAAAATAGGTGGTGGAGCAAGATCAAGTGAGTAAGGAGGATGCTCCCAACCAAGTTGGTGTATGTTTTTCCTGGCCTCCCACATGACATGAGGCAGTGCATTATAGGCATAGAACAGAACACCCTTTTCATTAACGAGTTCTAGCTCCTATTGCCCATGTTTTGATTGCTGCGAGTGCATGTCCACTAATTAGCTTATTGGTTGCAGCTCAAAGTGAGCTACTTGATGAGTAGTCCAACAGACATTATCTTCATCAAAGAGGGACAGATCTCCTAACCTGAATTTCTAAAATCATTTCCTTGCCATACAATCTCTTATAGCACTATCTTCAAATGCTTGGCATATTTGGTGGCTTGATGCAGCAGCTGATAAGCCCATTTTGATGTCGTTAAACAAACAACACTAAATAAGCTCCCCGACTTGTCCGTTTCTCTTCACTTACTGTACAAGTTATGATTGATGAATGTGTGCATAGGGCCTGCTTTTATAATGACTGATATTTCTACTCTTAGCTGACCGGTGTATCAACCACATCATAATTTGCTTATTTACCTTATATTTTAACTATATATAAACTCTTTAGTTTGTTCTTAGTTGAGTTTTTTTCCTTAAAATCATTGACAAG
Source organism: Latrodectus elegans (assembly GCA_030067965.1). Taxonomy (NCBI): domain Eukaryota; kingdom Metazoa; phylum Arthropoda; class Arachnida; order Araneae; family Theridiidae; genus Latrodectus; species Latrodectus elegans. The sequence goes on along the minus strand of CM057819.1, from coordinate 31,417,992 downwards.
GTTACAGCATAATGGTTAGCGCTTTGACTTTAAATGCAGTAAATCAAGTATTCAATTCCCACTGTGAGCTTGAATATTTATAATGATTTGAAATCTACTTAAACTTTTAGTTCCAGTCTTATTGATTTTCAGATGCAATATATATATATATATATATATATATATATATATATATATTAATATATAAAATAATAACAATTGTGTGATAAACCCCTTACTTTTACAATTATTTTGTTTGTTCTTGTACTTTTATCCTTTTGTACATTTGATTTTGAAAAGTCTGAAACTGATTTTTAATTATTTCGATTCTTAAATTGTTTAATTTTCACTAAAAATATGTAAAGATGATAAATGTTCATTGCAACTTGATTGATTTAAAATGAATTCAGCAAAAAGTAGTGAAATAATTTTCTTTGTAGAATAATTCTTTTAATCTTGCATGAATTATAACCTTAAAATAAAGCAACAGATTTTAGTTCAAAATGATTTATAAACAAATTTTATACGCGTTTTTAACATAATTAAATATTAAAGTTAAAAGTTTCATTATGAATTTTAATGCATTGTAATTCTCAATTATAATGTAAATGAGTAGATAAAATTTTTTTAACTTGTTATCTATTTATTTTATAAAAACATGACAAACATTTATTTCTAAAATTTCTATATTTCTCTTGATAATAATTAAAAAATGTATGATTTATTATTGAAAGAGTAATTTAAACTTCATAAATTATTTAATCTTTTAATTTAATTTAAACTAATAGCTTAAATAACTTATGAAATTTTAATTTAAATATTACAAATTATGTGTAGTTTAATTAAGGCTATTTAGAGCAAGGACAATTACTCTTCTATATAATTTACAGTTTTATTCTCAAAGCAAGGGAGGAATCCTTGCAAAGGCCTGTGATTACATCCAAGAGTTGAGAAATTCATGTGCTCGACTACCTGATGTGTTGAAAGAGAATGAACGACTCAATTTGGACTTAGATAACCTCCGTCAGCAGTATGAAGAGTTGAAAAATGAAAACCAAGCCCTTAGAGCCCACATTCAGCAGCAAGGAGGCATTGCTGTGACTACAATGAACAGCTCATAGTTGTGCGTGTAAGAAATGTAAGTATCTGTATAAAACTAAGTTTTCTCACTTATAATTTCTTTGAATAAAATAAAAGATATTCATATTTTATTGATTTAACTATAAAAAGTATTAAAGAGAATTCCATATTTTTTTATTATAAACATTTCGATATTTTTACTATTCCTAGCATTCTATGAATTTATTTAATGAAATTTCTTTGTTTATATGTATAATATGGCTTTTGTTTTCCTAATAATACAATTTATATTTACAGCGATTTTTCTTTGATTTCTTCACCTGCTGATAAAATACATCTTTGCCTTGTAATGAAAATCGACCATGGGACAGACATTTCTCCCTGTTTCATTATCACCATGATATCATAATAGCGTCTTTAGATCCATTTATACAACACTACAGTTTGATATTTTTTACTTGTTTTATTAAAAGCATTTTTTCCCATTATGAAATATTTAATGAAAAAATTTTTATAAGATCATTTTAGAAACTTTTGACTGAAAAAATTAAATTTCTTCTGTTTTGCATTGGTAGAAATTGTAAATATGGTTGAAGATCTTTTTTGCCACATTAATTTAAAAAAAACTGTGGGGATTTGTATAAAAGTTATATTGAAATATATATGTTTGTATTATATTTGTGTTATATTTCTCTAAGTCAGTCATATAAGCAAATTATGTTTTAGAAGTTGAAAATACTTAATATATTTTAAGTAAGTTAGTTGATGTGTATAAAATATTTTAGTCATCAGCATTTTTTTTACAGATGTATATTTGCTTTTGTGAGCGACATCAGTTTTAATTTTGAAATGAAAAACAATCCAAAGATACATAACAAATTTTTCAAAATATTATGTGATATTAAGGCTTTTTCCTTTTGGGATTAAGACTCACTGTTAATTCACTGTTAGAATAATAACTATGCATAATGATTGTTAAATTGGATATATTTATGTAAACTTTCTGATAAAAGCAATCTTACAAATAATTTGCTATCAGTTTTATTTGTTTGCAACATGATATAGTTTCTATAAATATATGAATCTTTGTTAATGTGTTAATTTATATTTACCCACTTTTGTGAATTGACACAAAACTGCTTGATAGTAATTTCTGATTTAATATTTTTATTGTTTGTCATGGATTGGTTTTTGCATCTGAATTCATGCTTACAGTTCATCCTAATTTAAAACACTTGTAATAATATATTTTAGTTTTATCTTTACTTTTTAATATTTTCTAATTTTTTCTGTGTATTTGTTGATAATTTCAATTTTGCCAAAAAATAAAATTAAGAAATACTAATTCCAATTTTAGATGAATATTAAATAAATAAAAAAACATTTTCAAGCCTAATATTCTTTACAAAATTAAATTTTCTTAAATTGATGGGAAAAAAATAGAGAAATGTCAATGTAATATAAATATATCGAATTATTTACTAGATAATGGCAAGAAGCTTATCATTTGCAAATTTCTTAATTTTTGCACATAGGGTAAATTAACTGTATTGATACAGTATCTGACAACTACATTTAGTGCAAGTAGATGTTCTAGTTTGAAGTATTGATACACACACTATCAAATAATATCTTATTTGCTTTGTGTACATTGTTTTCAAAATTGCTATTTTTATGTCATCCAATGTTTATATTGAAGATAGTATTTTATTTTGTCTCAAACAAAGAATAAGCATTCAAATTGAAAATATTTGCTTGAGCAGTTCTAAAAAAGATTTAAAATTTAATGCAAAAAAAAAAAATTTTTTTTTTTAAGATGCCTTATAATATTTTATTACTTTTGACAATACAATACTATGATTGTTTTTATGTCACTAAATTTAATATATATATTCAAAAATTGAAAAGTGCATGACTTATACACTGTAAGAAAAACAAATATTCAATTTAATTATATTTAATTCAGCTATTGAGGACCTTCCGCAGTTTAAAATTAATATTTATATACAAAAGTACATTTCATGCTGATAATGTCCCATCTTCATAAATGACATATTCACTTTTATAATGGGGGAAGAGGATTCAGATCACAACTTATATTAATTTGAATTGGCCTCATTTTATTTATGCTAATTCAAAAATTATTTTGACAATTCCGTTTTTATATAAAGGACATTTTTATTGTTAACTTTAGCATTTATAATTGTCTTTAATATTGAGTATTTTGAAAACTTTTTAATCTTTTTCCCCCTTAAATTTTGATATAGATTATTGCTTTAAACTTTGCTAATTGTTTCTGTCAAGTGTAAAAATAAGCATGTTGAGTTTGAAATGATTTTATCTGAAAATCCTAATCACATTGTTTTATTTATTAAACTATATTTTTATTAACAGTGTGCCTTTTTGCAGCAAATAGCAAGTATTTCTTCAAAATAAAAAAAGATAGAATATAATTATAATTTTTTTTCTTATTTCCCTAAAAAAAATTTGCAGAATCACATCTAAGATTAAATATTTTTTCTCTTATAGAATTAGAAATTAAGACTTCATGCTCGAGTATTGATATTTTATTCATTACTTGTTAACATTTATTTGATTTTTACCTTATAAGATTGAAAAATTACTGCTTAAATTATTATGAAGTCTTTCCACTGTATCATGTGCTATTTTTAAAATTGAATGTAGTTTTGCATTTATATTTTCTAAAAGTGTGCAAGGAAGAAAAGTTTTTTCAGTGCCTTTCTAAATCCACCCTTCATGTAGATAAATGTTTTTCTGAATAAAGTGAACTGCTATATCTTGTATAAAATATATAGAGAGAGATATGCATGTGTATACTTATTCATGTTTTCTCTATAAAAAGTAGCAATATTTCTTTGTAAATTGTACAAAAACAGAGAATTTGTATAAAGTTATTTGCCATGTTCAATTCTTTACTTTGGAGAGTTTTATTAAATTGAAAAATAAAAAAATTACATCATTTGCTTTGCATGATTTTAATTTAATTAACAATCACTTTGCATATTTTTTATGTAAGTAATATCTGGAATAATAGAAATTGTATTTTAATATATTTGATAAATATATTTGAGTAATAGAAAGAAGCACAAAAATTCCAAAATAGAATATTAACTTTTGAAGATATATTGGTTTCAAATCTCAGAGAAATGATATCTGACAATATAAAAATGTTATTTAGACCTATAATTTCCAGAAAAAAGGTTACGCCTGCCAATTGTGGAAAATGGTCTAAAAATTTAAAAATCGAATTTCATAACCATGAGCAACAATGTAAAAATAAATTGTTGGTAAGAAATATACATTATGAGAAATAATAAATATATACTTTATACTATTTCTCATAAGGTACATAGAATTGCTCACAAAAAAAATTTTATGTCAATATTGTTTTTCATATGTTTAATATTCATTTTATGCTAAAAAGAAACTGCGACAAGAGATTAAATTGAATGAAAAGGTTTACTGCTGAAAAAAAATTAACTATATCAAATTGTACATCATGCAAAATCACCAAAACTGATTTCTTCATAAAATGATTAACAAGTCTTTAACTAAAGAGCCAGTCTCGGGCTTGAGCTATGAAACCAATGTTTTTATCAGGTAATGTAAACAATGGCAGAATACTATGTCTGTAAATCCAACATTTCTTAAAATTTAAGTTAATGTTGTAACGTTACTCCTGGGAATTTATGATATAATCTTTAAAATCCTGTGAAGTACAAAACCATATAATCTGACTAAACATTTAGATAAAATGTACATCTTGTGACATTTAATTATTCATTTCTCTTAACACTGAACTTGTGGATCCATTAATCTCATTAATATTTGCTTTTATTAAAACTAAACTTGTGGTACGACCGCTCATCTGGGTCAAGATCTACTGTGCCCATATCTGTTTTCCTAACTGAGGGCCCTATATTCCAAAGCATACGTCCCGCTTAGGTGGTAGGCCTAGCACGAAACCTATTACCATAATTCCCAAGAATGCTTGGTACTTGGTTTATCGACACATTGAAGGGGCGAAAAGCTGAGTCGACCTTGCCCAGTGGAGGACCGAACGTTGGACCTGTCTCTTCAAAGCGTGAAACGCGCTACAACTAAGGCACCTGGCTTCATTTGCTTTAAATGGTGAATTAACCAATTAATGTATTGGCTAGCTACTATTTTCAATATTTTTTTAAGTAAATGTATAATAATCTTGGAAATACAAAATTGTATGTTGCTAAAAAATTATAACTTAAATTTTAAAAAAAAATCTGCCCCCCCCCCAATTAATCATTTAAACTGATTGTCATGCGATTTTAAGAATACGTGATTAAGACCGAATTGATATGTATTTCATATATAAAATTACGCTCATATGTAGGGTAAGACAAAAGTCCTGCATATGAGCTTTTATTTATTCAACTTTTTGTTTTTCTTATATGCGTAAGTTTTTAAGAATATAATCACATTGGAAAATATAGAAATAAAAATATCAGGAAAAAATGATAATCAACTTTGTCGCTGTGTTTTTCGCAAAAAGTATTTATAAAATTATGGAGCTGATCTAATTGATCGTAAGATTTCGAACGCAAAGTAAGAGCAATCCCAAAATTATGCAAGTTCTGGGATGCATTAAAGCACAAGAAAAACAAACTACCCAAAATAATTTGTATGAATATATATAACATAAATCCATATGTTGGACAGAATATAGATTGTTAGCTTAGAAATAAATTTTTTTCTAGAATTATATAGACTTAATAGATGCATTTGTTACATATACAGGTGCTTGTCAAAATGAAAATGCCTTAGATTTATAAAAAAAAAAATTCCTTTATGAGTATAATGTCTTTAGCATATAATATTTGCTTAGAAATCGATTCAAACAAATGTTGTTGAATGGTGTTTAGAAGAGCAATGTACCAAAAAAAAAAAAATTATTGTAAAATTATTGCATGTATCATTCAGGCAGACTTTTTGATGCATCATTTTTCATGGAGATATGAAAGTTCTGGAAAAGATGCCGCTGGAGGATATATCAATTCTCTATAGAATATGCTCTGAAATATATCAAAACTGTTCAGTTGTTTTAAGGTTGAGTGATTGAAGGCCAAGATGTCATCTTCGTATTCATCAAAACATGATTGGGCAAGTCTCGCTAAATGGATAGTTCCATTATCTATCGAAGTTTCAAGTGCTGAAAACAAGGCTTGCATCATAGGATAGACTAAAATGTTTATGCATTTCCCCAGTAATTATTTCCCGGTTACGATTAGTTCAACAGAAGACTGCGACAAATCTTGTAATCCATATTCTACGTCCATATTTAACACAGAAGGAGAAAAGTGTTTGTGCAAGTGTCATTCAAATATACACCTGTCCTGTTGTAGGGAAATGGGTGGAAGAGGATCTGTTCGACCATATTACTTTCTCCCTCTTCTCATTTGACCAAGTTATATAAATGATACCACAGTAGACGAAATTTGGGATTAATATCTTTGATAAGTATCTGAGGAATTACTGCTCTTCCGTCAATGTTTAATTTATGAATGTGCTTTCTACGTGTCATCATCGACATACATAGTGGTGCAGGGTTTTTGGAATATTAGCCAATCACCAAATACTTCGTAATTTTGAACCACTGTCAGATGACAAGCTCACACCTCTCCATATCCAAATTCTCATTAAATAAGATTATCCCTAAAATCTAGGGAAATAACTTGTGCCATGACAGCTCAATATGGCCAAGGCCTACAGTACCCATATCTATTTTTTTTAACTGAGAGCCCTAGGGTGCATGTCTCTGTTAAGTGGTCAGTAGTAAAAATTGGTAGTTATGTTATATTATATAATAAATACATGTGGTACATACACTCTCATATAAGTCAAACATTTTAGTAAACGTCGGTGAACTGGAATATTAAATAAATAACTATTTTTTTTTAAACTTCTTGCTATTTTTACTTACATTTATGTCCCTCCCTGAAGTACTTTGGGCAAACATTTTTATGCTACTCATCTCGACTCGTGCTCAGAGCACTTATGTTTTTATACTGTAATAAGGGGAGGCTAGAGAACTAATGGCGTCATAGACAAATTTTTGGGCATTTGTAATAAATAAATCTTTACTTATATTAGTGCCCCTACATATAGAATTTTAATGATGAAATTTATAACAAATCATCAATAACTAAAAAAAAAACTCAGGATTTTGATGCGAATAAGAATTTGAAAACATTGAATAAAATTCTCTGTAAAAAATCATACATATTTTCAACTATTTCATCAAATGTCGAAGACAATAAATCATGAGGGAAATTTTATATCAGCAACATCACAGAAGTGCATGTGAACAATTTTTTTCTCAAAAAAGGGAGAAGACAATTTCTGTAGATAAAAAAATACATGATACGTTTTTCCATGTATCAGAGTTCGTACAGATTTCCAAGAATCAAATTACAGGAGTTTTCATTGAATAAATCAAAAATTTCCAGAGCTTTCGACACTCATGTTAAAGAAATTCTTTATTTTACCAATTGTTCTTCACTAAATATGTATAGAATTATGTATACGAAACATTTTTCAGTTATATCAGTAAATAATATAAATAAATAATTGTAAAAATTAATGAACATTTTTTTAAGTTAGAATTATATTTAATTACTTCAAAAGCCTTTCAATGAATTTACTGCTAAAAGCTATTTCTTTTTTTAAAATAATCAATATATTCTTACTAAATTATATATTCTATAATTTTAAATTATATAATATATAATTTAGTAAGAGAACTATTATATATTATATAAAATATATAATTATATATTATTATTTTACTAAATTATATATATATAATTTAGTATAATTATACTAAATTATATATATAATATATATTAATTATTACTAAATTATATAAAATAATCGGTAAAGTTTTTAAACATCTTCACACACAAACAAATTTTCAAATTATCCTTATATTTATTTTCATTCTTTTAAATACATTCAATTTCACATCTGTATTCTAGGATTTTCTATTTCTTCACGACATTGAATGCTTAAATTCAATGAATTTTTACTTTTCTTGGTATTTATAAATACAAAATTTTGCAGTTAGAAAATCCTAACTTTAGGCCTCTTAAGTTTTCTCGATTTCAATTCATTATGAATCCTAAGTAATATTTTTTACTTCTCCGAAACAGCATGGCGCAACGTGTTTATTTTTAATTTTTCAGGTTCATTTATGTCATCTTCCAAACGGTTGCCGATCTGGCAGCCGAATGGTTAGCGCTGTTGCCTTCGGTTCAACAGTCATGGGTTCGAATCCCACCTTGGGCATGAATGTTTCTAGTGGTTCGGAATCCACTTTAAACCGTAGGTTCCGGTTTAATTTGGCCTCGTGTGCAAAAAATTACCGCTGAGCAACAAACAAACAAAAATCCAAACGATTCTTTTTGATTTTCAGTTCATCAATTGCTTCAAGTACTTGCGATTTCGAAACAGGCGCCGTATAATCCAGGATGCTAAATTTTGAGATTTTTTTATGGATCTGGCAATTTTATTTTTACTACGTCATACATATGGAGACCTATAAGAATTATGCAGAAAATTCTATTTTGATAACCTTAGTATTTTCGTTATCGCACACGACACGGTACGCCATTTTGGCAACATTACCTCATCACCAAAAAAAAAAAAAAAAAAAAAAAAAAATTCAGAATCATGGATTATACGGCACCTGTGCCTCGCTTTCTCTGTTATCGCTTGCTGTTTTAATTCATCAAAATATAATTTATATTTTTGGCTTACACCACCAGCAAAACTAAGTAGGTCTTTGCTAATTATTATATTATTGATATCCCAAAACTTCAAGACATAATCATCAATCATGCACTTAGCCACAATTTATTATTTAAATTTTCTACCATTAAATTATTATTCACAAAAAACTCACGTTCAATGGATGCTTAACCATGAGAGATTAAAAAAAGCAAATAAACTACTTACCATAAGTAGTAATAATTTTGTCTATTTGAGAGTAAGTTAAAATAAAAAGAGTAAAGTATCTATTCAATCTTTAATAGAATAAAATTTCTCATCAATATAACCTTGAAATCTTAAAGTCGGTTGTGTAATGATTTATAACATGACTACAAAATTACGAAATTTCTTTTAAAACAGAATCACATTCTGAAAGATTTAATTTAGGCCCTTAAGCAATTGCAAAAGTTTCTGCATTACGTTTATTACTTGATTCATTACTTATCAGAGTTCCAGAATCTAAACTTGAAATTTTTCGTACCACAGAATATTAAGAAGGGCATTTTTCTGTTAATTTTTTATTACTAAAAATGGTTTGCAATTTAAGAAAATTCTACTTTCTGTTTTTCTATTAAAGTTTTGCTTATATACAATTCTCCGAGATTTTGTTTTGGCTCAAATCAACATCTAGTTGCAAGAATCTTTCTCATTGTCTTTATCTGCAACATCCATATTAAGTTTAAATAAGGAAACAGACAGTAAAGATTCTTTTTAAAAAAAACTTTTGCATTAAATTTTTCAACAATGCAAGAAAATCTCCTTCAATAAACACAGCACTCTTTACTTATTAGTTTGATAAATTCTCAGAAAATGTTTCACTTCTTAAGTAATAAATATCTATATTTAAAATATAGTGGAAATTATAAATATATCTATATATAAATTTCAAGCCACTGCTGCACACCTGGCAGTCCAATTGTTTTGCCTTCAAATGATTCTCATTTAAACTTTCATTAAAGCACATAATTACTAACATTATTAGTTTTTTCTTTCATTAAGTTACGAAAAATACGGCGTAATTCTAAAAATTGTTAAATAAACAAACTTTTTTTTTAGCAGTACCTAGAAACATTGCTTTGAAAGAGAGAATTCACATTGCTACAATAACTGTAGTGAAATCCAAAAAAACTTTTAGGACACATAGAATTTCAGTCTTTAAAATTTCTTTTGAAGAAACAAATTAATCTAAATTTTTAGCACATGTTTTGGGTTCATATTATTTCACAGGAACAGTAGTAGTGGAAAAATCTTTTAAATTAATATATTTTTTGGTAGATACTGCCTACTTTAATAAATACAAAGTCTATCTGTTGTATGGGATTTGACAACAGATTTGACCATATTTAAAATACTGAAGTCTTTCTTACAAACAAGATAATAGGTATGTCTATTATCTTGTTTGTAAGAAAGACTTCTTTGGAACCACACAAAAGCCTATCTTTGGAAAGAATCTTTTCAAAGATCAGTGGACTTTCCCGAGTCTATTAATCTTTGAAAAGACACTTTGCAACAGGCATATTAAATAATTTATTTCAGACTTTAGTTCATTGATGAATAATTAAGTTCATCCCAATTCATTGAGATTATAAGCAATTTTCACCAACGAAGGTATGCAAAGTACACTTAAACTAATTTATCTTTAAATATTATAATATTCAGTAAATTTTATACAATATAAAGAAAACAGAAACACATAGAAAAAGAATCAACCATAATCACACACTGATTGCACCACATAACAATCTTATTGGTGATTATTTCACTTCACACACATAAATCTAAGCACAATATCTGGCCCTGACTGAATTGAATGATCATGAAGATATGTGGCTGAAATGGATCTTTATTTTAGTCAACAGTTATGAAAACAAAACAAAAAACTAACAATGAACATGCTACAATTTAGTAGTAACATTAAAGTTAATACTCACTTTTGTTATCAAACAATCTTATTAAAAATTTTAATATATATATAAATATATATACATTAAAATTTTTAATGAACACTTTAAAAGGACACTCCTTCTCCTTTTGTTACACTTAAAGTTAAAAGACTTTATCTTTAATTAGTTGTAAAGCTTGAATGGTCTTTTTTAAAGTTGAGAGGATCTTCTGTCATTAGCAAACCACTTTCATATATATATATATATATATATATATATATATATATATATATATATATATCATAATATTTCCTAATAATAAATGCAAATGAAGGTAAGTCAAAATTCCAGGAACTTCAAGTAGTTGTATGAAGCTTGGTATATTCAAATTGATTTTCTTAACATAAATAAATTAACTTGTCAGGTATATTTGTTTGTTTTATTACTTGGGTATTAACATATAAAACTGCATTTAGATTCAGTCAGAACTGTGTATGTGTGAATGTGATTTATTTATCTATTTAAGTAAATATGCTTGGTCAAGAAAACAAATATGTGTAATGTAGATTAGCTCCTTAGGGTCTGTTGCGCCACTGAGTTTAGTTTAAACATGTAAAAGAAAACTATAACTGAATAAAACATTATACCATTTAAAAACAAATTTAATACAAACATATACAAGGTACACTTTAAAAGGACACTCCTTTTGTTACACTTAAAGTTAAAAAACTATCTTTAATTAGTTGTAGAGCTTGAATGGTCTTCTTTTTTAAAGGTGAGAGGATCTTCTGTCATTAGCAAACCACTTTCATACAAAGTTCTTACAAAACTTAGCTACATGAAAAAAATTATCTTGAAACAAAATAATATGAAAAGAAATACAGCAATTAAAATCTCAATTAACAAAACTAAATGAATAATTAAATGAAACAAGAAATAGTCAGTAACAAATTTAAAAAAATCCAACTTGAGTATAAATTACAAGTTATTTGAGGTTGGGTAAATAAAATCATCATTTTTGCATTAACTTCAAAACTTTATTTAGCATGTTTCAGATTTGCTTTGTGGAAATGGTTAAACCATTTCCACAAAGCATTAAAACTGCTTTATTACCGATTAACCTACCATTTAAAACAGTTTTATTACCGACCTTTCACTCCTAGCTAATACTACGATTAATAACACGCTGATTAACTTTGATCATTTCTGTGATTATATCAATATTTTTGATGATGGGCCTAATTTGAATATTTATGATGATGGGCCTATGAGATGAATATTTAATATCAAAAATATCTGAGCAGAATTGAGGAAACCAAATTGTAAAAAATTGGCTGTTACATTATCATTTTTAATAAAGAAAAACAGTAAAATGCAACAATTTTCTTTATTGTTGACTCCTATTTCAAACACACTGTAATTCACAATTGAATGGAAAAGAGCAAAAGAATTTTTCTGTTCAAAATGATACCTTTTCAATAAGCAGGTACCTAAAATTATTTGATCAGTACTTTATGAGATATCAATGAAATGGAGTTCTTTTACCACAACCCAATAAGAGAGCTAGAAATTATTAAAGATCTCACATCTGAAATAAATAAGGAACTTACATAGCAAACAAATCATTTATTAACTTTTTATTTGCTGTCATATCACGACTATTAGTAACTGTATTAAAATTTCTTTAATAAGCCTTTACATGATCTGAAAATTATTGGCATATAGATTTGACAGTTATTGGGATTAGCAACTGCAAACACACAATTATCCTAAAAGCTAGAACCATGCTGCTTGAATTCTATTTTAAATATGGACAATGGATAGCTCATTGTGTATAATCTGGAGATACGAATCAGGAATGTTATAATTTTCAATTCTGTGGATACAGCACAGGTTCTTCTGCTGTATGCACAAAAGCAGGCTTGTCAATGTCTGAAAACAAAACGGTATATTTGTTGATTTTAGGAATTTACAACCATCTGTTTGGTATGTTGAAAAAAGAAATGTGATTATCATCTTTATAGTTCATCATCATCATATCATCTTTACAGTTCAATGCTATGAAAATCATCACAGAAATTAGCCATATTTGAAGTAACTATGCAGAGACCAATAATTTTAGAAATTCATTTATTGCTCTTGAACATATGTTTTTTTTCTAATTACCAATAACTTTACTCTTTGAAATTAAAATATATATATATATATATATATATATATATATACACACACACACACACACTTGGGTATAATAAATTACCTGCCCATAGTTTTTGAAAGCAAAATTTGCTCATTATGTATTATATACAATTTGCAAGAATGGTACTTTCAAATAAGATTAAATTAATTCTGAACAAATTATATTTTCCTAAAAAACCTCTCAAATATCTTGGTTTTAGATGGAATAGAGTTACTGTATTTTGATACCCAAAATATTTAAATAGAGCTTATCTCCTTTAAAACAAAGTTCTTGTCATTCTAGGCAAATTTAGCTGCCTTCAAACTTTGAAAAGATACAAAAACGCTGTAATTTTTTAGAGTAACCACAAGTCAAGGAGACAAAATTAGCATGCTGCCCAATTTTCCAGATTAGTCAAAGGTGTGAGTATCTTTTCTTCACACAAAATCCAAAAAAGGACATACTGCATGGAGCCGAAAGTTAAAAGAACCCACACAGCAAATCAACAAAATAAACAAGTAAAATAAAAAGTCAAAAATAATAAATGGTAGAACCCAAATTCATAGCAGTAAAAAGCTAAGCAAATTTGTATCTTATTTAAGAATTAAAATGAGACAAATGAAGGATATGAGAAAGCATTAAAGGCAAAGAAAACATTTGGTAGGCATAGAAAAGCAAAAAGATTTGGATGCTTGCAAGACTTGTTTAAGAAATTTTCCTAATCAAGTCTTTTAAATTTAAAACAGTGCTGTGAAAAAAGGTAAAACAAATGTGATTATAACTAAGACATTTCAATTAAGATATGATATATAATCAAAACATTTTTACAACTCAGACACAAAGGTGCTGGTGCATTACATAAAATATAGTTATTTGTCAAACAAGTGTGGCCGTAGTCCAGTTAAAATAATATGATGTTGGCATGCCTGTATGGTATGATATTCCATGTCTAAATAAAAAGTTTTATGCAGGAAAATTAATTTGTCATTAGCTGATTCTTGAAATTTTGCTTAACAGAATAAATACAGTTAGATACGGAATGCCTAATATCAACATAAGGGACTGCTTGGTTAATAGGGTCTTTATCTTCTTGAGTATCAATGTCAGCTAGTCATTGCTGGTAATACCAACATGATTGGATGCTCAGCAAACAGAATCTCAAAACCATTATCAGACATTTCTTTTAGTAAAACCAAGATTTTATTAATCAAAGAATGGAAAAGCAGAGGAAAAATTAAATTGCTTCACAGTGCTCCTCAGTGTAGAAAATTTATGACGAGAGTATTTAATAATGTGGAGAACTCTCAGAATGGCGGCAACTTCAGTAAATAGAGCAGGCAATAGGAAGGCTATAATTATATATAGTTCTACAATATCATAGCTAACAAAGCCTCTTGCTTTTGATCCATCAAAATAAACAGGGTAATAAGCATGGAATTAAGTGCAATGAAAGCCATAAATTTCTTTGAAAACAATGGGAGCAGTATTTTTTTTTATTTACTAAGTCGTCAAAACAACTTACTCGCAGAAAATCCCATCCAGGAATACTAAAGTAGTTGGCAATCTCAACTGAGAACAATCTTTCTTTTAAAAAGGCTCAATCCTAGCACAAAAGGGAAGAGAAAGCATAAAAAAGTATCTTTAATAAATGATTAACACTAGCAGATTTTAGTGGCTATCGTAGAATGGAAAAACTGTTAAAATAGTAATCAAGGAAAAGCTTGATCTCCCTTATATTCAAAGTAAGTAAGTTGCTGTCAACACAAAGGTTACTGACGGGTGAGAGGCAAAATGCCCCACTGCAGATAGGGAGTGTCACATTGTGAACCAAGTTTAACTATTTTATGGCAGACTTTGAAGCAGAACAATAAACCACACAGACATAATCAATACTGGATAATATTATTTGATAATTTACAGCCTGCTGTAGTTGGTGTTCAATTAAATGCATATAACTGAACTTTGACAAGAATTCCGTAAGTCATCAATATAAAGTGTACTTTAAATATAAGGTAAGACCGGTAAAACTCTGGAAATATAAACGATAAAAAGTGTCACACAAGGAGCACCATTCTGAAGAATGCCCACTGCTTGGATAAATACTCTAGACAAAGTAGACCCAATGTGCACATTTTAAAACTTTTTTTCTGTAAGAATTTTTGAATAAAAAGTGGCAGATTACAACAGAGATTAAAAGTATGTAATGTTCTAAGAATTCCTTAGTGCAAATTCGATCGTAGGCCACCTCAATGTCCAGACAGGTTGACACAAGATGGTTTCTACAAACAAATACATTTATAATATTTTTCTCCAAGTTAAAGACAGTAGATCTACCCTTATCGAAACCACTTTGTTACTGAGGAATACACCTGTTACTTTCTAAATAATGAACCAGGCGATCATTAACCATTTGCACTTTGTTAATGCAACAGCCCAAAAACTAAGATCTTTTCCTGACAATAGCTTCTGATCACATGTAAGGGAAAACATTTTTTCACAGATTCTATTGAAGAGGGCCAAGATATTGGAAAAGGAAGGTCTCAAATGGGAAAGCATTTGATAAAAAAAAAATCCCATCCAAACTAGAACTAGAAACATTAATCCAAGATAATGCTTGTTGTATCTTATATATATATATATATATATATATATATATATATATATATATATATATATATATATACAGAAGTACAGTTGCAGGATAACTGTTCATAATTATGGAAAGTGATAGCATTCTCTCAGCATGACTTTAATGTTCTTGGAAAAAGAGGAGTGTATGGGTTGTACTCAGATATACTAGAAAAAGATTCACAAATTTTATTAACAACATCTTAGGGAGAAGAATAGACAGTGGTACTAGTAGCCAAGATTAGGAAAGGGAATTATTGGTATAAACTATTAGCAGCGTTTAATTTTTTCCAGACAGATTTATTATGTGTATAAGAAGTAATAGAAGACATGTAGTGCATACAAGAATCCTTCTAAGATGATGAATCTCTGCAAGAAACAGCTTTTGCTCTTTTAGACAATTAGATTATTAGTATTAGTTAGGTTATTAACTGTAGGGTATTTATGGAAGATAATACAAAATTTCTTTTGTTTACAATATGCAATTGCATACACTTTGTTCCACCAAGATTTCTGCAGCTCACAGAGACAAGAACGCTATTCTGGAATAACTTTTTTAACAGCCTTGATGATGTCAATACAGCATTATCAATACCACTGTTAGTGACCATTTCATTCACAACTATGGCCAATTCAACAAATAAATCTGCCTTGTGATATTCAAAAGTGGCAGGACAACACCCATTATAAAGTACACACAAAAAAAAAAAAAAAAAAAAGAAAAAGCCACTGTTATGCAGATTATTTTCAACTGCAAAGTTTAAATAGGGCTACAAAATGAATGAGCAGATGGTTAAATTCAAGGAATGGAAACTATTATTAGGTTTATGATAAAAAGTAACTTTATCCAGTACAGAAGACAGAGGCAGTGATCAAAAATCAACTGCTTAATCTGCCAACCACGAGTATTAGTATTTACATTTCTGCAATAAGTACTGTGACCATTAAATTCACCAATGAGGATAAAAAGGAACAGAGAGCTTATTTACCAATTAATTTAACTCATTTTAAGAGAAGATATCATGAGGCGGTAAGTAAATGCAACAGACAGTGATTAAAAGGTAACGTGTATCCTAACTGTTACAGCTTGTAATGAAGTATGAAAGGGAAGTTCAGTATTGGGGTAGTTATTCAAAGCAAGAATTACATACCCAGCCAGGCATAACATCATTAGGAATGTCCATTCAATTAGATGTGAAAACTCCAAGTTTGCCAGACAAACAAAATTTAAGATTTGTTTCTTGAAAAGCAAAACAAGCAGGAGAAAATGCATTTATAAAGTCTTTAATGTCAGGTACATGAGGGTAGAAGTAATGGCAATTGCAGGAGAGGAAAACCATCATTATATAGGGTTCTTTTTATAGCAATGACAAGATAGGTTCTTGCCAATCATTTCAATGAGTATCTCCATGTCTGTAAACATTTCACTATAGTTGCTTACAAGAATGGGAGTATAAAGAGCAGTATTATTCTATTCATCTTTAACCTTTTCTTTTCTTTTCTGAATCCCTTTATTTTTTTTTTTAAATAAAACTTGATTTATCTGTAATTGGCTGCTTTATATTTTTCTTTGTTTCTCAAGTTTCAGTATGGTTATAAGCGAAGAGAAATCAATCTGTGTAGAATTTGACACATTCTCCAGTACACATGTATATGGTGTTTAAAATCAACTTGACATCTTGAACTGGTAATTTGATGAATCTAACTCTTTGATCCTTAAATTCTTTTAAGATCTCAGCTTCATATACTAGCAGATGGTCTAGTTCTAAAATCACTCTATGACTTTGATTTAGTAATTTGTGACACAAGTCACTACAGGGATTTATCCAAGTGCTTGCAGAGACAAAAGACACTTTGATTGTATTGCTGATGAGTTTTCAATCAGAAAATCATGAAATTTTAATTTTTTTTGTGTTACTCTAACTGTAGCTTTAATATGATTTATTATTTTGAAAGGTGACATTTCTTTCATCTGACCTTCATTGTTTTGAATTAGAATAAACTTCAGAAAAACAATTAAAGATTTATCATTTTTATAAGCATTGTAACAGCTTGAAGCTTTTGTCACAGCCAGAATTTTTAAGAACAATGAGAAAGTAAAATGTTCATTCAAATGAGCCTCCACTAATTACAAAACTCAAAGGAAGACAGTTACTTGCTCAGGTGATAACCATTCTTGACATTTACCTTAGGATTACCACAAGGATATAGTAATACACGTTGGGAAGAGGATTTGCGGACATTCCCACATAATCCAAAATGCAGGGCTAGCCTTATTGCCCCATGTAAGGGAATAATCTGAGAGCGGCCTCTCTTCAGCAACCATTCTGCAGAGAAGTTTGGGCCATAGGGAATGTAGAGGGACCCTAAGACAACAATTTCTTCTATATGGAATGCTATACACAACAAACATATAGGATGGAAGACCAACATAAACAAAGAAACGGTGTAAAGTCTACTGAATAGCAGAGTAAAACATGAGCAAACCAGAAACTTGATCGTAGCAACAATGCAAAGGGAAGGAAGCAGAAGAAAAGAGGAGTAAAAAGAGAAAAAGAATTATAAAGATTGCAAGGGTTCCTCAAGATTTCAACACGTGTTTACTTAAAGAGGGTAAAAATTCCCAGCAGGGACAAAAGTGTCTCCTGTAACTGGATTTGCTATTTCAGATACAATTTAAAATTGATATAGTATAATATGTATAAAGATGTAATTAAATATTCATCTTCTCAAACTATTAGAAATACATGAACTTTAGTGATACAATATTTTATTTTATTTTTTTCAGAATTCTGAACTTTTGTTTAAGTTAGAGAATAAATCACAATGAAATAATTGATACTATGAAACAAATTGGTGAAACTTACCTTGGCAGATTTCTTATTTATAGGTAAACTATAGACTTCGACAAAATTAGGAGCATGTTTTAACAAGAAAGTAAATGCTGGCACCTCTTCTTCCAAGTTTATCTCAACAAATGGGTGATCTATCTCTGCACCATATTCAGGTAAAGGACGGGGATCCCTTTCATTTTCAAAAGTATGGTATATTTTCCCAATACCTTCTTCTATCACAAGCCTGCAAAATATTAAATAAATACTGAATATATCTGAAATTTACATAACACAAATTAATGCAAGAATTTAAAAATGCACACCATACGTTCAGT
The DNA here is from genome assembly GCA_030067965.1 of Latrodectus elegans. NCBI lineage: Eukaryota > Metazoa > Arthropoda > Arachnida > Araneae > Theridiidae > Latrodectus > Latrodectus elegans. The sequence goes on along the minus strand of CM057819.1, from coordinate 31,399,250 downwards.
AACAAATGTGCCCGAGATGTGAAAAATAAAAATTTTGCTAGTAAGTATAACACAAACTCTTTGTGCCCAGTTTAATTTTCATGTAAAAGTAAAATTATTACTCACATGAAAAAAAATTAATAAATAAGAAAATCAATTTAATTATTCTAAAATTTTGAGCTATTATTTTGAAATTTAATCAATTTATGAAATTTATACTTATAAAATATTAGAGATATATTTCCCCCTGAATTGCTTACTTTAAAATTTTAAGAATGTACAATTCATTCAATCATCATAATCATAAAATGAGGTAATTTCATTGTTAAAATATATGAATGTTTACTTACAGCACAAACATTAGGCATTTAATTCTTGATTTCATGTTAGGAATGCATAATCATCATTGAAATAATCACTAAAAATTATGGATTTAAAAAAAGTAAAAAATTATGGAATTTATTACAAGAAAAGAATTAAGTTGTGATATTTTTTCATTTTTTTTTCCAATATAAACTTTATTTTACACATAAGCACCATATATAAATGAAATAAATCAGAATTTTTCACTTTCTAGTTTTCTATTTAATTTGTAATTATTAATTTAAAACCTTAAAAATTTTGTTTTTTATAACTTTTAATGGTTGTATATGATATTTGTTTAGGCTATTGGTTCTTTTTATATTCAACTACTTCAAAAACATAGGAACACAGTATCAGTTTGAAATGAATCATTAGAATTAAATAATTGGCAAATACCATGTTAGTTAGTAATAGTCCGGAATATACAATATAATGATTTGTAAATTTTGGGAATTTGAAAAGAAGGCATTTCAGGAGAAACTGCTCATTTTATAGACCTTTTATATTGAATGAGAATTTCATGGCAAACTGCATAACATAATATTGGAAAAGATTTAGCATTGTTATGTATCATGAATATTTTTTTTATATTTTGCAAAAAATAGATAAAAAATGTAAACACAAATTTTATGAACTAGAAAATTTTTAGATAGAATTCTTTAAGTGATGCTAGATAATATATTTTAGTTTTCTGTTCATTAAACACTTGTGTTATAAACATAAATTATATTTCCTTTTATTACCTTATGTTTCTCCTTCTTAGTAGCTGAATTCTTGTATTTAATTTTGGATATGATATTTGTTTCACAGCTCCATTCTTCCATTGACTTCCATTACCATGGATACTATGACTTTTCTCAACTAGAAAAATTTTGAAATTCTTTATATAGAATTAGATAAAAAAAAGTGATACTTTACTTAAAGATTGATACATAAGTCACATGTAAATAAACATACAGTTAACTAAAAAATGAAATACAAAGTAGGAAATTAATTTTGTTTGGATAATTTAAATTAAAAAATTATTAATTAATATTTTCAATTAATTTTTAAAAAATGTTTGAACTTTTTTTGATTAATTACTTATTAAATAATTCAATAATTTCTCGTAGTATGTGGAAAAAATTAATAATATGGTTTAAATAATTATAAAATTTAATTATACTGTCATACAAAAGTTCAATTGTAATTAACATTTAAAACAGAACAGTATTCTAAATGAAGGAATCAGGTAGGCAAAATCATTACTTAGAACAATACTACTCAGTAAAATTACATAATCTTATGACTAGAAATGAATGTGAAAAGAAGATTAGTTCAAAATGATATGGAATGCTTTCAGAAACGCAAAGTGTATGTATCTAAAAATGCATTGAGCAAAATGCTATGATTCTAGGATTGAACTTTCTTTCAATAACTCATGAAAATAAAAAGATTCCCTACTTCTACTGATAAAGTGACTTATTGTTTTTACTTTTATTTTAAAATTAGCAAGAGATCATTCTCTGAGTGATGCAAAACAAGCAATAAAAAATATATAAAATGTTAGAAGGTGCAAACTAAAGCTTGTATCAAAAAAAAGGAATTAAATAAAATCAGTTCATACACAAATCCAAACAATAAATTTATAAATAAAGCAAAATATGATTATAACATTTACTTTTGCTGATATTTTTTAATACTTTCATGAGAAAAATTTAGAAACCTTGTTAATTACCTAGTTTTTTTACAAACAGTTAGCCAATTTGCATAAAATATCAACTGAAATATGAAAAACACATAAACTCACTTTTACTCAAAACAGGTGGAAGAGCAGTATGTATAACTTTGAGGGCATGAGAATCAGCTCCCTCATCAGCAGATAAATAGGAAAGACAGCGTTTGGCCAATCTATGAAAGTCCCTTATAAAGTTGGTTCTCTGCTCTGAGAAATTCTGTGAGGAAATATTATAAAACAAAATTAGCTGGTATTTAATAATAAAAAAATTTAAATTATAACTATTGGTAATTTTTTTTAAATCATAAATATATTTTCATGCATTTTGAATAATAAAACTGTAATTCAGAATAAAATTGCAATTCGGTAAGGAGCGAAAGATATAGAATATAATATAATCTTTAATTCTCATTCAAGAACAAAGAATAAAAAAAATATTGTTTTTTTTTTTTTAAAGAATACAAAATGATTAAGTAAAATTTTAAAAAAGTGCATATGCTATTCTTTGTTAAGACTGCAAATGAACTGTTATAACAATATGAAAAAATATTTGGAATTACATTATGTTCACATTAATTTTTATTTGTCTTAAAATAAATATTTTCATTGTAGAAATAATCTAGTTGTCTCTAACAATAGTTTCTTCCTGCAATAAGATCAATATTTTTGAATAATCAAATGAATATATTTTAAAATTATAAATATATTTTCATGCATTTTGAATAATAAAACAATAATTCAGAATAAAATTGCAATTCAGTAAGGAGCAAAAAAAAATTTTTTTTAGTATTTTTAATTTAATAACTTATAATTTGTGTAATGATTGTTTAGTAAACAGTAATATTTATTTTAAAGAATTTTTGTTCAAATCTTTATGTTTTATTTTTCTTATTAATCAATATGGACTTTTTGAAGCTAATTTAAATCGATTTATTAACATTATAAAGAAATTTTACTCTCTGTTGAGTTTTCATTTAATAATTTTCTTTTGAGCCAACTTAAGAATCACTTTAAAATAAATAAGTTTTACAGTTGGAGAAATTTTTTTCCTTATCTATAAATTGAAGTTATGAAGATAATGATTAAAAAAAACTTAAAACTAAATTATGTATTCAGCATTTACATGCACTTGATTAAATTTGTAACATAAAATCTGATAATTAATAACAGTTAAAAATATAACAATTAATACATAAATGGATACAAACCATATTAGAAACAGCAGTACCAACATAGTCTGTATAATCTTTTGGCAATGATTTTCTCAAATCCACTTCATTAAGAATGGCATGATCCATAGCTTTGCCCAATGCCTAGAAAAAGAAAACATATTTTTCTTAAATAAAAACGTAAATTTTTAATTTACAAAAAGAAGGTGTTTAAAATTTTGTATTCATTGAGCAAATACATTACACTAATAAATTTATAAATACAATAACACATTCAAAATAAATTTTCTAGGCAATGTAAAATATTCATATAGGAGAAGATTTAATTACTATAATTATTTGAAAAATTTAACAAGAAGGCATAAAAATCCAATAAGCTTTTGGTAATATTTTTTACATTCAGGGTATAATTTGTCACTAAGTTATAGTGTATAAGTTATAGTCAGTGTATAATTTGTCAGTAAAATCAAGTTTTCTTATCTCATTCTAATTTTTTTTCAAAATGGAAATTCTGATTTAAAAAAAATAACTAAGAATATTTTAACATTTCTATTTTATTTTTTTTTTTTTTAAAAGCCACAAATTTATAAAAAAAAATTATTTTACATCATTGCTTGAGAATAATTTGTCCTTATAAATATGTAATGGATAAAGCACATTTAATATACATTTTTAACTTAAATAATTAATGCAACCAATAGTAAATATTAAAAAAATATAGTAAAAATAACAAGAAATTATTGCAATAAAATGCAGAAAACATTTTGTCAGCTGAAAGAAATTCATGGGAAAATATTTCTTGAGATTGAAAAGACTTTTAGGTTGGTTTTTTTGTTACTCAAAAGTCATTTTTTGTACACAAGGACTAATCAAACCACGACCTACAATTTAAAGAGGATGCCGAACCACTACAAACATTGAAGCCCAAGGTGTGATTCAAATCCATGACTTGTTAAACTGTAGGCACAAAAAAAAAAAAAAAAAAAACTTTTAGTTTAGCATTACAGTTAACAAAGAACCAGATTCAACCTTAGATGATTCTAATGTTATTTAGCAATAATAAAACAGAAGACAGGTATTTTGTTCTCTTATTCCACAACAGTATTCCACTAAAATCAATGAATGGAAATTAACATAAAACAATATAATAGACATGCTCAATTATTAAAATAGAATGGATAGCATCTTGTTTTAGTTACTTTAATTTCACTATACTGCATTAAAAAAAACTTCATTCTTTCAAATAATATAAATATTAGAACTTTTCACTAAAACAATTTCTTTAATACATAATATTCCTTTCTTACAAGTAACTACAAAAATGAAAAAATAAAAAAGGAATATTTCCAACATCCAAAGAAAAAAGATAATTTCTCATTGAAGAAGAGAGAAAAAAACAAAAAAAAACTCAGAGTAGATGTTTTGTTCAATGCTCAGAGAAATTTCTATGTCCCTTTTTTTCCTAAATGGCCAAAAGGGAATCACCGAGAGTAAGCAGAGAGATACCTTAAATACCAATCATTATAAATTCTTACACAAAAGCAAACTACAAGAATAATTTTAATATCTACCTTAAAAGTAGGGAATCGAAATAACATTTCTCAAAAAAGCCTAAATAAAAAACTGCAACAATAATTTCATACCTATCAACATTACCAATATCATTTTTAAATTTATTATTTCAAATATAATAAAACTACAAGAATAATTTTAATATCTATCTTAAAAGTAGGGAATGTCAACATTTCTTAAAAAATAACCTTTAATAAAGACAAAACACATCTATCAATTTCCATCCACTAAATATTAACAAACTTTATTCTTCACATTTTTTATAACATTTAAAAACTTTAAAATATATTTTCTTAAAATAATATTTATTTTAATAAATCACAAATTTCAATAAGCTAGAAAAGTAACTGAAATGAAATAAACATTACCAAAATCGTTTTTAATACATTATTTCAAATATACTTTTCATTAATGTGACTAGAGCGATTTATGTGCATATAAATTATTACCTACGGTGCATTCCTGTTTTAAAGAGAGAAAACTAGAATTAAATGAACAAGCTAAAAGCATATTTCAATAAATTACTAAAACAACAAGAAACAAGTATCACTCTACTTTTCAATAACAAACAATAAGATAATACCTCAACTAGAAGATCACCCCATGTATTCAGCTGATTAGAAGAGAAGGTCAAATGCAAAGAATACTCATCTTCTTCAGTTTCAGCCTAAGAAGAAATTTAAAAGATTTAAAAGATGTTGAGGCAACACATTAAACTTAATAAGCTTTTGAATAAGGATTTAATGCTATTAACATTCAGAATTTACTATGTTTTCTAGTGTATAATCTGTAGATTATATGTTAAAATATATTCTCTATCAGAAAAGTTAATAAAGAAGTTTTGAAAGAAATGTTTGTTTTATAAAATAGATTGTGCTGAAGGCTTTCATGACTCAGCTGACATATTTCAGCAATAAACAATTTTGCCCTATAATGATCAAGGGCAAATTCAGTTCCTTGAATAGATACTAATTTCTATTATTACTAGCATTATTTCAGATTCTCTTGACAAAAGTAGTTGTTTTGAACATATTCAAGGTCATATATTTTCATGTTGAAACAAAAGCCCCTAAGTAGCACAGATTTTAAACAAAAAGTTATAAAGAAGGCAACAAATGTGCTAATGTAAGGTGAACAGAAAGAAAGTATGAGCTATAAAAAAGAAAAAAAATGTGTCCACATTGCACAATGTGAAAATACCTTCTTTCATTTAAACGTTAATGAAAGAGATATTTTATTTTAAAATATGTATAGACTCATTTTAAATGCTGAAAAACACAAGTTTCATTAGAATCTTCTTGGAATTATCACTTTTGGTGATAGACCAAGAGCCTTCATTTCAGGTTTATCACACTTGGCGATGTGGTAAATCCAAATAGGATCCAAACAGATGTTACTCAAAATAAATGTTTTTTATTGTACAAAATATTATGTTTTTAACCATACTGTGCGCTTTTTATTTTGTGACAATAACAGCAATATATATTCTGGATTATAGATCATAAAAATTGCTGTGGTTTCTACAATTTTTATTATAATTAAAAATAAAGAAAAAAGGGGGAACCTTGTGGATCATATACAGGAAAATATGGTATTTGGTTTTTTTTTTAAAGTAATATTATGAATATACAAAAAAAAATGCTTGTGTAAATATATTACTTGTTTTTGTAATTCTAAAAGAAAGGTTTATCAGTAGCTGATATTCATAAAACCAAATTTTATTTAAATTCAATCATGCAGCATCTTAAGAATATAATTTTTCATTAATTGATGTGAAGAACAAAAAAACAAAACCATAAGTGAAATATTTAAAGTAAGCCAAACTATCAACATTTAATAAGTTAAAAATATGCAAAGCAAGATTTAAAACAAACTTATTAAACCCCTTCCTGTTTCCGAATCATTATTTCTATTATTCATTCAATTAACATTAGTTCTAACATTTCAAATAGAAAAGGATAAATTTTAAAAGTTTTATATTACCTTCCTACTTAAAAAAAATAATCAACTCTTTTCAAATTTTAATTATATTCAACAAACCAGAAGTTAAATTAAAAGTCAGATAAATATTTTGTTTTAAATTTATTTCATTCTTACTTTTGTTTTCCATAATATTTATAGGTATTCTAAATTTTAATTAAATATTTTGTCACCATATACTTAAATTTTTATTTTTTGATTTATTATATTTTAAAATAATAATTATTTCCTTATGATTTTCCAAAAAAAGCTGAAAAAAATACTCAAACCTTCAACCTTCATCCTGATATATACATATATATATATAATATATATATAACTTTAAATTTATTAAAGTTTTAGTGAAAATATAATTTTTTCTATTTCAATATTCTGTATGTAGCAAAAACAACTGATATTTAAAAAAAGAAGTAAAAGCAGTTAATTTAACAATGAATTTAGATTTATTACAAGCTTTATTGACTATTACAAGCATCCATTCTAATTATTCATAAAGAAATCCATGATAGCAACACTTACTGACACAGTTTTAAATGTCAGTAAGTTATATTTTCACGAAACATGAAATTGAATTTAATGTATATGTACAATTGATACATTTAGAAAATGCTATATGGTGATTAATAGTCATAGGAAATTAATATTTAATTCACAACAACAATTATGTGGTGAGGAGTATTTTAGCTCAAATTAAAAATAAATAAACCCTCCAGAAAATTGTTATTGTGCAGGATGATATATATCCTTGTGTCCTCAACAATAAACATTATTTTGATTTTTTTAAATGAAGAAATACAATTTAATGTAAGAAAATATTTCATCAACCAAACTACATCTTGTTGACAAAGGTAATCAATACTTTTCAATAGAAAGATTTTACATTTTTAAAGCAAAGTATTATCAAATAAAAATTTTTTTTAATTATAATTTCATTTATGAGAATAAATTTATAAAATACTTTTTTCAAGCACTCATAAAAATATTGCTAATTATATTCTGTTTAATTCATAAACAACAATGTTGTGAGTTTAAATTGTTAATAAAATATATTTTTACATCACAGCTATTAAAACTATATTCAAACTGTGAAAAAATTATATACAAATATATTAATATAGTAACAATATCAGTTTGCAACAATATCCATATAGTTGAATACAAAATTTTTCTTAACAAAACTTTAATAAAAATTAGTGGCAATCTAACAGACAGCATTCCAAAAATGTATTTATAAGAACTAAAAGGCTTGTTCAAAGAGTATAATATCTGATTTGAATCAATTGTTTTACACCTAAAACTTCTATACTGTACAAAAATTATTAAATGTATATACAATTACTACTCCTCCCAATCACTTGTAGTACTTTGGAAGAAAACCAGATGGGTCCTTTTGGCTTTCACCTAGAAAATACCAAACTGTTTTCTTGAGCTACATGAGTAGCCATATCAGGCTACTCATTTTTCAGCAGGGAGAGAAGATTATCTCTGAGAACCACATTGGTGCGTGGCTGGCCAGATGATCCTGACCCATATTTAAGTTTGCTTAGATTTTAAGAAGGAGGAGGTCCTTTAGGATATTTTATTGTTTTTAAAGTTTATGTGCATTTTGGATTTATGGAGATTGTCAAACTGTGATAAACAATAACAACAAAACAACTTGTACTTAACACTTTAAATATTTTAATGTTACAAATACATAATAGTGTGTAATAGCTTTCAGATATAGTAATTAAACATATGAAATACAAAACTAATTCGAATTAATTAAATGCAAACTTATTACTTGATGTATGAATCCACGTGGAATGTAAAGAAAATCTCCAGCTTTAAGAGTAATCTCATACATTGGATCATTGATTTCATCTGGAGTAAAGTCCTCTGTAAAAGTAATTTTATTAAATATTTAATAAAATAACATTATTCAGTATAGTATTCGCAAAAAGAAAAACCCTTTTAAAAAATAATTTTTTTATATGACAATACATCTACAAAAATTATTTATACAAACCTTATAAATACATTGATAGAGTCCATTTATAGAAAAGTATGAGTGAGGTTTAATTTAGTAATAACTTCCTAATATACAAAAATGCATCATTTATATAAATTCAATATTACATTATACAACTAAATCTCACAATAATCAAATTTTTTTTAATAACAGTATACAACAATTTAAAGTTATATTATTTTCATATATTAGACAGTTATATATTTTTGTAAGTTAAAGGATAAACATATTTCTGATCTTATTCTTAAGTAAATAATAAGTAATTTTGCTTATGAAACAGTTATAACTTGTTGATGTAATGTAAAAAATGAAACTGAAATAACTATCAGTATTTATGCTAAGAAATATTTTTGAAACAGCAAATCTAAATTATGTTCTATATGATAATTAAATAACAGAAAAATTATTCTAAATTGATATTATTTTATTAATATTTAAAATTCACCTTTACTTAAGAATAATTTCAAACTATAACAAGCTATTAACCCTTTGACGGTTAGGGAAGCGAGAAGTTTTCGTTTACTTAATTCGTGCAGCATTACGAGTAAGCAGTAGTCGAAAGTGGCAGTTGTTTTCCCCACTCGTTCTTCCGAAAATGTCACCCTTCTCTGGCGATGCCTTAGATAGCTCGTCTCACGCGTTTTAAAATAATTGATAAATGATAATTATTAAATAGTAAATTATAAATGATTATAATCAATTATATAAATAATAATAGCTAATTATAAATTTTAGACAAATATTAAATTGAAAGGACTAAATAAATACAACTAATGTAAAACTTTATGAAGCATTTAAATACAGTAATTACCTAAAAATCTTTTTGTGTGTGATATACTTTAAAACATGGAATTGCACATAATGGAGCATTACAGTCTTTGCAATAAGTACGTGTTTCACAGCGAATTCTTTTTTCATTGGCATCATTTTTGTTGCAACATATCACACATCGTCTAGTAGGTTCTTTCTTTTTTTTCTGTAGGTGGAATATAATCAGGAAAGTGGCGTGCTGACAATCTTAAAGTATTCGAAACTGTTTCAGCAGGTTTTGATTTCAAATGTCTGTGAGTGTGATATTTTTCAACAATTCTTTCCGCTAGCTCAATTCTGAATTCCAAATTTGATTTTTTATTCCCTTTTTTTTTCCACAGCTGAAAAGCATTAAAAATTGTTATGTCCAATAAATAACGAAATATTTTCTTGTAATATTTCCTTTGACGAGATCGAGTTACACCATAGTATTCAATTTGCTGATCCATGCGATCTACACCGCCCATCGTGATATTGTAATCTAAAGCAATCTTAGGCTTCTCTATTTCCACGTTTTTCAATTTATTTGAGACTTTTACGATTTCAGAATTATGAATTGAGCTTATAAAATAAACATATTTTTTATCTCTCCATCACATCATCATCATCTTACCTCTTTGATAGGCAAGTAAGTCTCCCTTTTTAAGCTTTTCTGTTTTCAGTTGCTTTGGTAGATCTTTTCTGTTAGGTCTTAATGTTCCAAAAAAATCAGTTTTAGATTTCAATAACATTTTTCCTAACTCAGGAGAGTTGTAGTAATTATCCATAGTGAGGCAGTATCCTTTGTTTAATAGCGGCTTAGACAATGTCAAAACTACCTGAGTAGAAAACGAACATTCTTTATTTTCTTCAGATATATCTGTGTCTTTACCAACGTAAATTATAATAGACCACACGTATCCACTATGAGATTCACATAACATAAACGTTTTGATACTGAATCTGGCCCTTTTCAGTGGTAAGTACTAGAACCAAGAAAGTCACCCTTTTTACAACAATAGACTTTCATCAATACATATGTCTTGTTCGGGTGTATAAATTTTTGAAAAATTTTTCTGTAAGTAATTTAAAACTGTCCATATTTTTTTTAGTTTTGGCTGAGAATGAGAAGAATCAATGTTTTCATTCCTATCAAAATGAATAAATTGCATAATAAGGTCAAACCTTCTCGAACTCATGAGGTTAGAAAAACTAGGAGTTTCAATTAACTTTCTTTTTGACGAATACATTCTTACAGTTGGTTTCGTTATTATTCCTTGCAAAATTAATGTTGCAAAAAATACTCTCGATTCATTCGCATTAGTTTCACTCCAATGATGAGTTCGAGAATGTTCTTTGCTCTTAAATTTATTTAAATTTTCATCAGTGAAAATGTTGGTTTCAGTAACAATATGATTTACAATCTCATCAGTAAAAAACAGCTCGAAGTACTCTAGTGGGTCAGAAATATTTGTCACGCAAGCTTCCATGCCCACATCGCCAGTAAAACTAAATCGGCTAGGAGCATGAGAACTTGAATTAATTTTACACCACTGTCGAACACACGAAAAATCATCCTCATCGCTTAAATCGTCTTCTGAGCTTGATATACTGTGAACAAAGTCTTCATCAGACTCAAAACTTGATAAGCTTTCTGCATCACAATCATAATCATAATTATGTAACTTTCACTTTTGAGCCATTTTACTTTACAAAAACCTTAAAACACGCACCAAAATACGCATAGGAAGAAGAAGGTTAAAAAAAAAAAAAATCCTTCATTGTGAAAAGAAATTTATGGAACCCGTACTGCCATCTGTAGGCAGTAAAACTAACAAACTAAATTTCGCGAGTCAGAATCGTTTGTGACATAATCAATGCAGAAAAATAACGGTGAACGAGCTCAGCTCGTCAGCGCACATTGGGGAAAATTTTCACTACATGAGTAGTGCTCATTTCTAACCATTTCGGTCAAAATTTTGACGACGAGCGGAACACGTTTGCGCGCATTATGAAGCGAGATTCAATTGTGAGCTGAACTCGTTCATAACCGTCAAAGGGTTAAAAAAAAATCTATGTAATGATGAATAACAAATGAATTAATAAATTTATAAAATAGTAAATAATAACTGTTTATATTGTTTCTTACAATATATAAAAGTTAACAAAAAAGGAAAATGTAGAATTTCATGCCATTTTAAATTTGCTTAAAATCACTGTGTGTATTTGGAGAGAAAAAAAGTTTACCGTTTGCTTTTTTAATATTTTCATTTAATATATTTTAAGCACATTTAAAATAAAAGACATGCGATTGAAAGCAATCAGAAATTTTAAAATGCTTTTTTTCTTTTAACACATTTTATACTAAGAAAGCAAAAATTCTTTTACAAAGTGATTAAAAGAAGACCCAAAACAAAAAAACCTACAATATTTCTTAATTATAATTGACATTAATTCCATTTTTTCACTTCATATTTAAAATGATTCTCCAATATTTTGAATTGTCTCTATTAATCAACTCTTTGGAAGTTTTGTTTCGAGATCTGCATGCTAAAGGATTTATATAATTAAAATTCATTCTATAGGTGAATTAATTAATATTTGTTATTAAAAGTAATATAAAAAATTTTCTATTACTTTACTTTTAAAAATTAAAAAATTTATTAGAAATATTTAAATACAAAAAGCACGTTAAAATTTAAACACAAAGCTATAAATTTATTTAGAAATAAAGTTTAAATTACTATTACTTACTACTGGAATATCTAGCAAGAGTTTCATTTAGATTTCTGTAAAAAAGAAAAAAGGATTAAACTGAAAAATGATTAAACAATTATAAATATTTAAATTTAATCAATTTCTCAAATCTATTTAAATAATGTAAGTAAAGTATTGATATCTTAGTATATCATACATTCATGCATGTACACAAACATGTTTATTATAAATTAATTATCAATAAATATATTAAGAAAAATTTTACCTTGGAGTATATATTTTCCACTTTTTAGAGCCTTCTGTTTGAACAATAAATGCATCAATATCATCATAATGTGGTGGAAAACCTTGGGAATTAGGTGGTGTCAAATATCTACGTTTAAGAAAACAAAACAGAAAGAGGAATAGCTATGAAGATTGTATTTAAGATCAATATAAGAGATACTTTGTAATATAAATAATAGAAAAGACAGCAAAAATTTGTTCAAAATTTAGCTTTTATCAAGAATAGCAATTAAATTTTGTTTATTCAAATCACTTAATATCTTTAATAATCCCCTATCAAATATATTTTAAGAAAATATATTGTCATAAAACTACCAAAGATTAAATAATATCTGTAGTTAATATTTTTTCTCTTGCTACCATAATATAGTAAAACTAAATAGCAAAGTAACATCAAAATGTGCTTAAAAACAGATTTAATAAAACTTCGTGAATTAAAATAGCCCATTTATTTTATTTTTTTACAATATATGTTTTTAAATTAAAAGCAATACAATTCAAGGGGTTACAAAGAAAATTTCTTTTGTTAGTTTTTACAATCAATTTTCTAAAAATTCTCTATAACCTAATTTACAGAGTAACAAGAACTAACTTGGTTTTCCATAAATCACAATTTTAATGCTATTGAAAATTTTAAAAGCAAATATTAAAATACCCATAAATACATTGCTACTTTTAACATGTTTACAAAATTTCAAAGTCGCCTTAATGCCGTAGAGTGAACCCATCACAAAACTTTCAGCTATACATTAAAACTCATCCACTGATATTTTGTTCTAATTCTTGCACAAGAATTCTTGAATAGATGTTATGTTGTATAACATTCATAAAATAGACCAAACATAATAATCTCCTAGATTCAAACTTGACAAATACACAAGTCATTCTTGTATTCCAATTGAGGCAATAAAATATAGCTTGCACAATTTTAAATGCTTTAGTTCTATATGCATGAATGGAACACTTTTAAGACATACCCATTTTTGGCCTATAAAGAACTTTTGTCATCAAAAGACCACATCTTTCAAAATGAGTTTGCAATTGATTTGCTGGTTAATCTTTACCCATTGATCAACAAAAATAAATGGTATTTTCCAAATAGCTTGTAACCCAACCCATTATGGATTTGGATCACACCTTTTAATAAAACAAGAAAATCAAACTCTATCATACAGTACTGTGACCTGTTCAATTGAAAATCTCATTAGTGAAAATAAATATCTGATATTGATTCACATAGCATGATTGAGTAATTTTTTATTTTATAAGAATGAAGATAAAAAGCTCTTTTTTGCATATTGTATTTTATTTAAAATCAAATAAAAGGTTTTCCACTTAATCTTAAATTTGCAGACAATCCTTATTTTTGAAATTATAGAACTTCATTCAATTTCCTTTTTGATATTTTATTCTTTTTTAGAATGTTTAATGTTAGCTTTTTTCTTTATTTTGACTGATTATTATGACCACAATCTTTAAATCTTTTGATTGAGTAAAACATATTTTGCTTATTGAATGAAAAAATTTATGGATAATAATAATAATAAACAATAATTTTAATTGGTGAAGGGGTTCACACAATCTTTTTCACTGCATACATACTAAATAGAAGACTACTTATAAACTATAGTAGGATACACAATTAATTTTCATACATTTCTTTGTTTGTTTTCTATGATCAATACTTAATGTTAATAATTTTATTACTACAAATATATAAAAGGTATTTGGTTTAATAATTCATTATTTCTCCTCGTCCAGTTAAACAGAAATTATATATAAAATATTAACAAAATATAACACCCAATTTTTTTTTTTAAATAAAAAGGGATTATATTATAAATTATACTCTTTAAATAGAAAAAAATATCAGAAAACATAACTAAATCAAGGAAAATCTTAAAGTTTTTTTTATAGGGATATTGAGTCATATTCATATTTTATTCAACATTAAAGATGAGACTAATTCTTCTTTTACAAATCTAGATGAGACTAATTTTTCTTTATACAAATCTAAATAGAAGTTTTAAGTTTACTAAGATATTACATTTTTAACTAAAGTCAATATGATAAATTGAAAGGGAAAAAAAAAAAAAAAAAAAAAAGCTCTTATTTGCAAAAATAATTAAATTTACAAAATATTCACTGTGAAATACTTAAATAAATATCCAATAATTTTCATGAAAATGTTGTTTTAGATGGAAAATATTTTCCACATTAAATTTAGACAAAACCTTTTGTCAATATACTTCTAAAATCAAAATATTAATCTTGTAATTGTATGCTAATTTATTGAAAGTTAATAATTTATATGCATCCAAAATATCCATTATTTCTATGAAACACATTTTCATTACCTCCAAAATTTTAATAAAAAAATTAATGGGCAAAATTTGTTACTAGAAAAACAAATTTTAGAATAAATTAATCTTCAAACTGTGAATAGTTTCTAAACATGCAAAATTATTTTTCGAAACATCAACAAAAGTTTTCTTTAACTATAATACTGTAAATTTTATTGCAATTTTTATTTAAATGGTTTTTAATTATTTTCATTTATTTATTTTTTAAATAATCATATAAGACTTCCTTTATTAGATTAAAATGAACAGATGACAATTGAATAGCTTAAAATAATAAGAAGTATGTGAAATATTTGAAATGACAGTTTTGTTTTTATGAAAGCACATAAAAGCAAAAGTGTTTCTATAACAGTATCTAATTTCATGATGTTAAAACATACTACTACTATCCCATACAAATGGAATCTCTACAAAGCTTTTAGAATAAAGTTGAAAAATATAAAAATGGGTAAGAGTTTTATGACTTAAAGTTTAAATATCAATACTTAAAAATTGTACAAATATTTCACTTTTGCAAAAATTGTGTAAATTTTACAACAAATGGTAAATTTGATCAGATATATTTTTGATTTAAAAAATTATACTTTTACACATCAATTCATATTAACATATATAATTTTAATAAAATTAAACTTACAAATTAACCCCAACAACATTTGAGAAAAATTCTTGCAGTAAAGAACATATATTCCAAAGTTTCTTATTATATGTCTGTGGGTTTCGTACTCTAATAGAATAACCTTCCTAAATTATAAAGAAATAAAATATCTAACAGTAAGAAAAATAATAATAGTAAGTATAATGTATATAACATAATTGAAAAGTATATTTTAAATAATAGAATTCAACTTCTAATGAAATAAATAACTGAAATATTAATCTGTTAGCAAAACTTAAAATTTCAAACAATGTAATTTTATCTGCAAAAAATTAAAATATAATAAGTTAAAAAACTTTCAAAGGCATTCTATTTTTTTCCCCCATTTTAGTAAACGTAAAAAATACAGACAAAGAATGATTACAACAGAAAGAAATAAAGGATCAAAACATAAACAATAAGATTATCATTGCTCAAATATTTGAAAATATACTTGAAAGCTTAACAAATATTTTAGCAAAATTAATAATTATTGTTTTGTTAATGTGTATGGTTTACTTTTAAATATTATTAATTTTAAATATTTATGAGATAAATTTTAATTTAGATTTTCTAAAAGAGTAAGTGAAAGGATAATGATGTACATGTGATGAGTGAGAAGAGGTTGGGATAATGATATATTAACATGAAAGAACAATATACAAAATATTTTTTAAACCTATTAATATTATTGTTCAACAACAAAATAATTTAAAAGCAATAAAAGACTAGTTTAAAGAAATGTTTTATTTCTGCTCTTATTTACTTCATTCATTTTTATAAAATGCATAATCTAATTTAGTAAAATATGGGGTGAAATTAGTAAAATTACTGAAGAGCACAAAATATGTGTGTGACTAGGAAAATATTCTTTTCTTACATAATATTTGCTCTTCTTTTTTGTTGAAACAATATATTCTATATTTGTGATAATTTAAATAAAAAATATTTTGTATTTATAACTAAATTATCCTAAATAAAATTTCTAATAAGTATTTAATATAGTAAACTATAGAATATCAACAATGTTCAAATTAAAAAGAATTTCCGATTCTAATTTTAAAAAAGTTACTAAGAAAAGAAAGAGAGAAAAAAGAGAGAGATTTAGGACTGATTTGCTGAAAAAACAAACCTTGAACAAATTTGAAAAGAAAGAATAATTTCATTATTTTTTTTAAGCAACAAGTGTATTCAAGATAGCTACTCAGTTAATCAATTGATGAAATCAAACACATAATTATGTAGATTTGTTCCAAATTTATTCTAATTTTGCAGACTATCCATCAAATGCACAAATAAATATTTTGAAGAATCAAGAGTTTATAGTACTTACTAGCAACACTGAAAATCTTAGCGACTAACATTTAAAGAATCAAATAGTATTTTTTATAAATACTATTTAAGCAGAAACTCATGTATTTAGAACTTACAAATACAATATTAATTTTTAAATATTGGTAACTGTAAATCTATACTATATTAAGTATGAAATATACAAAAAATGCTATACTCATGAAGTTTTTTTTTTTTAGTTGGAGTATCATCCAATATTATGCAATTGAAAATATGATCACTGGAACTTGTACTTTGAAGTTTTAAAATGGATCAAGCAGCATATAGTTCTTAATTGTCTAACTTGAAATTTATTATTTTGTTACGTTTTAAATTAAATACTACACACACAACTGGCAATATAATTAAATTTTCAAAAACAATAAAGAATTATCCTGAGCTCTTCAAATACCAGTGGTACAATACATTAAAGAAAAACTTTGTTTAAGAATGAAATAATGGTGTAACACTGTATTGATAATAAAAAAACTATGGATATTCATTTTCACCACTAAATTACTACATAAAACAAAGACTGAATACCCACACATGTAAACATACTTAAATAAATAATTTTTAAAAATTTTAATAAGCAAAAGTGTAGAAAAGTAAGAATTGCAGAAATAATTCTTGAATTTGCTTAAAGAATCCAAAATGTTCACTTCCTAATAATTATAAAAGAATTTTTTTAAATATATAAAGATATATTGAAAAACTGCTAAATGTTTTTCCAATTTAATTTTTAAGCTATTTTCATAGGCTGACTTAGTCACTATAAAGTTTTTTCTATACAAATTCTGAATTTGTATCAGCATCATTTCTCAACACTTTAAGTTAATAATATATATATTTTTTAAATTTGATATTGCTGTGAAATTATCCTTTACATTTCTGCTCAGAATATAAGTCATCATATTTTATAATTACTAATCCAAGTTAAAATATTCATACTACATCTAAATTAATAAATAATCAAATGTTTAAGTAAAATTTAATATATAGATGCTTGAAATTCAGCATTCTTTTCATGAAAATTCAATTTTATAAATAAATAAATAATTTATTATAACTAACATTTTAACTTTCATTTAACATTTTTTATCTAGCAACATTTCCAAAAATGAAACTTAGGAATTAAAATTAGATGGGTGCAAATAGATTGTATTTCTAGCATTCATGACGATTTCACACATTAACTTCAAACAAAAGCTTAATAGTTATTAGAGACAGAATCAAATCAAGACCAAAGGAAATAAATTTGAAAAATAAAAAAAATAAATAAATAATAAATAAATAAAAATCAACTCAATTTAGATTTTGATTGCTAAGTTTTTCTAAAAAGAAATATATAAGACCACATATATCATTTTCTTCTCTTCTTGATAATTCAGATATAACCGCAGTATATATTTTATTAGTTGCTGTGAGACATAGACATGATTATATACTGTATAGATAAACTACACAACTTGGCAATTCTGAAAGCCTAGCAAAATTACAGAATTTTGAGGTTGCATTGATTGTACCGCTACAGTAAACGACACCTTTGATTAAATCATATCATTTTTGATACTGGAAAGAAAATTGTTATAATTATTCGGAGAAAATGGGAAACTTTACATAACTTTAAAGAAAAATAATTAACATAATACTTTATTTTTAAAGGAAACTTCACATTTTTAGTAAGATTTTTAAAGGAATCATAGGAATATATTGGAAAACAAGAAATTAAAGAAAATTTAGGGTTGTGCTCCTTGGAGATTGCAAATCAAGAAACGAGATTAAATATTATCAAAAACTCTTTAATTTAAGTGTACGCAAAATGGTATTAAATAATTATAAAATTTGTAGAATATTAATAGAGCTCAATTAAATCATTATTTTTTAATTTAAATTATAGGAAATGATAGACAAAAATATTTTTATAGATCCATCATTATATTTAACTCTGTGAAATATTTTACAGCAAATAATAGCCTCATATATATATACATACATATATATATACACATACATACATATAAACACATACATACATACATATATATATATATATATATATATATATATATATATATATAAACACATATAGACATAAATATATATATATATATATATATATATATATATATATATATATATATAATACAGAAAATGCAGTACAATAAAATAGGAAAATTAGCCAGCGCAAAAGCAGCTAAAGAAAGATTTGCCAATATAAATAAGATAAAAGATGAAAAATATTGAAATCAGAAATTGGAAAAACACTAAAATATACAATACAAATGACAAGAAGAGAATATGAACACTCTTCAGGGGAACTGCTCAAATATTTTTAGATGTTTGTCCTTTGAGCATGTCAGAAAAGAGTGTTCTTTCACATAGCTGGCCATCTCCATCCTTATGAAGACGTGGTTTCTATGCTTTCTTCGTCTTGTCATTTGTATCATATATTTTAGTTTAGTGTTTTTCCAATTTCATATTTCAATATTTTTCATGTTTTATCTTATAAATATATATGGTAACTTTTAAACACAGCTATAAATTTATTCAATTGCTGCTACAGATTTTATTACTATATATAAAAACTAAAACTAATATTAAAACATTTATTGAAAACATAACAAAATATAAAGTATTAATACTACCTTAAAATCATCCCAAACATTAGAGTAAATAGCCTTTCCTTTAAGTGGAGAATATACTCGTTCTAAATTTTCATATTTCAAAACATCAATGTGTTCATCATAAGTCAAATTATTCTAGAAGAATAAAAAATAAAAAAAATTAAATACATTAAAATTCTTAGAAAAATTTAACAGAACAAATCTGCTTTATCTTAAAACATCATTAAAAAAATACTGATTCAAATGTAAATCATCATGAACAATACAAAGTTCTACATGAATGAGCTGATTTTAAAAGCACATAAAAATCAATGTGATTTCATTTTTAAAAAATCACAGTCTGTTAGACCATACTGTATTTATAAAATAATAAAAGGCTATCATGAGCACAATAATTACAAATAATATACAGAAATATCGATATTAGTTGAATTCAGCATTTAATTAGATCATTGGCAAATAAACTGGAAAATGAAATATTCAAACAAAATTTCCCAATAACATTGATATACATAAGAACAAAACCAGCATATTTTCTCAGAAACAGAATCTTTATGAAAATAATTTTAGAATAAATATTATTGTATATTTAATGAATGATATTGTGTATATATATATTTGAACTGTATAAAAGAGAGAAAAAAATGATATCATAGAATTCTAAACAAGAGATTATTTTTACTTTTAAATAAGAAGAGAGATACCCTGTTAATAAAAATTATTAACAGAATTCTATACTTAAGAAAGAAGTTAATAAACCCAGGTCTTTTAGCAGACAGGAATAAAATTAACTATTTTCATATTAATATGCATGCATATTTGCCAACTTTCGGATAAGTACTTTTTGGGTATCAAAATTACATATCTATCAGATATATATTTTCATAATTTAATTAACTAAGCTAATTATTTGACTATTAATTTTATATTAATTAAAAATAAATTATTAACTAATGAAGATGTAGATGCTAAGAATTTAATTCATCTAAAGGTTTAATAATTAAAATCCATGGATTCTAGAATGCAGTCAAAATACACTAACATTTGTGCTTTCTAAATATTAAAATAATACTTACAAAGAAACATTTTGCCTCCCACAAATGAGACTAAATTGCACTCTGGTGAAATATTTATTTCAATCATTTTTTAATAAAAATAAGTTTTCTGGGCAGAATTCTGATACACAGTTGTTTTTAAATCAATTAAAATTAATAATTAGAAACACATCAACAATTAAAAAAATAAAAATTCTGGGTTAAAGATCTAAAAAACTCCATACAAAGTTTTCTTAATTATATACATTTCTTTAATATTTTAGACACTGGAAGAGTTCAATGACATAACCGTGGTTTTTTTTTTTTTTTTTTTTTTTAGTTTTTTCTAACAAATTCTTATTGAACTCTTGCTCATAACAAAATCTATTGCTTAAAGATTTCACAATAAGCAA
Source organism: Latrodectus elegans (assembly GCA_030067965.1). Taxonomy (NCBI): domain Eukaryota; kingdom Metazoa; phylum Arthropoda; class Arachnida; order Araneae; family Theridiidae; genus Latrodectus; species Latrodectus elegans. The sequence goes on along the minus strand of CM057819.1, from coordinate 31,378,261 downwards.
ATTTTCTAAATTATATATAGATAGTCAGTTTCTAAATTCATTTCAATTCTTTTCCACTAAGCAAAAATTCTTTCACACTCTGCATTGCTATGGGTTATCACTAATAAAGATAACATGAATTTAGATATTCTATCATATTTGTCACTTTTATTTACACTCTTAATTTCACCAATTTGAAACCATCTATCTGTCAAAAATCCAAAGTATCATCTAACAACAACCGATATTAAAACAGAACCTACATTACAATGACAGTAGTTTATTAGTTTAGAAAACAATATGACCAATAATGAAAAATATAACAAACTGGCAACTATGTTCCTTATCGCCTTTCATAAATTGCTGTGCCATACATTTAATACACCAGTAAGTGTGCCCTTGAGTATTGCTGATTACTTGAATGCTGAATATCTATTGTAAAAATTTATAAAATTATTTTAATTCAATAAGTATTCTTTAAATATTATTTTTGTATTCATAATTTAATTAAAAAAATTTTGTCAATGGGTTGAATTATTAAACTAATTGGTCTGTGAGAACATACCAAAATATTTTACTTGTCCTAGAGTAAATCCAGTTGAGAAATACTGGTAAACAGAAATCAAACAGATATCTAAGAATTAAATTCCAAAATTTTCATAGGAGTAAAATAAAAAAATTTTCAATGTATATCAATATTTAAGTTAAATACTTTTCCTTTTTACCAATTGTTCTTAATGAAACATGGATATAATTATATTATGCAACTTTTTTCAATTATATTATATAAATAAATAATTGTAAAAATTACTGAGACTATTTTTTTTTTAAGTTAGAATTATATTTAACAATCACTTGAAAAACCTTCAATGAATTTACAGTATAGCAGAAAAAAAAAGTTTAAATAATCAATTTTCTTTACATTAATGAATTATAAATTGTATAAAATAATGGGTAATTTTACAGCTTTTAAACATCTTCATTAGATTTCTACTTAATAATTTACTGAATTTTTTGAGATGTGTATAACAACCTCTTTCAAGTTACCAAAATTTAAATGCTGTACACTTTTTTTTAAAAAAATCAGCTATTTTAGAATAAACAAGCCAGTTCAAATCCAGACTATTTATTGACAACAGGAGCAATACATTTGTTCCTAATTGTAAGTACTTCTCTTCATTTTTCCAAATAAAATATCTGTGTTTGAGTGACCTAAAGAACCTGACGAGTAACATGATGATTTAACAGTATCATTAGCACAAAATCTTACCTGGCAGTCAAACTGTTTTGTCTTTCTTTTAACAGCAGCAGGAACAGCAGTACAGTGTTCCTGCTGCTTTTAAATAAATAGGTTTTTTGACAAATACAACCTGCTCTAGTAAATACACTATTTTTTTCTTTTATATGAGATTTGACAACTGATTTGTCCATATATGAAATACAAAGGTTTTTCTAGCAAATTAGACAATAGGCATGTGTTTTTCTGAGCCACCCAAAAATAGATCTTTGTATGGTCATTTAAAAGTCACTTTCCACCAAGTATATTATATATTTTACCATTATTTCAGTGATGAACAAACAAATTCATCATTTTTCACTGAAATTATATGCAATTTTCACCAAGGAAGATATGGAAAATATATTTTCATATTTAAATTTCATATTTCAGAAATTTTATATTTAAATAGTAATATTCATAGAAGTTTATAAAATAATTAAAATAACCAAAATGAATAGAGAATAATTTTAAATCATCTGCCATCGTAAATGCATCGAATGAAAAATTTTATTGGTGATTACTTCATTCCACACACATAAATCTAAATACTACATCCGCTCCTTACTGAACTGGATCATTAAACTATTGGGGTTGAACAGGATCTTTACTTTACTCAACAGTTATGCATACCATAACAATCAAATATCAATCATGTCATCATCTAGTAGTGACATTAAAAGCCAACACTCAATCTTGTTATTGGACAAATTTTTAAAAAATTTAAAATATTAAAGGAAACTCAAAAAATTATATTTTCTAAGAAAAAAATTCCAAGAGTAATTCATGATTTTCAAAGAGTCAAGTTGAAATTCCAGGAGTTTCCAGCAATTGTAAGAAACCTGAGTATAGTATACTTTTGTTATATATAGACACAATACTCATGTGTACATCAGTAATGCATTTTTGATCTAGTCACTGTCTACTTAGTGTCCACATGATAAGTAATACTGATAAGCAGGCCATGAAAGTAATGGAAATTCATGGATTAAGTATAAACCCAAAACATTGATGTCAATGTAGGGCTATATGCCAAATAAGAAAATAAAAAGAGCAAGCTATAAACTGTAAAATATTTAAGGACAGCTTTTAATACTAGTAATGCATACAAGAGAGGGTTAAAAAAGAATAAAATTTATCCAAATTTTGGATCTGAATAACATTTGAATCTGTCAAACCTGGTGCATCAATTAAATTTTTTACAACTCTATGGTCACTTCATTGAACACAAAGATTAATGTGACAAGAATTTGTAATAAAGTAAACTTCAAATCATTACAAAAATCTATGCTAGACTGAGAATCAAACCTCCAAATGTTGAAGGTCACTGGGCTATCTATTATTAACATCTATTATTCATTACTCAAAAATAGTTAGAACTATTATTAAGTAACTCAATAATAATTAACTAACTCAATAATAGTTAGGCTATCTATTATTAACATCTATTATTCATTACTCAATAATAGTTAGAACTGAATAGAAATGTGAAAGGTAAATTTGCACATGGAATATACAGAAAACTTGTTACAAAATACTAAAGACATCAGTTTGTTAGCGACTCCTCATAGCTTTTCCAAGTTCTAATTTGAGCATCATGAGGTTGAAAGTTAAAGCAATATATGTCTGAAATCACAATGTTTATTATGGATGTTCAACTATGTAGTTTATTGCAAGGCAGTCAAAAGTACTTAAAGTAATAAGAGTTCATAGTGGACAGCAAACTATCGCTGTCCACTATGACTACAACAATCAACACTGAACAGATGCAATTGTTTGGTCAACACTATATTTGTTACAACATGGTTGGAGGAGTGACAACACTTTATCAATATCACTTATACATTATGACATTTTCATGTATAGAGCTGCAATCAGAAATTTTTAATCTCTCTTGTCAATCATTCCCTTTTGCATCCTCAAATTCAATATCCATATACTATCATATTTTCTTTAAAAGTTCAATATAACCACTGAAGAGCATTGTTATTTAAGTATATGCTCAATAACATTGAAATAAAGAATACACCAAGAGAATATTTTAAATAGTCACTAAAAAGTTCTCCACATATCAATTATATATTTTAAAAGCAAAATATTAAGTATTAAATGAAGCTAACATTTCATATAAGGGAGAAATTAAAAATCTCATGAAATTACACATGAAAACTGATAACATAAATATCATTGGAGCCTGAAGAAAAAATACTTTATAATATATCAGTCTTTAATGTAATGCAAATAAAATAATTACCTCTCTTAACATTGTTTCCAAATCACTGCAAGAAAATAGGCCATGATAATAATGAGGGTTTTTGCGTGTAACGTGATAAGGTTGTTGCTCAAAGATATCACTACAAAAATAAAATTATTCTTAAAGTAAATTTAACACAAGATTTTAAATAAAATGTTACAAAAAAAACAATGAAATTACACTTAAAAAAACTTATTTAGCAGTTTTTAGATTTTGTAAATGAAATTTATTTCTAAAGAAATGATTTTTAAAATAAGAATATTATAACAGCATAAATTAAAACACTTTAATTTGATAAAAATTTCATTTCAGCTTACCATATCTTAAAAAGAAATTTAAAGTAAAATGAGATTATTCATACAATATAAAAATTAGTGTAAATACAATAAGATAACTTAACTATCTTGAATTAACATACAAATAAATTATTTATAATATATAATTTGTATGATTCAACTTAATTTTTAAGACAATTACTTTTTCTCCAACTACAGAACATTATGCTGTATGTGTGTGTGTAATCAACAGAAATGCTGTACATACTAAAACTATTCAATATTAAGAATAATTTCATAAAACCTACCGAAAGAAGGCCTTGTAATGCAATGGAGATATCAGCCATTGAAAAGCTTCTTGGGCAGCAAAATTTCCACACTTAGCAGCCCGGTTACCTTCAATATATGATGAAATTTTAGATTTAGGATTGGAGCTGCTCAATAATCCTGGTAATTTCAATTTCTGACTAGTTGAAAACTGTTTATTAGTATTGCCAAGATGAAAGTCATTAGATGAAAAATCATTAGTATCTACATCATTTGATGAAATATGAGAAAGACTAAATGCATCACCATTACAGATATTGTGCTCTTGTTCAGAAGAATTTTGCTTGCAACCTAGAAAACATTAATCACAATTATAACTTAATATTCAATGTAATCTATATTATGTCCACTTAACTTGCAAAAATAAGAACAATATAATTGATATTGAAGTTCCATTTAGTGTAATTCGATGTTTTATAGTTCCATGAAATCGAACACGGAGCCTCTTCCTTGAGTAAGGATTATGGGAATCAAGCACTGATTGGAGAGTGCCATCACAGAAATTACTGATACTCACTGTTTTCATCCTTTTGGTTTATTTTAATAAAATAAATTAAACTTTTTGTGCCCATAAATTACTTACACATAATTATTATAATAAATATAATATAATTATAATAAATATTCATAAGGATTTCAAATAAAAAATGAACGAAAAAAGTATCAGTTTGATATATTTTCAGTACTGTTAATGTAACCAACTTATCGATATTTTGCAATTTAACATCAACCATATAATTATCATTAAACATATATTGCTTTGATGTTCAGTAATACTTTTGTGTTTCAGTTTCACATGAAATTACTTGTAGAAAGCATATTTGTTTAGTTGAAATGAAAAGAAAGAAAAAAAAACTAATTAGAAGTATAAACAGTTGATTACCTCACAAACCATAAAATAAGAAACTTTGAAACTATAAAGTGAAGAATTAATTTTAAGTGATTTTTAATAATTTGGAACCATTGCAAAATAAAGTTAAAAAATTTTAAAATTTCAATGCAGATATTTTATATAGTCAGTTACCTAACAGGGAAGCATTGTTAATAAAAAGTAATAGTTTAACAGGAACAATTTATTCGCCCCAATCAAATCTGGCATTCCATGTCACAAAAAATACAGGCTGTGCAACATGTAAGGAATATTTGAAACAAATTAACATTCCTGGAAAAAATCCATTTCCATTTTAAACAAGGAAGCATAATCTTCTGCTAAAAACAATAAAGATGAAGATTTAGAGATATCTTTCAAAAGTAAAGAATTGCAAATAAAACACATAAATTCCTTATTTTTACCAAGATAGACATTGAATTCATTTTAAATAGTTTTAAAAATGAACAAAAACTTGATATAAAAAAATAATACATAAGTTTTCTGGAAATAAAGAATACTTTAGTTTTCTGGGAAGAAAATAAAATTACCTGTCCACACTTCATTAAGATTGCAATGACGGTTTTAGCAGATACACATGTTAGCATTGAAAGAGCAATTTCAGGTTTGAAATTTATTTACCAAAACAGTAAAAAGTATTATCAGAGAAACCACATTAGAAAATATTTAAATAATTACAGTCAATTTTCATGTTAATTAAATAAACATATTTTTACATATTTATTGCAAAGTCAATTGCACCATGTTAGTGACAAGAATAAGTGATAAAGGTACACTAGTCAACATAATCATAAGCCTTATCAAATGAGACTTTGATACAGGATAAAAAGGCAAATGCTCACTGCTCTTATGCTTGTTAATTGTATTAACTCATATAGTGCACCAATAAAAAAAAATAAAATCAATTTAATTTTGACAAAATTAAATTTTTATTTACGATTGAATGGTATTTTTAAAGCATATAAGAATACATATAAAATAAAATCATTCATTTGGAACTATACCTCAAACTTTTTTTTTTTTTTTTTTGAGGAAGGATAATCAAAATGAAATGCTATAATTACTATATTTATTATTTTAAATTAACATAAAAATTATAGTTCAAAGCTCTAATATTTAGCATATTCCACAAAATTAAAAATTTAGTAATGATGGAAATATAAGTATAATTAGCAAAATTCAGAATAATATTTAATATACATTTTTATTCCCAAAAATTTCAATGAATATAAATTTTTTAATATCCACCAAGAAGTTCCCAGAAATATAAAAATTGTTCCTTTTCAGAGTCATTAAAACATTAAGTAGCCATCCATATAAAGAATTATTTAATAACTGTGTAAAAGATCCATATATATATATATATATATATATATATATATATATATATATATATATATATATATATATATATATATATATATATATATATATATATATATATATTGGCCAATTTTAGAAATATCAAATAAAAAAAGTAAATAAACTACAAATCTCAGTTAACATGTTTTTGCCAAGCAATTTTTTTTTATAAAAGCAAAAAATTCATTAAAAACATCCTGTTTATTTTTTTGAGTGCCTGACCGATGGCTGAGTGGCTAGCATTCTCGACACCTTAGTTGTGGGTTCCAAGTTCAAATCTTGGTTTGAGCATAGATGTTATTTTCTTTGTGTTTCTCTCTTCTTTCTTCTGAGATAATGGATGAATGTGACCCACCCTATAAGCGAGTTTGTGGCGGTACGGCGTGGCTAATGCTACTCGCCTCCTTGATTCATAGGTGCTTGTTAGATAATGACAAATGAGAAGCAGTTTCTACGGTAGGAGTTTCTTCGAAGTGTTTGTCATGTCATCCAAATGCCTGCTGTTATTAAAAAAATGAAAACTTTTTTGAGTGCAGGATGCTTTCATTTTTGTTTTCTCCCAATACAATCCAGCAATTTACTTGATTGACTAATTTGGTCACATGCATATTTCAAATGTTTTCTTAAGTTGTAATATAAGAGATAAATTACAATGGTTATATATGGAAAACTGGTTAATTAGAATGTAAGAAAGTGTAGTTTAATAAATTTTGAGAACAAAATACACATCAAACCTATAAGCCACAAGAAATTTTAGACAGATGACAAAATGTTTTTTACTTTTGTTGCTGCTTATCCACAAGGCTCTGATGAATTTAGACAATATAGATAAGATTATTGACTCTCAAAAATTTAGCAAATAGGCAAAATAATCCTCCTGAGAATATGTTTAATTTAAGCATTCCAAAATATGTTTCATTGATGGTTGTTGGGTGTAGCATTTGATGCAAACTGTAAGAGTTTCGTAAATAACAAGAGAACTTTAGAGTGTCCATTGACAAATATGATAAATGTAATCAAAAGACTATCACATCTTATTTTTTTCCTCATAAGAACTAATTAGGTTGGAACTTACAGTTCAAAGTGGATTTCAAATCAGAACAAACACTAAAGCTTGAGATGGAAACTGAGCACACAAACTGCTAAAACTGTAGGTTAAAGTACATACCATTCAGCTATCAACTTGGCGAAGTTTTAAAAGAAAATAAAACTAAAGAAGAAAATTCTTTATTCTTAAAGATATACTAATTTATACAAAATACAATGCATACTTCATTGATGCTTTATTCTTTACTAACAATATATATATATTACAAAATTATATAAAAAAATTTTTTTCAAATTAAATCTTACACATATATTAAGTTTATAAAAGAACATAATGCATAATTAATTTTAAAACATATTTAAAATAATACTAAAAACAATTAGTGCCAAAATATAAATTTAAGAAAATGATAACAGAGTAATACCAGTATAAAGTTTTATAAACCAAAGGAAAAGAAGAAAAAAATAACCCAATGTTATAAAAACAAATTAAAAAATTATAAAAAGCACTAATTGTTATGAATAATGGATGTTTAAATAACTTTTAGAAAAGTATTAGTAATGAAAACAGATCAATGGACAGGTAAAAATTAGATAATTAAAATTGCATGAATAATTGAAAAATACAAAACAAATACATTTTAAATAAGGAGGGAATAGAATTTGAAATAAAATCTAATTATATGTTAATGGCAAAAAAAATAATAAATAAAAAAATAACAAAAAATTAACTGATTTTTTTTTAATACAAAATATGATAAAATTAATTATTTATATTTTCATAAAATTTAAATAATTAAAGTATTTTAAATAGAAAACTGTAAGTATCCAAGAAGAAAATTGGAAAACTAATAATATGGATAACCTTAGTTTAAATAGATACAAACATTAAATAATGAAATAAAAACTGAAGTCGAATACTATTCATTGACATCAAATATTGTATCCGTTAATACAAGCAATCTTTTTCAAAACTTCTAAACCAAAATAGTAATTGAAAAGCAAAATTTGCCTATAAGTTTTAAAGATAAATGATAATGAAAATGTAAATGAACTAGGCAAAACAATAACACCAGTTTTAGATCTATAAAAAGTATAAAAGTAAACAAAGGCAATGCAAAAAAATAATAGAGAAATATTCCGTTTGAATCAGGTCATTTGCCATCAAAAACAGTATGATGTTCAAGTACTAGGATATTTTAATTGCAAAATTAAGATCTATGTAAAATTAGACAAACAAGTTTTTCTTTCTTATTTCCTATACAATAATTTTGCTGCAACCAAAGAAAGCTACATAAAGTTTGAGGCAGTTTATATAAATGAAAGCATTAGCATAGAACTAATTAAAAAAATTTTCCCTGTTGGTGAACCAGAAAAGTAAATATAATTCTGCCCATAGTTATTCACCTAACAAGTTATAAATATAAGTATGTTTTGAAAAATGATGGTTACGAACTTTAAGTAACAAAATACATTAATTAAATTTTTATCTAAATAATTTTAGTGACCTGCAAATAATCTTAAAACTTCATTTTGCAAAGAGGGACTGATACAATCTACTGAGAAAAGATATCATTCACATCTGGAAGGAAGTAATCGCTGACTCAGGTAACGATCAGGGCTGCAAAAGCCAAAGCTTATTCAAAATTTTAAGGTTCCATGATTTTCTACCAATGGGGTGAAGTGAAGATATGAGAGAAAAAGCATTAACCATATCACTTAAGAATGGTGCAAAATTAAGCAACTCAAAATTTATGAGAGTAATTTAATCTGATAATTTTAAAAAAATGTTTAATGCAACAAAATGTTTTTATAAATTAAAAGCTATCTATAAGGGCAGGAATGAAGAGCATAAACTGGAAACACTGTTTTCCAGAGAAGAATTAATTCTTTCTTTTCGCTTTTCTTGTTTGCATCAATATATATTAATGAAACCAAGAGCTGTGACTTTCCTATAAATGTAAACTTGTTTTTGTTAGTTAGAAATACCTACATAAATGTAGATATTTCTAACAAACAAATATTTAACTAAAAATCAATAATGAAAAGATGCTAATTAATTACAAACAATTTAAATTAATTCAGGTTTTAGCTTTAATTCTCAGATTATAGGATGCATGCCAGGCCGATTATAATTGTTGTCATATATATCCTTAAGTTATTTACTTTTTTCACACCAGTTTCACAGTAATAAATTCAAATTTTTATTTAACTTAACAAATCATGAATCAAATAAGTTCTTTCTTTCCTGTTTAGAAATATTCATTTGATTTCATTATGTAGCCTTTAATTTTCATTAAGAAATTAAAAAGCAGATTACTCAAACAAAATATTTTTCAATATTATTAATTGATATAACTAATATTTTAGTAATTTATAATTATTTTTATGAATAATATTCTTATAATTTGTATTTATGCTGTCTGCTTGTATTTCTATCCATATAGAACTATTTTCTGCTGAAAAACATTGATAATCAATTTTGCAGAAATGTTTCCTTTTTTAAAGTGAATAGTTTTTTTCAAACTGGATAATAAATAATTTGTATATACAAAATTTTTCTTATGAACTAATATTATTCAATTGCTAAAAGTGATTCGAACTAAGATAAGGAAAAATGTTCATGCAATTTAATAGTTTTTCTTGTGATTTTTCAGAAAACCTATCATTAATCTTGCATTTTTAGTTTGTGTTACATAAAATGTAGACTTTTACATTCAATTACAGCTTGTAATTATTTTTTTAAATAGATTTTTATCATTCAATAAATGTAAAAAATTTAAATTTAGTTAAAGAAATAAATTATTGAAACACAGATTTATTACTCACTTTTATTAAGTTTCAGTTTTTTTTGTTTACTTGAATTTACGTTTATACTACCAGTTGTATTAGTTGTATCTTTCACTTTGTTTATTTCTTCGTTAGAATCATGTTTCTTTTCTGCAATTAAAATAAATAAATAAATAAATAAAAAATGACAACTTTATACGGTTATAAGAACCTTAAATTAAAATGAACTCACGATCATCTGTTAATTTTCTTTTCTTCTTTACAGGGGATGTCTTCTGTTCTGCAAAACTGTACAGCAAATTCTCGTCTTCTTCTTCATCACCATCTTCTTCTTGTTCCTCACTTACTTCCAGCTCTTCATTTTCTTCTTCTTTTTCTTCATCTTCTTCACTACCAACCTCAAATTCCTCACTATCTTCCTTGCCTTCAACACTTATCTCACTTTCATCATTATCCTCATCTTCTTCAACATCACTTTCAGCTTCTTCAGATTCCTCATCATCTTCCTTTTCAATTTTTTTAGCAAGATTTGTCTTGTTAGAAGTACCCTTCATTTTTATAATATTTTTTTTCCTTTCATTTCCTTGACCTCTATTACTCACTTTTTTGTTTTTTGTAAAATTTCCTTTCTTATTTTTCTTACTTATTACCTCTTCAGAGAATTCTGACTCACCATCATAATTTTCACTTGAATTTGCAGATGAGCTACAATCAGCTTCTGAACTATTATCTTCAGCACTCGGTCTACGACGCTTAACTGATGTAATGTTTTTTTCCTTATTAATAGGAGGTCTGTCTTTTCCTCTACTTCTTTTTAAATTTTTTTTTACCTTTCTTACTGGAGATTTTCTTGAGCTTTCTTGGCCATCTTTTTTCTTCACTTCTTCATCTTGTTGAATTTCAGATGCCTAAGTTGAAAAATATAGTGGATCAATTTCTGTATTTTCATTATAATTTTAAAATAAAAAAAATAACAACTTTCTATTGCTGAGTATTATTGAAAGCTTTTACATTTTCCCCCAATCTACTTCATGCAAATTACAAATCCCTTTTTTAATAAATTTCAAATAATTTTGTTTCATTTTAAATACTATTCCTTTCTATCATATGAATATTACTTCTTACATTTTTATAAAAAGGAAGAAATATATTATATAATATAAATAATTTTTCCTTTGACATTAAGGCTTTTTATATGAATAATGTATATATCTTATGAGTGCTGATTAATCACATTAAAAAATTAGAGGTTTATAATTTCAGACTAATCTGATTATCAACAATTTTACTATTAAACAAAACCTTACAATTAATCCTTACATGTACATTGTATGATCAAACTAAACAAATTAGTAACAAGGTATGTATATGCACATACATACTAACAAAATTTTAATTTTTACATTTTATTATTGTAAAAATTTTTACAATAAAATGTAAAAATTAAATTACATAACAATTTTTTTTTAATTACATAACACATTTTTTTTAAATCATGGCAGGGATTGGGTATCTAGTCCTTGGCCACAACAAGGCCAGAAACTGCTACTTATTTGTTGTTATCCAATGGGCATCTGTGAACCAAGTCATGGAGGTGAATAGCATTACCTACATCACACCATCACAAATCTGTTTATAGGGTGGGCCACATTCATACATCATCTCAGAAGAAAGGACAGAGAAGCACAAAGAGAAAGTAATATCCATGCACAAACCAGAATTTGAACCTGAAACCAATAACTCAGGAGTCAGGAATGCTAACCACTCAGCCATCGGTCAGCACAACAGATACTAGACACAATTACAGAAAAATTGAAATTGCATGAGATGAAAAATAAAATTATATTTTAGATTCAAGCCCTCTGTTGGGTACATCCAATTTTATAATTAATCAACACTCAAAATTTAGTTATTAAATCTATTTTTAAAAAAACCAAAATTTTATTGCTTTGTAAAATTTGATAGATTGGTTAAGAATTATTAAAACATTTTGTATCATAAAAATATATAAAGCAATTGAATATCATAATTATTACATATATATTTCTTTACTCCTAAAGATTATACATAGATGACAATTTTAAAAAGAGGAAAAGAACCAGAATCTTCTCTCTTGAAGAGAGAAAGAGTTAGAGCAGTAAGATGCATTGCCTCAAATGACTGCATAAATAACTTTACAAGGAATTCAAATTCAGGTAAATTATATTTTAAATTTATTACAAATAATACAATCAAAAATTTAAAATCATATTTTCCTTCAAAATAGTTAATGACCGAAATCCTACTATGAGTTTTACTTTATTGTGTGGTACCATTATCAATCATAGAACAATGATTTTTATGTATAAGAAATAAGGAAAAATAATTTTTTTTTTAAATATATGGAACAGTAAATGACTTTGCTTTATTTTTATAGTAATTTATTTTATAGAGGACATTCTGTTAGAAAATAAAATAAATTGCTCTACTTTTTAATAGTGCTTTATTAATGAAAAAAAGTAGTTTCATAAAAAGTTTAATAATTTGAAGGTATAATGCTTGCTTTATTTTTTATGAGCTTTCGATTTTAAGACTTATTGTAATGTTCCCTACAGGTTTGCAAAAACAATATTTGCTGTTATTACTAGATGTTTTTTATACATCACATGATTATCCATTGAATTGAGGGGCATGATAACAGTGGATAAGCTGATTTCCTGGATAATTTATAAAAGTATGGAAAAGGGATGAAATTAACAGCTTCTGAATTATCTTCAGCCTGGGGTTATCACATTTAATTGCTCAATGCTTCTTGCCTTATTAATCCGAGGTCTACCTCTTCCTCTTTTTAAAACTTTTTCTACATTTTGTATTGGATATTTCCTAGGCCTTCCACGACCATCTTTTTTCTTCACTATTTCACCTTGCTGAATTTCAGGTTCCTATATTAAAAAATGTAAGGGATCAATTCCTGTATTTTCATAGTGATTTAATAATAACCTTAAAAAATTTTTAATAATTTTTGTTGCTCAATATTTTTGACAACATACAACATAGTTGTCATATATTATTGTCAACATTGAAACAATAATTTTTCATCCACTTTAAGCAATTTGACAAAAAACTTCAAAAATATTTTTTTATTAAATTTCAAAACCATTTTGTTATGATATTACATGCATTTTTTCCAAGAATCCATTGCTTTGTATATTTTATAAGAATCCAAATCTTACATACATAAATATAAATTTACACATATATATGTACAAGTTCATATATATTATACAGATGCCAAAATTAAAATTTTTAGTGAAGCTTTTATTTAAGGATGAAACAGCACTTTTAAATTTTTTTTACCAATTATTAATAAAAAACACAAAGATAAAAAAATTGAAATGCTTTACACAGAAGGTGAAATTAGGCTTTAGATTTAACCACTGTTTGTATAGATATTTTTTTTAATTAATCAATAATAAAAATTTAAATAATCTGTTCAAAATTTAAATACACAGTTTCTGAAGATAACCATCAATTATTTTTTTTCAGTAATATTAAATAGATTGCTTAAAAACTAACAATACATTTTATTTTAAAAAAATAATGTAACTTCAGAGATTTGCAACTTCAGATTAGGAATACGGTGAGAAATACTTATAATTACTACTATTATATGCAACTAAAGGATATATTTTCTTCAAATAACCTTTAACAAATGCTTATTGACCTAAATCAATTGTTTAATAGTAGACACAATTAAACTAAATAAAAATAAAAATATTAATCTATTGTTTAATCCTAAATCCATATCAATCCGTGTATATCCGTATCCTAAATCAATTGTTTAATAGTAGACACAATTAAACTAAATAAAAATAGATGGAAATGGATTTCAAAAATCAAAAAAACTTAAGAATTGAAGCAATAAGAATACATACTTATGTATTCTTATTGCTTCAATTCAATAGAATAATATGCAATTAAGTTTTATATCCAATTGCATGAAAATATATATATAATTTAAATATAACCTTAACAGACCAATTTTTAACTGATAAATTGGTTAAAAATAGAATTAAATACAAAACAAATGGAAATGGAATATATTTATATATATATATATATTTAATGTATCACGATAAAGTTTTGAAAGAAGTATAAATATTACAAACTGCTTTCTTTCAATTATTAAAATTGTCTATGCTTATATTAGTCATTAAACAATCAGATTTAAATATTGGAAAGTATTTTACATTTTCAAGACTAATTACAAAACTATAACAATAAAAAAAAATGTTTTGTGAAAATGCACAAATTAGAAAAATTTACATAAAATACACACACTTATATACATTAAATATAAAAGCTATTTAACAAAAGGCCTAATTTTTTTCTTAATGCCTCCTCAAAAGCACATAAAACATTAAATACAAATTTATTTCAATACTATCTCAAAAATTTAATACATGATTTTTAGAACTCTGATAATAACAATTCATCTTCATTATTTTTCTTCATTGAGACTAAACAACTAAAAATAGTACATAATTTACAAATTGTTCATAATCCAAAAACTAGAAAATGATTGCAGGACTAAAAAAAATTATTTTCAAAATACTTCATAAAAGATCAATAAAGTTAAGACTTTTTTACCTTAACATTCAAGGCAAAGTTATCAATGAATTGTAATTAGAGACCCAAACTGATGAATTTATTGAATACCATGATTCAATCACAAATCTAAGAGTCATTTAAAATTGAAAATAGAACTGTTTTTATCTGTATGTCAATACATAAAGCATTTGCAACATGTTTAGAAAAATGAAATAATATTTCTTGTAGAGGGCATTAAAAATACGTTTTCAAAATAATTATAATAAAATAAAAATCTTGTTATTTTTTAAAATGATACTTTGTAGAAAAAAAGAAAGGAAGGATCTGATGCCACCTTTACTTTTTTCTACAGTTAATGTTCTTCTGCATATACATGACAATTTTAAAAAAGGGAAAAAAAAACAAACTTTTCTTTCATGCAGAGAGAAAAAGTTCTACAGCAGAAAATGCATTGCTTAAACTAATTACAAAACGAAAAGCCTTTCTCTTGAATATTTATGATCTTTTCAAAATATGATATATAAAATGCAAATTTATTTCACACACACACAAATAAATTAATATATGACATTAATCTTTATCATTTATGTTCACTAAACGAGAGAACTCAAAAATAAGTTATATTTAGTTTCTAATGACAAAACCAAAAAACACTTAAAATAAATGTCCCACAGAGCAAACAAGACATTTTCAGAATAATTCCCGAGATGATCAGAAAAGTTAACATGAGTATTTTGTTTGACAAACATTGATAAGTCAGCAATCCTTGAATATTGAACAGATGAAATAATTTTTGAAACATTCTAAAGGAAAATATTTTTGTTCCCAGATGAACCATTTGCTAAAGATCAATTAAATAATAACCAAACTTTTATCGACATTACAAATTAATATCATATTATATAATGTCAAGTCAAAGACAAATAATTTCTATAGATATTCTTTAGTCTTAATTAATTTCGACATAATTTATGGAACAAATGTAACCTGATTATTTATTTGTTTTACATACTCATTTTACTGTTACTTTACTGTGATTAACAAAATTTTGGAAAGAAAGGAAGGGAGGGGTTCTTCAAATTAAAAATTCTGATATAACATTGCATTTAACACACATTTTGAATTATTTGAAATTATTGCTTCTGTTGTAATAAGCAAAAGTACACACCTAGAAATATTTAAATAATTCAGAATGAATCATGTTAAAACAATTGTCATTTTCATTAAAATTTCATATCTATATACATGATTTTAAATTTTCCTTTTAAAGAAAGTACCTTATGTTTAATTGAAACAAGTGTTTAAATGTATCTGCATGTACATATATATGAAGTTGGGGAAAAAATTCATTATTTTTACATAAACTTCTAGATTTTATTAAACATGTTTCAGACGGGCTTTGCGTAAATGGTTTAAAACTGGTTTATGATCGATCTTTAAATCATGGGTGATGCTATGATTGCTAACATGCAAATCAGTTGTGATAATTTATTTCTATGATTTTATTGTCATTTTTGATGATGAGATTATTTGAACAGAATCTATGAAACCTAAATTGCATGTAATTAGCTGTTACAATATTGGAACCGTAAACACCACCTATAATTTCAACTATGTGTCTAGGATTTTGTTGTTTTATCAAAGAAAAGCTGTTAAAATGTATCAAATTCTCTATTAACTTTTATTTTTAATCCTCTGTAACTTAGATTAATGGACCAAGCAAAAAAACAGCAATAGGGTTTATCACCTTTCCAACCAGCATAAATGTGAAATTATTTTATCCATACTTACATCCATCTACTGAAAAAAATTAAAAAATTTTATTTTTTGATTAATATATATATATATATATATATATATAAACATAAAATTCAGCTGCTTTACACAGTTAAAATATAAAGTTAATTCAGTTTTTTTATATGTAAGCTTTTTTTAAAAAAAACTTAAAATAAACTTTTTATGAATTTAAAATTTTTCTTAAGACAATAATATGTGTTAATTTGAATTGAATGGATGGTTTCATTTGTTTGTCACTCAATAGTGTTCTTTTGCATGAGGCCTAATTAGACTGAGACTTCCAATTTAAAAGTAAATTCTGAACTTTTACAAACATAAGCAACTATGCAACCGAAGGTGAAATCACTAATTATTTGGTTTAGAGCTCAATGCATTAAACTAAAAAATTTAAAAATAAAAAAAAAAAAAAAAAAAAAAAAAATCATGATTTCAGATTATTATAATCTAAAATTGCATATAGTAATTAAACTAAGATAGTTATTTGAAAATGAAAAATTTATATAAAGGATAGAAATTTATTTGATTAAATATCATAACTCTGTATTAAAAAAAGAATAGATGACTGCACCTGCTTTGTATAATTTCATTTAAATGATTTTAAACTAGGTTCTATGAATATACAATTGACAATGACTTACCATATACTTACTTGGTTTAGATTTTACCAAAAAAAGTTTCATTTAAATTTTGAATGCTTTTTTTTTAAACTGGATCTTTTTTATATACTTGATCTTTTCTATATATTCTATATTATATCTTTTTTATATATATATATTATATAAATATATTTTTATATCTTTTTTGTTTATTTTTTATATACATATCTTTTTTAAATAGATCATTTTTATATATTTTCATACCTTTTTTACATATTATATACTGAAGTAAATGAAATTGAAAGAATTAAAAAAGTTACTTCCCAGTAAAGTTTTGGTTTAAATGTCTAGTTTGACCAATACAAGAGTATGAATGAAATATTTAGTTATGAATTTAAAAAAGCAAAAATTAAATTAATGCAAAGGAATACAATTTAATTTACTTTAATTATTTTTTACTATACTGCATGTTACAATGAAGGAAACAAATTTTAAAAAATCATTTCTGACTGAATTGTGAATTTACCTGTGAGAATATGAACTTCTAATTTAACAAATAAACATTTACAAGCTATAAAATAATAGTGCATCACAAAGTTATAAATAGTAATAAAATCTCACAAATAGAATAAAGAGTAGAATGAAATTATTCAGAATTGAAAGCAAGTCTGTTTTATGTGTTCCAAGACATCAAATACCATGAAAGACAAAATCATTCCTTGCTGAGAGAAAAATAAAATCATTTTTTATGGAAAAAAGTATATCTCAATATATTAAAAAGTTACTCTGTAGGAATCTAGAGATTGGTGATACCACATTCATATACCTCTACACCTGATGGTTATACATAGATAACAATTTTAAAAAGAGGAAAAGATCCAGAACCTTTTTTTCTTGCATTGAGAAAGAATTCTGCAGTAGAAAGATACATAGGTTATTTAAATTCACGACATAAGTAATTTTACAGGTAATTTAAACTAAAGTAATTAATTTTTAAATAAATCCCAAATATTATAATCAAAATTTTGAAACAAAACTTAATTCTAAATGGAGCTAAAGACTGACATCCTGATATGAGTTACACTCTATTACGTGCCACCATTACCAATTCAATACTGAACAAACATTCAGTGAACAAAGGAACTATGTTTTTATTCAAAAAAGAAATAGGAAAAATAATGTTAATTTGTATATAAATAATAATAAATAATTTTACTTAATATTAATATTGATTTACTAATAGAAAGCACCTTCATAAAAAAAAAGAGTTTAATCATTTTAAGGAATATAACAATTATTTTATTTTTTATGAACTTCGAATTCAAAGAACAATTTTACCATTCCCTACGAGCTTGTAAAAACAAATGCTTACTGTAATACAAAATACTGAACTAAACCAGTGGCACAACAGCTCATAGGCCAAGGCCTACAGTGTCCTTAAGTGTTTTCACTACTGATAGCCTTGGAGTGCAAAGCATATGTCTCAGTCAGATTGTCAGCCTAATGGTGTTTAGTTCCCAAGTGTGCTTGGTGCTCAATTTATGGACAAACTAAAGGGATAAAAAGCTGAGTGCACCTTGCCTAGCCCAATGATCAAATCTCAGACCTGTGCTTCAAATGTGTTAAATGTTACCATTGCGTCATCAGGCTTTATATCTACTGTATTCCAAGGGCAATAAATATAATGCATTACCAATTCCTCATTATTTGCTGAATTGAATGACTAGATAATGATGAAAAAGCTGATTTCTTGGATAATTTAAAAAAATATGAAAAAATGGAACAAATCAACATCTTCTGAACTATTATTAAAAGCCTTTTGTTACGACATTTAACTGCTTAATGTTTCTTGCCTTATTAATCCGAGGTCTATCTCTTTCCAATTTTAAAATGTTTTCGACATTTTGTATTGGATATTTTCTAGGCCTTCCACGGCCATCTTTTTTCTTCACTAATTCACCTTGCTGAATTTCAGGTTCCTATATTAAAAAATGTAAGGGATCAATTCCTGTATTTTCATTATGATTTAATAATAATCAAAATAATATTTTTAAACAACTTTCTGTTGCTCAATATTTTTGACAACATATAACATTGTTGTCATTTATTATTGTCAACATTGAAACAATTTTTGCAATCCACTTTAAGCAATTTGATTGTAATTCTAAAAATAAATTACTTAGTTTAATTTATATTAATTCCTTTTTTTACTATACTGTATATTAAAATAACAAAACAAATTTTGAAAAATCACTTCTGACAGAATTTAGAGTTTAACTGTGAAAATGTGAACTTGTAATTTAACAAATTAACATATAGAAATTATAAAATAATAGTACATGAATGAATTAATATTGTATCACAATGTTATTTATTATAATATAATGAAATCTCACAGGTAGATTAGATATAAGCAAATAGAATAAGTAGTAGAATGAAGCTTGAATATTGAAGGTGGGACTGTTTTATGTGTTCCAAAATATTTAACATTGGTCATATATCCAGAAAGATAAAATCACATTCCTTGCTAAGGGAAAAAAATAAAATACTTTTTTATGCAAAAAGGTAAATATCAATATATTAAAAAAAAAGTTACGCTGTAGGAAACTAGACTTTTGATACCACAATTATATTTCTTTACTCTTAATATTTGTACATAAATAATAATTTTAAAAAGAGGAAAAGAGGCAGAATCTTCTCTCTTGAAGTAAGAAAGAATTTTGCAGCAGAAAACTACATTGGTTAATTAAATTCAGGTCATAAGTAACTTTACAGGCTTTAAACCAGAGTAATTAATTTTTAAATAAATTACAAACACTACAATCAAAACTTAATTTTAAATTGAGCTAAAGACTGACATCCTGATATGAGTGTCACTCTATTCCATGCCAACATAACCAATTCAATAATGAACAAACATTTAGTGAACAAAGCAACAATGGTTGTATTTATAGGATAAATAAAAAAATAATGCAAATTTATATATAAAATATTCTCTAATTAATTTTACTTACTATTAATATTGCTTTACTTATAGAAAGTAACTTGATTAAAAAATATTTAATTATGTTAAGGAATAACAATTATTTTTGCAAGAAGTAGAGAACTGTACAGAGGGTAAAATGCATCAAGCATGTGATAAAAGTGCCCAATACTAGCTTAACGGTTTAGAATGCATTGTAATGATAAGATTTTCCTTTTATGACTTAAGGTGATTGTATAACATGCACAAAATTCATTTCCTGTGCAACCCTTGCATTTAATTAATTTTATTTGTTTAGAATTTATGAATTTGTTACGTTAATGTTCCCTTATTGGACTTCAAATTTTTTTACAAGTTATAATATCTCGAATTTTTAGGAGATATATTGCTTATAATTTTAAAAGCATTGTTTTGAAATTTAAAGAACTATATTGTTTTGATTTTTTTTAAAGTTATATTATTTCAAATATTCATTTGGTCAACCAATTAAAGAATCTACTGGATACTCATCAGGTGCTTGGTCAGTTTGATTCATACATCGTAGAGTAAGTATGGCTGAGGAAGCATAAAGTAAATACAGTAGAAGATTTCTTCAATGCTCTTAAGAACGTTCTTTACTCGACCGGGTGAGTTATTGTTTTTTCATTAAAATTTCATTCAGAGCAATAATTAGAAACTCTAGTTTTTATAAATATGCATGTTTAAATAAGTAAATACATCTTTAAGTAAACTTGATGGAGTGTTTCACATTAATGTAAAATTATGATGCAATGAAATTTTTTTAAGGTGAGTGTCACACTTGAATAATAATACACTTGAATTACCAATATGCTTTGAAACATAAAAAATACTTCTGGTAATAATTTGCGGTCTGATTTTTTTAAAGTTTACCTTTTCACATTAGGAAAAATGTGAAGCTTAAGAATTGTATATTTTAATTTTGATATATGACTTCATATGAAAAAATAAATTAAAAATTTGAGACCTGTGCTTTAAAAGTGTTAAATGTATTACTACGCCATCAGGCTTTCTATCTACTGTATTGCTAAGGTAATAAATATTTTGCAATACAAATTCCTCATTATTTGCGGAATTGTGTGACTTCATAATGATGGGAAAGCAGATTTCTAGAATAATATATAAAAGTATAAAAAAGGGAACAAATCAACAGCTTCTGAACTATCATTAAAAGCCTTTTGTTACCACGTTTAACTGCTTAATGTTTCTTGCCTTATTAATCTGAGCTCTATCTCTTTCCGATTTTAAAATGTTTTCGACATTTTGTATTGGATATTTTATAGGCCTTCCACGGCCATCTTTTTTCTTCACTATTTCACCTTGCTGAATTTCAGATTCCTATATTAAAAAATGTAAGGGATCAATTCCTGTATTTTCATAATGATTTAACAATAATCAAAATATTTTTAAACTACTTTTTGTTGCTCAATATTTTTGACAACATACAACATTGTTGTCATTTATTATTGTCAACATTGAAACAATTTTTGCAATCCACTTTAAGCAATTTGATTGTAATTCTAAAAATAGGTTACTTAATTCAATTTATATTAGATCTTTTTTTTTTTTTTTTTTACTATACTGCATGTTAAAACAATCTAAACAAATTTTGAAAATTCACTTCTGACAAAATTTCGAGTTGAACTGTGAAAATGTGAACTTATAATTTAACAAATTAACATATACAAATTATAAAATCATAATACCTGAATGAATGAATATTCTATCACAATGTAATTTATTATAATATAATGAAATCTCACAAGTAGATTAGATATAAGCAAATAGAATAAGCAGTAGAATGAGGCTTAAATATTGAAGGTGGGACTGTTTTATGTGTTCCAAAATATTTAACATTGGTCATATATCCAGAAAGATAAAATCACATCAATTGCTTTGGAAAAAAATAAAATACTTTTTTATGCAAAAAAGTAAATATCAATATATTTAAAAAAAAAATAAAACTGTAGGAATCTAGATTATTGATACCACAATTATATTTCTTTAACTCTTAATACATAAATAATAATTTTAAAAAGAGGAAAAGAGCCAGAATCTTCTTTCTTGAAGTGAGAAAGAATTTTGCAGCAGAAAACTACATTGGTTAATTAAATTCAGGTCATAAGTAACTTTACAGGCTTTAAACCAGAGTAATTAATTTTTAAATAAATCACAAACACTACAATCAAAATTTTGAAACAAAACTTAATTCTAAATTGAGCTAAAGACTGACATCCTGATATGAGTGTCACTCTATTCCAATGCAACATTACCAATTCAATACTGAACAAACATTCAGTGAACAAAGCAACAATGGTTGTATTTATAGGATAAATAAAAAAAAATGCAAAAATATATATTAATTATTCTAATTAATTTTACTTAATATTAATATTGCTTTACTTACAGAAAGAAACTTGATTAAAAAATATTTAATTATTTTAAGGAATAACAATTATTTTTGCTAGGAGTAGAGAACGGTACAGAGGGTAAAATGTGCTAAGCATGCGATAAAAGTGCACCATACTGGCTTAACGGTAAAGAATGCATTTTAATGACGAGATTTTCCTTTTATGACATGCACGAAATTCATTTCCTGTGCAACCCTTGCATTTAATTTATTTTATTTGTTTAGAATTTATGAATTTGTTACGTTAATGTTCCCTTATTGGACTTCAAATTTTTTTAAAAGTTATAATATTTTTAATTTTTAGAAGATATATTGCTTATAACTTTTAAAATACTGATTTGAAATTTTTAAAACTATATTGTTTTGATTTTTTTTAAAGTTATATGACTTCAAATTTTCATTCGGTCAACCAATAAAAGAATCTGTGAGGGGTGCTCATCATGTACTTGGTCAGTTTGATTTATACATAGCAGAGTATGTATGGCAAAAACAAGCATAAAGAAAATACAGTAGAAGATTTCTTCAAACCTCCTGAAAATATTTTATTGGCCGGGTGAGTTATTATTATTTTTTTTTCATTAAAATTTCATTCAGAGTGATTATTAGAAACTCTAGTTTTTATAAAAATGCATGTTTAAATAAGTAAATACTTTTTAAGTAAGCTTGACTGAGAGTTTCACATTAGTGTAAAATTGTCATGAACTGAAATTTTTTTAAGGTGAGCATTACACACAAAGTTAATTAGAATTCAGGTTTGCATAAAAGATCCAATTTGTTAACATTTGAAGTTTATCTTTATTGCAAGATTGTCACTGTACTAGATAGCGCTACACTTAAGTTTCTTTAAGGTGGATCCGATTGCCCAGTACATTAAAATTTGAGTTTAAATAAAAAAATGAAATTTGTTAACGTTAGATATTTAGTTTACTGCTTAATTGTCTCTGTAGTAAGTAGCTCTTCACTGTCGTTTTTTTAAGGTGTGTGCAGTTGCAGAGTATATTAAAATTTGAGTTTTAATAAATTTGCTTCAAGTTATTGGAACTTTATTTAATTCTTCTATAATGCTTAATTATAATGAAATATTTATAACTTTGATATTTGAAATTTGATAAAGTGCGCGATTTCAAAGATGAAGTTTGAAAGAGATCAGTATTGGTAGACGGATATTGTGCGTAGTAACGTAATTTATGTTTCGACACAGCAGTGGAGCACTTGACAGGAAAATTGGAAATCGCACCAAATCTGTACAGCTCTATTGTCTTTTACCACTATTTTATTTTTTATAAACTTTTGATTCAAAGAACTATAACCATTCCCTACAAGTTAGTAAAAATGAATGTTTACTGTATTCTTAAAACTGAACTAAGCCAGTGCCACAACAGCCCATATTTGGACCAAGGCTTACAGTGCCCTTAAAGTGTTTTCCTGACTGATGTCCCTGGAGTGAAAAGCATATATCCTAGTCAGGTTGTTAGCCTAATGTGAAACCCTCAGTGTTTATTTCCCAAGCATGATTGGTAATCAGTTTATTGATCTACTATAGGAATAAAAGACTGAATCAACCTCGCCTATAACAACAATCAAACCTGAGACCTGTGCTTTAAAAGTGTTAAATGTATTACTACGCCATCAGGCTTTCTATCTACTGTATTGCTAAGGTTATAAATATTTTGCAATACAAATTCCTCATTATTTGCGGAATTGTGTGACTTCATAATGATGGGAAAGCAGATTTCTAGAATAATATATAAAAGTATAAAAAAGGGAACAAATCAACAGCTTCTGAACTATCATTAAAAGCCTTTTGTTACCACGTTTAACTGCTTAATGTTTCTTGCCTTATTAATCTGAGCTCTATCTCTTTCCAATTTTAAAATGTTTTCGACATTTTGTATTGGATATTTTCTAGGCCTTCCACGGCCATCTTTTTTCTTCACTATTTCACCTTGCTGAATTTCAGATTCCTATATTAAAAAATGTAAGGGATCAATTCCTGTATTTTCATAATGATTTAACAATAATCAAAATATTTTTAAACTACTTTTTGTTGCTCAATATTTTTGACAACATACAACATTGTTGTCATTTATTATTGTCAACATTGAAACAATTTTTGCAATCCACTTTAAGCAATTTGATTGTAATTCTAAAAATAGGTTACTTAATTCAATTTATATTAGATTTTTTTTTTTTTTTTTTTTTTTTTTTACTATACTGCATGTTAAAATAACGAAACAAATTTTGAAAATTCACTTCTGACAAAATTTAGAGTTGAACTGTGAAAATGTGAACTTTTAATTTAACAAATTAACATATACAAATTATAAAATCATAATACCTGAATGAATGAATATTCTATCACAATGTAATTTATTATAATATAATGAAATCTCACAAGTAGATTAGATATAAGCAAATAGAATAAGCAGTAGAATGAGGCTTAAATATTGAAGGTGGGACTGTTTTATGTGTTCCAAAATATTTAACATTGGTCATATATCCAGAAAGATAAAATCACATCAATTGCTTTGGAAAAAAATAAAATACTTTTTTATGCAAAAAAGTAAATATCAATATATTTAAAAAAAGTTACACTGTAGGATTCTAGATTATTGATACCACAATTATATTTCTTTAACTCTTAATACATAAATAATAATTTTAAAAAGAGGAAAAGAGGCAGAATCTTCTCTCTTGAAGTAAGAAAGAATTTTGCAGCAGAAAACTACATTGGTTAATTAAATTCAGGTCATAAGTAACTTTACAGGCTTTAAACCAGAATAATTAATTTTTAAATAAATCACAAACACTACAATCAAAATTTTGAAACAAAACTTAATTCTAAATTGAGCTAAAGACTGACATCTTGATATGAGTGTCACTCTATTCCAATGCAACATTACCAATTCAATACTGAACAAACATTCAGTGAACAAAGCAACTAATTCTAAAACATGTTTTCATTAAATTTCATATCATTTTGTTAAGATTTTAAATGCTTTTCACAAGAGTTCATTGCTTTCTATATTATATATGAATCCATTTGTTACATACACATAATAAATTTACACAAACATGTTCATATATACTCATTTCCAAAAATTAAGCAGGAAGATGTAAAATGGAAAAAATTAACACTACTTTGATTGACATAAAATTCGGAGGAAAATTAGCATATATATTTATGCACAAAATAAAATCAACAATTATATACAGAAATGAAAACAATATTAAATTTTTGTAAGTTATCAGATAATGACATACTGGAGATTTAAGCAGAATTATGTATAAAGTGAAAATAAACAACATAAAATGAAAAAAAGGAGAGTAATAGGGTATGTTATCCCCACTCATCTGTATAGAAAGTTTACACTTTGTGATCATGCTTTTAATTAGATGGTCAACCACTGCAGAATTAAGTAAATGCCATTCTTCTTGTAGAGCAGTTTCCAATAACAGTAAGTGGAAGTTGGAAATGTGAGGATTCACAGCACAAATGAAAACACCCCAATGTTCCCAACACCACTTTATTCGGGGGCCGTCTTGTTTGGACGGATAGACAAACACAAACTCGAAATACTAGGACGTACAGTCCACTCACAATGGATACTTGCTCCTGCACCATGTGTTCTTTCTAAAATAGAACCATCAGTGAAAACAGGCAACCACTCATTTTTAGGATAGCGAATCTCAATAGTCTCTATTGTGAAAGATCTTAGTTGTAAATCACTCATTTCTTTTTTAACAACTTTTTGAATAAGATCAACATTTATATTCAAATTCAGATAATCTATAGGACAAGTAGGAGGAAATAAAATTAAATAGTCTCTACTCAAATTTAAAGCATCGGATTCTCTCTGGGCAGATTGGATGAAGCCAATTTGAGTCTTAAGATATTTAGGGATCTCATTGTATAGTTCCTCCAGAAAGAGTTGCCAGGTAAACACACAAGTTTTTGGTACAGTAGGATCGCCTTTCTTTTAATAAAATGAACAGGTTCCAAGTCAGTTAGGAGTTGCATTGCAAGAACAGTTTTCACAGCTCCAGTAACAATTCGCAATGCTTGTGTGTGGTTCTGGAAAACCTCAAGAATATTAACTACTTTCTCTGGGGCTGTGATGAGAATCTCATAACAATAGCAAATAATTGGATGGATATATAATTTGTAAGTAGTTAACAATGTCTCTCTGTTGCAGCCCCACCTCGAGCCAGCCAAAAGTTTCAAGACAGAAAGTCTTCTAACTGCTTTATTTTTCAGATTTTCTGCATGATTTCTCCAATTTAAACAAGAATCAAGAGTGCAACCTAAGTATTTAGTAGAATAATGATATTGAATATCTACACCTTTATATGTCAAACTCGGGATAAAAGGCTGTCTATTCCGAGTGAAGAACTGACAAGTGGTTTACCCTGATTCACCATCATATCATTTTTAGGCACCAGCTCTCCAATTCTATCAGGGCGCCATTGAGGATCGGATTTAATCTATCCTGGTTCTTTATTAAAGCGCTGCACCAGATAACCAAGTCATCAGCGAAAAGGGAGGAATCCACCGATGGTGCTAAAGTACTCGGTAAATCATATGATAAAACCATTAAAAAAAATCGGGCTAATAGCCGTTCCCTGAGGAAGGCCAGTCTCAGTTTGATTAAAACCAGAAATTCCACAGCTATATCTAAGAGCAGAAAAATGTTGTGCTAAAAAATTCCTAATATATATGTATATCAATAAATGAATCACCCTCTTTCATTTCATTCAACTAAATAGTTTGTCAACCTGACTCTCAAGAAGGATATTAAACAAGATATGATTCAACGTGTGACGCACAAGAGATGGAAGATTTTGGGAAAGGAAAGAGCTGTTCCCGTTTTTCCAAGAAAGACTGCGGTTGCCCTTTTTAGGTCTAACTGGACATGATTGTTTGCGGGACCATCTCTATAGGATTGGAGTGGTGGATTCCCTGGAATGTGTTTTTGTGTGACTGTGGTCAACCAATGACTTTTGAATATTTAAATAATTGTGTGGTTCTTTCTCAGTATGAGGGCATTGTTGAAAAGTATTGGAGAGCCCGTAACTGATGGCTTAGGCGCTAATGTTCGGCATTTGTAAAAAGATATATATATATATATTCTGTAGAATATAAAATAATAAATGCAGATTTATTTCAAATATAATCGAAAATTTAACATACCTTTTAGGACTACTTTAATAAACATAAAAATAATATTTGTTATTTTGACACATTAAGTAAGAGTAGCTAAACAAAGATATTAACATACTTTTAATCCTAAAACTAGAAAATACTATAAAAAATGCATCACAAAGCAAATACATCATTTCCAGAATATCTCTTCAAATGATAAGAAAAGTTAAAAAATATTTTTCTTAGCAATCACAGTTAAACCATCCATGAATTTTAATTAAAGAACCAAAACAATCATTGAACTCATTGATCAGGAATAATAAATTTTTGAACTTTAGTTTAAAAAAAATCATTTAAAAAATCATATTGCAATTTTGATGATGAATGAAAATAAAGTTTATGAAATATTCCACAAGAAAATATTTTCTTTTGTAATAATTTACCATTTGCAAATAGATAAATTAAGATTATTATCAAATTTTCATTACATTACTAATTAATATCATAATATGTAGCATCATAAGTCAATGACAAATTAAACTCTAAATTTATTCTCAAGCCTTGATTAATTTTGGCAACATAATCTATATAACAAATGTATATTGATCACATTTTAGGTACTTCCTTTACTGATGTTGACCAAATACAAACATATTAATGATTTTTAAAGCTCAATTATATAAAATAGTAATTTTTATTACAATTTCAAATCCATAGCATGATTTTAATTTTTCTTTTGAAGAAAGCAATACTTTTAGCATACTTAAATAAAATTACACTACTTTAAAAAATGAAAAATTTTGCAAGTTTTCCTCTTTGAAATTTATTACTCAGATGGTGTTTAAAAAAAAAAAAATAGCTGAACGCCCAGTAAATATAATTAACTAAAGGATTGCCCTAATTTATGAATAACAATTACATCAATTTGGCAACATTTTTTTTATAGCC
This sequence comes from Latrodectus elegans, assembly GCA_030067965.1. Lineage (NCBI taxonomy): Eukaryota > Metazoa > Arthropoda > Arachnida > Araneae > Theridiidae > Latrodectus > Latrodectus elegans. The sequence continues at coordinate 31,349,577 of CM057819.1, read as the reverse complement.
AAAACATTTTAAAATACAATAAAAGGATATACGGCATCAGTGTCAATAAATAAAACTATGGCATTTTAAATGTATAAGAAATTTAATGAAGATTTTTTGTTTTGAATTACTTAAAACATTTTTGCCGAATACCTTCTGGTGGGACGGCTCACATCTCACAGTTAATAACACACCATAATTTGTTTCTCAGATATAAAAAAGTAAGCTGGTGCAACACTCCAAAATTATCAAAAATAAATTAATTTTAAAAAATCAATCCTAACACACATGTGAATACAGATAATAACAAAATCTGTTAGTGAGATACTAATAAATAATTTTTGATATACATTTTTCTCTTCAAGACAAATGCAAACTTACATTTAACACTTTGATTTCCCTACAATGCTTACTAAAACTCATGATTAATGTTTCTGAATGACTTATTTATTTGTTAAAAGCATGGATCTTTTCAATAAATGTAAAATCATTTTTGAATTTACATTTCTAAATTTAATGACATGTGATAATAAACATATATATATATTAATTTCTTCGTAAACAATTACTATTTATTGCCACACGTATCACCGTTATTTTTTTACATCAAATTTATTATTTACATAGTATCATCTATTAAGTAAGAACGCCAACTCAAATTTCAAAGCATGTAAATATACTAAACATTTAATTTTCTATATATGCAATAAAATTACAACTTACGTTACGCTTGTAAATAAATCGAGCAGAAAATCGAGGTATTTGTTTTCGTAGAGACATTTTTGAAGAAGTAAGATGATATAATAATCAACAATTTTTGAATTTACATTTCTAAATTTAATGACATGTGATATTAAACATATATATATATATTAATTTCTTCGTAAACAATTACTATTTATTGCCACACGTATCACCGTTATTTTTTTACATCAAATTTATTATTTACATAGTATCATCTATTAAGTAAGAACGCCAACTCAAATTTCAAAGCATGTAAATATACTAAACATTTAATTTTCTATATATGCAATAAAATTACAACTTACGTTACGCTAGTAAATAGATCGAGCAGAAAATCGAGGTATTTGTTTTCGTAGAGACATTTTTGAAGAAGTAAGATGATATAATAATCAACAATTTTTGAATTTACATTTCTAAATTTAATGACATGTGATATTAAACATATATATATATTAATTTCTTCGTAAACAATTACTATTTATTACCACACGTATCACCGTTATTTTTTACATCAAATTTATTATTTACATAGTATCATCTATTAAGTAAGAACGCCAACTCAAATTTCAAAGCATGTAAATATACTAAACATTTAGTTTTCTATATATGCAATAAAATTACAACTTACGTTACGCTTGTAAATAGATCGAGCAGAAAATCGAGGTATTTGTTTTCGTAGAGACATTTTTGAAGAAGTAAGATGATATAATAATCAACAATTACTGTGAAAAGCTTGTAGCAATAAAGGATAGTTGAAGTTGAAACGAAATTGCCGGCATGAAAATAAACAAATTTTGTGTTCTTCGTATCAATTGAACACAGGAAATATCTCAAATCTACATTATAACGTGATTGGTGGAATAAGAGTTTCCTGATTATATTTTTCTTAAACTTCCACAACACGGCGACGGAAGAGTATATCTTAATAAAATCTGCTTCTTTTTTTCTTTCGACAAAATTACACCTAATTACTTTCAATTTTACTGTATAACTTAAATATACAATTCCGTTTACTTTAAAAATTTCATAACCAATAAATTTTGGAATAAAAGAAAATCTAAAACTGCTGCAATCAATCAATCAATGCATTAATATTTCTTTAATTAGTAACTCATGAACTTGCCAAAAGATTGTGTTCTGTTGCCATTTTAAACAATTTTTCTTCTTTCCTTCTATATTGATATATTTCAGTATCAAATATTTTCTTTGATAAGTCTAGATATTTCAATTTTAAACGTCATTTTTTTAAGTAAGTTTATCTGAGATAAAGAAAAATAAAATATGTTTTCCTGTAAGAAAAATTAATATTTTTAATCTTGAAGAGCAGCACTAAAAACTTCTAGAAAATGAGAATCCATCAAACTCTCGCTCCATATATATTTTATTATCTCTAGTTATGCAAAGCGAGAAACAAATTTTCTGCATTCACATTTAATTAATTTTCAAACAGTTTTTAAATGCTATAAGATAAAAAAAAATATATTAAAAGTGCAATCTGTCTGGAACATTAAAGCGAAATTTTACAAAAAAGCAAATAGTGGACTTGTAGTTTTGACAAAATATAAAAACAGAATTCCGATATTTTTATTGAACTCTCTTATTTATTTTACTGTTAATGTTTTTATACAGGTATTCCAATAAAGTAAACCATTTAGGTTGTAATAAGTGGTATGTTATTTTTATTTATCAAATTATATATATATATATATATATATATACACTCAGTATTCAAAACAATAAATTTCTATTTTTACATTTAAATGACATTGCAATATTTTGAAGTGTTTATTGTTAATTAATTTTAATGTTTAGCTTATTTCTTTTTTTAATTTCATCTTTACCAACTTAGTATATGATAGTTCATTCATCTTTCATTATAATTATTTTACCTAATTAATGTATATCAAGTTATTTGAAATCTTATATTCAAAACTATAAAATAAATTTTACTTTGTCAACATATAAATTATTGGTTCCATGATATATGAAATGAAACTATTGCTTGAATGAAAATATACATATTTCTGATTATATACTTACCATAAAACATTTTTGTGAATTCTAGCAACTTTTGATAGTGAATTTGCTGGGTTGAAAATTAATGAAAACACTGGTCTAATTCTAGTACCCTGGTATGTGCATCATATAAATGCAAAGCTATATGCTGCGTCAGAATGGATATTTTGTTATATGACTTGTCTTAAATCTTCTATGACGTCCACTTGTCTTAAATGTTCAATGACATGAATTCTAATGTGATGGAAATTTCATTTGAATTTTAAATATTGTGCTGGATTATGCCAAGTACTAGGTGCTAGAATTTTACCAAATATTGATCTATAAGTCCTCCAGAAAAGTTTCTATTCAAGAACAATATTTTCATTGCAAAATATTTTAAAATAACATTTAAATAAAAAAAAAAAGGCTTGATTTTGCAAATTAAAAACTCTTACCAAAAGATCTCAATAGCTACTTGCTCTATATATTGTAATAATTTACGTGTTACTGCTTTATTGAAATTGTTTATTAAATTATATTTCAAATTAATTTCTCATATAAAAGGATTAAAATATAGAAAATTTATCACATAAAAAACTCTTGACAAAACCTATCATGTATATCAAAATTAAGCTTAATTCTATCAGAAATTGAAAATAAATCAGTATATAAAGTGTTCAAATTTGTATTTTTAACTTTTGCTAGCTTATGCAATTTCTTATTTAATGCTATATGTGTTATATAAATTGAAAAATAATTTTTTCAATTTAAATTTTGTGATTTTAAAATGAGGCTCATTGTACTGTAAAATTTTATGATAAAAATGAGAAAAATTCTTAAAATTTATTCTTATATATATATATATATAATATATATATATATAGTTATAATATATATATAATTTATCTTTTATCCTATTGATAATTTTTGTTTTAAAATGTGTCCAAGTGTTGCAGATTTTTATATATTTTTTTTAAAATGAATAGTTAACTTGTCATTATTAAAACTAATGGATGAAAAGATTATTTTAAATTCATGTTCAAGAATGGAATGAAATCCCTACTCTTAATTCATTTTCCAATCTTCATGTTGTGTTGTTACAGAAAATTAATAGTCTATTTAAAACTTATATGTGCTAAAAGTAAAAGAATGAGCTAAGTGAGCAGTAAGTGATTACTACATTGTAATATTTGATGACTATTTTTCACTTTTGAAATGATCAATACAATTTTACTTGAGTACTAATATATACATTTGTATATAAATAATTTTTGTGTTTTTAAGTACACATTTTTTTTGTAGTATATGCACAATACATTTACTTGTTGCTTTTTCTGTTAGTAACATTTTGGATGACCTTTCAACTATTAATTAAAACATTTGTTGTTGTGCTTCTTAATTTTAATTTAAATCCATTGTTTAAATAAAAATATCATTTATTCTTAACATTATAAAATTGTGATCCGTATTATAAAAAAGCAAAAACATACTAGGTGGCCTCTTTAATTTCATTCCAAGCCATGTTGTAAAAGTTTAATGACAATCATTGTACAATTCTCTTAACACTCAAAATCAAAATGTTCACAATTAAATTAAATTTTGGATTTTTTAACTTGCTGTTAGTACTGTGCACTTCATGGGTACATTCTTGTTATATTTTTCCTTCATCTTGCATCTGTTGATGTTTCCAGGTGAAGATATATTGCTGTTTAATATTTTGTAAAATATCAGTAGAATGAAAAAGCTATTTTAAATATCCTTAAATGGATAATATATAAGGCAGAATATATTTTAATTTGGCATTCAAGAAATAAACATCTTGTAATACAATGCGATTAACTATATCTTAAAATATACACAATGTACAAAAAATTAATATTATAATTGTGATATAAAACTGCACCATTTAGTAAAATTTAGTACTGCAGAAATTGACACTCCAAGATATTTCAAATCTCATTACCTCTTAAAAGCTAAAAATATTTTTTAGAGTTTAAGACTACATCTTTTTTTAGCCAAAAAAATGTTTTTATTTAATACTTATTCTGATATATAAATGTAACAAAATGTTCACAATCGGTTTTTTTTTTTACATGGAATTAACATTAATAAAATTATTTTTAATAACAAGAAAAATAAGGAATATAATAAAATGATATATGTGCACCTTATATGCATTAAATTGATTGTATATAAACTTTTTAATTTACATCTTTATTTTCACCAACCTAATGTAAGTTTATATCAGCATTTATAACAACCTGATGTTTGCAAATATCAGATAATAAAATTATGAATCAATCGGGACCAAAATATTTTCCAACATTTGCATATTTTTGCTCCATTTTATTATAAGTTAAATTATAACAAAAGTATTCTTCCATTATTAAAAATTACGCATTGAACTATACATTTAGAGAAAGCTGAAGAGGTTATAAATATCATAAAATAACTATTTAATTTAAGAGGTGCACGAGTTAATAGTCTGATAATTACTTGGTTGTTACGTGCTGTGTAATCACTTTACTTCTGCATATAGTTTCATTATCTTTGAATTGTTATATTACTGACAGTATTTCCCAATGATATCCTCACCCATTTTTTTGTTAAGGCATAATAAACTATTTTTCAAATAATTATGAGCTCTTCATTTCTAGAAATGCTGCATTGTTTAAAAAAAATTAGTTTTTAGATGTCAATATTTTTGTGTTTAAAGTAAAAATTTGCTTTCTCTTAATGTGAATAAATATAAATTTCAAAAAATGGCCTTTGATTATTAATTCTGTCAAAGTGATAAAAGAGATGCATATGATAAAAATTATTTTGGGACTAAATATTTTAAAAGTTAATTGATAATTATTTTGTAAGAGCAATATGTCAGTAATTTATTTTATTTGATGTTCTCATTTTGTAATGCTGATGTTTTTAAAAATATCATTTGTATGTAACTTTTTTGTAGACATTTTAATTTTAACAAGATATTTTTCTTCCAGATTGAATTTAACCTAATTTTTAGGAAACAATGTCTCGACATACATCTTCTAGAGATGATTACAAGCGACATTCAGTTTCATCAAGCAGAAGTGCACCTGGTAGTTCAGGATTGCAGAAAATCTCTTCATATTCCAAAAGAAAAAGTATTGGTAAGCATTAATTTTCTTTTTTCGCGAAAGTTGTGATATAAAAATAAATTTAAACTACTGAGTGAGTTGGCTAATTATCTCAGTTTCTGGCATCATACAGCATGTTTTTCAATTTTAATTCTGCAAGTTAATTATGGTTTTGACTAAATTATCAAATTACGATTAATTAGTTAACCATATATTTGTAATAGAATTTAGCTTTCAAGATTCATATGCTGCCTCATTGAAAAATCCTAAAATGCACTTTGTTTATTTTATTCTTAGATTTAAATAAATCAGAGAAAAATTTATCCATGATTTAACTTGCTTAATTATTTACAATTCCATGTCTTTTTCATGGTTAAAATTTGATTGTTATATTAGCATTCCATACTAAACCACTTGAAAAATTAAAAATTGATAGCATGACCAACTTAAATTTTCTTTAAATTTGATACCCATGCTGGTGCTACTGAATTGTGAAAATATCATAGTTTTCAGTGATTTGCTGAGCTTAAATATTAAGTTAAATATTCTTAAATTTCCAAAGGCTCTGAAAATATAAACATGACAGTACTTGATTATTTTTTACAATTTTCAGTTTTTAAAGAGAGTGGTATTAATACAAATGTGGTTAGAAATGAAGACTAAAAAAACTAATTTTGTGATTCAATTGTTTAGGAGGCCTTATTTGTAAAAGGAGGAATTAAAAAACCAAAGATTTGTTTTTGTCCTTTTATTACAATGGTATTCACATTGTTTCTTCCTAAAAAAAAGTTACTTAATTTCTTACTCCTTTTAGAAAGCATTATGGTTTAAAAAATAGTTTTGATAGTCATTTATCTTATAAAGATTTAGTAAAAGAACCTTTTAAAAAATTATATAAACTTAAATTAAAGATGAATCAGGTTATTGAAAAGAGTGTACTTTCAGTTATTCCTTACATAGATATTCCCTGATATCATGTCAAAATTTTTTGTAAGCACCTTATAACCTTGTACATTGTTTACATGCAGCAAAAGCAAAAATACCTTTTTCCCTCAAAGAAGCTCGTGTGCTTTTTAAAACTTAAAATTCTAAGCAAAAAATTGGATTTTTTAAAATTTGTTTGTTTTAAGATCAAGAAGTCCCTTTTAGTTGAACTTACAGGAACTCAGTCACTTACATAATCTCATAGGAACTTATTCAGTCTGTCTCTGTATAATTGATTAAGTAAAATGTCAAGTTATGAAAAGTCTTTTAAACTGTTTACTAATGATCTTAACTTCATTATATATGTGATATTAATAATGAAGCATATGCTTGTCCTTTGTTTGCAGAAAACAAAGGACAAGCACATGCTTCATTATTTGGCATATGCTTAAGGCTTGTTTTACTTCAAAATTTCCAAACTTTAAAAAAATAATCTATTTCAGTGATGGTAATTTGGCATAGTACAAAAATAAGAAAAAAACTATCTCTGCCACCACAAACACAATTCCGTAGTGCATGCTAAACTTTAAGTTTTTTATTTTGAAGGGGGGGGGGGTCCTGTTATTTTAAGAGTCTGTGATGGTATTGGAAATACTATTAAGCAATCAGCATACAAAGTTCTTTTGGTTTAAAAATAATATATCGATATTAAGCTTCAGTTTTCCAAAATTTCATGAATTATGTGTATTGTTTTTATAGACAAATAAAATAATATAAATATATTTCTCTTATATAAGCATTTTCTAAATGTAAATAAGTATTTACTTTTCTATAATAAACAAATTACAAGCCATGTATCACTGTAATATTGCATATTAAAAATAGATGATTAATCTGAGAAATCTGTAATGTATATGTAATTAGGAATTATTAGCTAGGAATAGTTGGCTAATGCTTTTTAAAATGTTTTTAGTTTTTAACAAAATTAGTCATCAAAATATATCAGTTAATTTTTGGTGTCTTAAATAAAAATTAATATTTAAATTTAATAAATGTGAGTTCAACTAGAATTATTAAAAAAAATCTTTTAAGTTTTCATACTTTGCAAAAGTGTGATTTTTTAAAAACATATTTATAAATTCAATTCTTCACTAACCTCTTCCGGCATTTGTCCTTATCTGACGTAGACAAAAGTTGGAAACATATCTGCACATAATCGTGTCTTATGGACCATCTTGTATCTTGCATTTTTAGGCTAAAGTAGCTTGATTAGAACAACCTTCTCATTGGATGATAATGAGTTTGAATACCAATTTAACTAAAATTTATCATGTTCAGTGAAGATGGTTATAGCACTTAAAATAGGTTATGGTTGCTATGTGTTCCAAGTCAAATAATCCCCACTGAGAATGGTAGGTATCTAGGTCCATGGGAATGGTAGGTAGAAGAGACCTAGGACAGTGTCTAGGTCTCTTCTACTTTGTCTCTGTTTCTAAATTATGAAGGCACTATAAATTCTACTCCTTGAAGTTGGCCATTAGGAAAAAAATTCCATGCTATTTTATTTCTAATGCCTGTTTGAGAATCATTCTAGTAAAAATAAATTGGTTAGATTGTAATTAAACTTTGACAATAGATGGCACCAATATATTAGCCTTGTAGACAACAGAAATAGCAAAAAGTAATTTACGTTGTACGTATAAATAGATTTTTTAATTTTTTTACCATGTTTTTAAAAAAAAACTTTAGAGAGTTAATACTGTGAAGATCTTATGAAATAAAAAATTTAACAAATACAAAATCCCATAGCTTTTTCATTGTTTGTGATTTTTTAAGTTTAAAAATTAGTGCTTAAAAATTTTTACATGTTATTATTTTCCTGAAGCTGTTTACTTCTTATTCTGTTTTTAAAATTGCAAATATTTCTATCATCCAAAGTTTTAAAATTTATTCAAATAAAGCTTTAATTATATATGTGATTATTTTGCCATATGTAAATATTTCCTTTAAAATTAGGTATTTTTCATACAATGAAATTATGATAGTAATTTTATTATTTTTGTGCTTATTATTCATTTAATTATTCTTTATTATTATCTTGCTATTTTATATCTCTTATTTGCTTCAATAATTTTTCCTTCAGATGAAATTGATTCACTTCAGAAAGTAAAAAAGAAGACTGTTGATACTCGAAGAAGTACTGCTGCACAATTTTTTGTTGAAGAAGAAACTGTTCAAGATGCTGTAACATCTGAAAAAATAGTTCAGCTTTTGAATGATGCTGTTACTCCAAAAGAGCAAAATGGAAAAATAAAAAATTTGCAGATTGTAAAAGAATTAATAGTTTATAAAGAGCCTAAGTTGCTTGACAATTTTTTGGATGAAGTTGTTAGTTTTCAATATGATGCTAATCCAGAAGTTCGTAAGTTCATTGTCAAGTTTATTGAAGATGCCTGTAAGCAGGATTTACAAATTTTACCCAAAGTTATTAACAATCTGATTATACTGTTGCGGGATTCTGCTGTTAAAGTTCAGAAGAAAGTGATTCAAACTACTATTCATCTTTATCCACTAACTATTCGCTATATTGTTAATGCGAAACACGTTGATGATGTAATGGAAGCAACTTGGGCATCTATGACAGATTTGAAAATATCAATTGCTGCTCTTCTAGAATCAGATAATGAAGGAGTTCGCACCATGGTAATAAAGTTTATGGAGTGTGTGATATTAGCACAGTCATTTAAAGACCAATATACTGATTCAAAACCTTCTGATTTATCATTAGATGAAATACCTGTTATATTGAAAATTTTTAGACCTAGAAAATTAGAAGAAGAAGCAAAAGAATTTTTTCAAAGAATAGTTGATTTTCATTGTGCATCCCATGTTTCTAGCTGTAATCTGATGGCTTGCATGCATGTTTTAACATCTATAGGAAGAAAAAGATTTGAATTTTTTGCAAAAGTTTTAGAAGCTTTTGAATCGCTTCATGCAAATTTACCTCCTACGTTAAGCCAATCTCAAGTTACCAGTGTGCGGAAAAACTTGAAATTACATTTATTTTTACTAGTTAGACACCCTAGCTCTGTTGAATTTCAGTCAAGAATATCGATTTTACTTTCTGACTTAGGTGCAAGCCCCCAACAAATCAATCGTTGCTTTCCAGAAGTAGAGTTATCAAAAAGAGGTCCTACAGGGAAAGAACAAGAGTCAAGCTATCCTAAAAGAAATATTAATGTTGAAGAGGCATCTGGCTCTAAACACAAAAAAGTAAAAAGTAGTATTGAAAGAGGAAGTAAAGCAAAAAATACTGCAATTGATATCACTGCAGAAGATTTGGTTCCAAAACTTCATACTATAAATGTTGTTGATTTAGTATTAGTTAGTATGTTAAGTTTACCTGATGTTATGCCAACAAACTTTCAGTCCACATATACTCCAATAGCTGCTGCTGGAACTGAAGATCAAATAAAGCACTTAGCTCGTCTCCTTGCTACACAGTTAACTCTTGCAGGTATTGGAAAAGGCGTTGAAGAAATGAAATATAAAATGGGAAATGAAAAAATTGAAAGTGATGAGGATGATGAAGATGAATCTACTACTAAGCAAATCCAAACAGTTATAAGTCAAACTACGGAATCAAAGCCTAAGAAACAAGCTCTAATTTTAATGCCTAGTGGTGGATCACAAATCAAACCAAATAGAGTTTCTAAGAAACTAGATTTTCAGTCAATCACCAAACCACTAACTGAGGAAGAGGCTGAACGATTTAGCAGAGCTGCTTTTAATCGTATTCTTAATGCTGAAAAAGCAATTGCCAAAAGAGGTGCTGCAGGAATAAGAACAAAATTGTTGACAAACTTGGCTACTCGATTCAGAGGTAACTTTGCACAAGATTTAAGAGATCATATTTTGGAAAATCCTCGTAATCGACTAGATTTAGCCTTTTCTTGGATTTACCAAGAATATTCTGCATATAGAGGATTTGAGAGTTCTGTTGAAAGTCCAATTGAACATTATGAGGAGACAATTAATCAACTTCTTGATGGAGTGTTAAAGAGTGATGAAGAAAGTAATGCTTTATATACTAGATTTTTCTTAGATGCGCCATTTATTACCGATGGCATGGCTGAATCGTTAAAATCTCTTTGTATTGATGAAGAATCCACAGCTGAAGCTCTTCAAATGGCTGAAACTATGACTATTCGCAGACCCACTAAGAAGCTTTTGTTCTTAGGTGTAATTTGTGACCTAACACTTCATGAAAGCTATGATATACGTTCCAAAGCTGTGTTTGCAGCTGTTCAGATTCATGGAAGTGGTCACATGAGATCCTTTATTGAGGCGTTTGCTTTGAGGAGTCTAAAATTTTTATTGCATGCTGATCCTCCCACAGATTTCTTTTTATTTTTTAAGCAGAAACCTGTCACTTGGTCTGAAGAACTGACTAAGGTATGTTTGCATTTATATCTTACTTTATTGCCAATAAATCATCGCTTGATTCTAGATCTTGGAACTGTCTATGTTGAAGCTACAGCTGATATAAAACGAATTATTCTTCGCGCTTTAGAAGTTCCAATGAAAGGAATGAGTATGGCTTCGCCTGAATTGTTGCTTTTTGTTGAAAACTGTCCTAAAGGTGCAGAAACCTTAATTACTAGGATAATTCATATTTTAACCGACAAAGCTCCACCTTCAGCTGAATTAGTTGCCCGAGTTCGAGATTTATATCGTAAAAGAGTACCTGATGTACGTTTTCTCATTCCAATTATTAATGGTCTTTCTAAGCGTGAAGTTATTGCTGCTTTACCTGAATTGATTAAATTAAATCCTACTGTTGTGAAAGAGGTGTTACACAGACTTTTAGGTACTAACTTTGCAAGTCCTTTAAACCCTGCTGAACTTCTTGTGGCATTGCATAATATTGATCCTTCTAAGTGCAATTTGAAAATAATTATCAAAGCTACATCGCTTTGCTTAGAAGAAAAAAGTGTTTATACTCAAGTTGTTTTAGCAATGGTCATTCAAGAACTTATGGAGCAAAATCCTTTACCCATCTTATTAATGAGAACTGTCATTCAGTCTCTTTCAAATTACCCACATCTTCTTGATTTTGTTACTCATATTTTACAGCGATTAATTTTAAAAGAAGTTTGGAAACAAAAGAAAATTTGGGAAGGCTTTATGAAATGCTGTCAAAGAACCAAACCAAAGTCTTTTCAAGTATTATTGCAGTTACCTGCTCCTCAGTTGGAAGAAGTTCTTACTACTTGCCCAGATTTAAGAGAACCTTTGTGTCAACATGTGAAATCTTTCAATGAAACTCAAAAATCCAATATTCCTCAAGCTGTCATCGATGTTCTTGGGATCATTCCATCTGAAGAAGACATATCGGTTGCAAGTACTTCTAATGAAGTATTTGAAAACTCTACTGAGCCACCACCTCCTGGTCAAGAACATTTATAAATTCTTTCATTTACATTTTTAATGAATTCATTTCTATTGCAATATTTAGTATTGGAATTTCATTATGTAACATTTATTTGCATGTGTAACATGTGTTAAGTTTCATTTTGTATTTATAATAAACTGAATAAGTTCTTTAATTTTTCTAGTTATTTATATCTCAAAAAATTGTCAGTATTTGGCAACTTTTTAAGGCTATTGTTTTATCTATTGTGACATATTTAATAGGGACGTTCAAAAAGTAAGTTAAACTCAAACACTGTAAGTCAAAAAACACTTTACTGAGAAGTGCGCTATAATACACATTGTTTTTCTACATAATCTCGCAGTTATTGCAGACATTTGTCAGAATATAGCACTAATCACTCTATGCTCTGATAATAGAAATTTCTCTTTGGTCCTTGAGCCAGCTTAGAACAGCTATCTGAGCCTGGTCATCATTAAAAAATTATCTTCCACCTAAATTTTCTTTAAGCTTGCCAAACACATGAAAGTCACAGGTACCAGATCAGAACTGTACAGTGGATGCTTCCAGATTTTTCATTAAAACTGAGACGCAAATCCTGTGCTGCAAGTACCTTGTGAGGTCTTGAATTGTGGTTCTAGAGGTAAAGATCTTTACTAATTTTCCATGTCACTTATTTTTCATAACTTTGCACAAACCTCTTAGTATTTCACAGTAAGACTCAGCATTAATGGTTGTGCCCTTTCGCATAAATTTTGTATTGCCAACTCCTTCACAATTAAAAAAAAAAAAAAAAAAAAAAAAAAAAAACATGGCTTTACCTGCTGATGGGGGATTTTGGATTTGGTTCTCATTGGCAATGGTATGTGTCTCCATTCTATCAACATTTGTTTCATTTCTTGAGTAAATTGATGTATCTATATCTCATCACCCATAATGGTCCATCTTAAGAAATCATTGCCCTCTGCAGAATAATGTTGAAGGAACTCCAATGAATTTGCTCCTTTGAGCTCAAAGTTCAAAGAATAAGGAATCCATTGTGAACACAATTTGTGGTAATCCAATTCATGACAGATGATAGAATGAATACTTTCAACTGATATTTACAACTGCCTTGCAATGTGTACGATGCTCACTCTGATTGCTGAGGATAATGCCTTTCACTCGCTCTTCCATATCCTATGTGTGGACCACATTTGGCCTTCCTTTCCACAGCAGTTAATTTTGTGCAACCATCTTCAAACTGCTGGCACCATTTCACATTGACTAGGTGTGACATTGCACGTAACCAATACACTGTCGATATTTTCAATGACTCTTTGTACTTGTTAAACATTTTGCCCACAAAAAACATAGTGTTCAGCAGTCTTCAACTTTAAAATAAGTTTCTACCTGACGGGGTTTTTTTTTATTTTTATTTTTATTTTTTTTTTTTTTTTTTTTTTTTTTTTTGTATTAGGCAGCAACTGTTCCAACAATATGAATAAAATTACTGTGAAAACATGCAACTCAAGTATTGTCTGCTTAATAGTCGATTTTCTTTTGCAATGATGCCATGTCTGGTGGAACAAGTGTAACTTATGTGCTAAATGTCCCATATAGCTATATACCATATATCATTTTTATATGATTATATAAATTACTGTAATTAAGGATGTATTGTCTTTTCACAATGATAAATCTCTTGGAAATGGAAAATATTTTTACTTGTGCGAGTTAACATAAAAATATTCAATATTTCTTTTTGTTTCCTTTTAAATTCAAATATTCAAGAAGTTTTGTATATGGAATAATATATAGAGTTTCCTATATTCATCTGAAAATTGACTGTCTATAAAAGATTAGTCATAGCAGACTGAAATGATTTCATTAATTAGATTTCTTAAAATAGCACTTTAGAAAAAAGTCAATTTTTTCTGTGTTCCTTATATTATTTCTTTATAACATAATCAAAGCAATCATTAGGAGTTATCTAAGTAAACCAAAATTTTTTACATGAGGCATGGTAAATTTCTTAAAAGTTATAATCAGGCTTTAATTGTCATAACGTCTTGCACCTATTTAATTCACAGCCATTTTAAAGTTGAAAATTTAAATATATTAAATGAAAGAAAAAAAAGTCAATATTTTAAAAAGCTTAAATTTATCCCTGAGTTTAGAACAGATCTGGGTATATTGTTATTTTGTGAGAAAACTTCACTTACTTAATCATTCTTTCACTATCAATAATGTGTTTTTAATTTTCAAATTCAAAGGTTATTTTAATTTTCAAAACATTAAAGAAAGCAATATATTTAATAAACTGTAATTTGATATAAAGTTCTCCAAGTTCATTGTTTAATTAGACAAAAAGCTAGGTTAGTATAAAAAGAATCTTGGAAGAATCTAGCAAACATGGAATGTAAGTTTTTAAGAAAAATGCTTAATAATCAATCTTTTTCTTGAATATTTTAGCATTTATAGAAAAACAGCATTTGATAAAAATGTCACACTCTCAACCATTTCAGAATTTTTGCAATGTTGATCTATTCATAAAAACTAAAGTTATAGTTCTAGATGAAATTACTGTAGATAAAAAATCAATCTCATAGTTTGAAATCTAACTTCACAATGGTTTTTATCTCTAAAACAGAAGTTCTTTACATATATATTCTGGATTGTATACAATAGCTGGATATATTCATTTATGTATTTGAAAGGGATATCATTAAAAATTTTTAGGTTGTATTATTGCTTCAGATTTAAGAATGAGAGATCTACTATGATTAATTATAAACTTGTTCTGTATTTTGATGAACTTGTGAAAGGTCGCCGAAATATGTCAGACGATTATCTTGAATCTCATATAAATTATTGTACAGAGAAGATATGGACTTATTTATAATATATATATATATATATATAACCATTTTTTGAAAATTTCATTGAGTTGTCAAATTTTTATTCTCCATACCTATCTTAATGAATAACTGAAAATGTCCCATGGGGTCTTATTTCTTAGATGTGCCAAGCCGTCAATCGAGTGGTTTGCTCTCTGGTTTTCAATTCAACATGCAATAAAAAGATAATCACAGTTCACAATTTAAATATTTGTTAAACTTTTAATGAATTACTACTAGTAGATCTGACTTGATTTTTGTGAACGACTGAAAATTTCCCATTTTTTAGAAGAATTACTTCTTTTATATGTCAAAAATGCATTCAAAGTGCAATAAATTCTTAACTTTATAAAACCGTTTGGATTGACTAAAAACAATTTCATGTGTTAACTTGCTTTGTTTAAATCAATTAAATAATAGCTTTTCTTAAATCTCAAGTTCTTTTGCATTTTTTGAAGACATTTCTCATAAGTTAATGAGATGATTTATAAAATTTATTTTAGTACCTGCATTAATTAAAAATCTTTAATTTTTAGTTAAATTGAAAATATGATAAAAAAAAAATAATAAATGGGATTTCAGACCAAAAAATTAATCTCGTTACAGTAAAACTGTATTAAAGCTGAATTAATTTGATTCAAAATGTGAAGCCCCAGAAATTTTTTTAAGAAAATGTGTTATGAATGTTTTTAAATAGTTTTCTATGGGTAATTTTACATTTGTAATAACGAAAACTACTTGGATGTTATTTTTCTCCTTGATATCGAAGGAAAATAAAATATTTTACTAGCTGCTCTTGAATCAATTTTAGACTCAGAAAGTGAAGCTGTTCGGTAATCTTTCATTTGCCATGAAGCTCATTCTACTTTACCGAAATAATTATTAGAAAAGTATGCAATCTTACTTGTTTTCGTCAATTTTTTATAATCAAATATATCATAATTTTCGGAAAATTATGCCTTGAATTTCCAATTGGCAGTCTGCAGTTGAAAATAAATTCCCTGCAATAAGAGACGCGGTGAAAACTTGCACTAGGAAAATCTTATTTCTCAGAGAAGGGTATTTATGAAATCATATACTAAGATTTCATATAGAAATTCCTATAACACTAAAATTATTAATTTACGTGCGAAATTCTCGAAAAGCTTTTGGAAGCCATATTTTAAAATGGTAACCAAATGAAAATTAGGAGTCGGTATTTACAAGTCTGCTTTTTCGATACGCTAATTATTTTGCAGTGCCTTATCGATTATCGTTAATGACTTTAATTTGATGTAATTGTGTCAATTTTCATATTTGTATGTTATGTAATTGAGCCGACCAACTTGTCTAGTGCCTGACTATAGGACGGATAGGGAGGTCCTGGGTTCGAATCCCGTTTCAGGCTTGGATATACTTTCTCCATCCTGTCTTTGTCCTTTCCATGTGTGTGTGAATGAAGTATGAATGATGCCTACCCTATAAACGGGTCCCTATGGCATGTGTGAGGGTGCGATGGTGGCCACCCCTTGTCGTGCAGCCGGGGCAACGCCTCGGCGGCTATGAGGTCGCTGTGTCTGACCGGTTTCTTGGGTATCAGGAAACAATAGATTAATAGACTCTGTTGCAGTTGTAACTGAGTACAATCTGCCATTGGAAAAAAAATGTTTTGTAATTGATAACAAAATTACAGTGGTTAAAAATTTTTCATAATTTTTCTTTTTCTTCCAAGAGGAAAAATTGTTGTAATTGCACTATAAGTTGTTGAAAAATTTTAAAAAATAGGAAAACTCATTTTTTTTTTATAACTTTGAGTTTATATATTCTTTTTCTGAGATTGGCGTCCATTTTACAATGAGTCAATTTCGAATATGTGATAAATCAATATGTAAAAATAGACGAAATTTATAATAACTATTTATTGATACTTAAATCGGATTATAATAGATTTCTTTTTCAATGTTTTTTTTTTTTCCCTAACTTTAATTTGCAAAGCTATCAATTACATCATCATAATCAATATTTTTTTATATTTATACGATAGATTAGAGAAGAAGGCAACATAAAATTGATGAATTTTAAACTGTACAGATATTTTATTTAAAAAAAAATTAATTTAAAAAGGAAACGTAAAATAAACTATATTCGATTTGGGGGCCGCCTCTGATGTGGATGACCGGGTGCAACTGCCCCATATGCCTTTGACTTAGGCTCTGACTATGCAAGAAAGCTGTTCTATTTACCAATAGCTTTTTGTGGAATTATTAAGCTGCTAATGATACTTTTATTTGAATCTTTATTAATTCAATATCAAGACCTAATATTGGGTAAAAGTTCGCTAAAATTTAAAAGCATTAAAATTTTAATATTTAGTTTCCAATAAATTAAACAAATGCCAATGTGGATTATATTAAATGTCTTAAATGCAGAAACTACACAGCAATGCGGAATGACATTGCGAAATTGCATTTTAAAAAAAACGTAAAAATACATAATTTTAGACAAAAATTTTACATTTGAAAAATGAAGTTTATTGATTTTTTATGATGGTCTTTACACATTAATTAAAATACCTTAGATTTTCTTATTAAACAATTTTACGAAAAATATAAAATATGACATTGTTTAAAATTTCTTATGTGGAATCATCAGTCTAGGAATAGAAATCCAAATAGAATTACTACATTTGTTCCAAAAATAACTATTTTCTTTCATACAGAAATATTGATTTTTCTCCAACTATTCGTAAACATTCTCACCAAGCGATGAGAAAAATCCGACAATCAGAACAATTTATTCTCTTCGGCGGAGAGCAGCTGTCAAAATATCTCTCCTTTCCATGAGTCATGGGTGCGTTCAACGTGATCGATTGGAAAAAGAAAGAAATTATTCTTCTTTTTCCACCTCATTAGTTTATTTAAATATATTTTAAATGGTTATTAGTTATTTAATATATGGTTATTAGTTATACCATTAGTTTATTTAAATATATTGGTGGGAATATTTATACCCTGTCAATCAATTTTAGATAAAGCCCCAGAAATTAATTATTTGACTTATAAAATACCACAAATATTTAATTTGCCTGAAGGGAAAGTTTATACTTCCTATTTGTATACTTGAAATACAATTAATAGTAAAATCAATGTTACAATTACCAAAAATGTTTAATTCAAATTCTAGATTTTCTTCTAGTTCATTATATATATATATATATATATATATATATATATATATATATATATATATATATATATATATATATATATATATAGGCTTACTTTTTGTCCACTGATGAGAAAGATCAAGTTTTTACCTTTATCGTATCTATTCTTCTATCTATACATTTTTTGGTTTTTAATTTTAGTTTTTTTTCTGTTCCATGTCTGCTACTCTATCTTCTAAACGATTTATCATGTTTTTAATAGAAGCGTATTTCTAATTTCTTAAAAATCTTTTTTGAACAATACATGTTAATTTTTTTACTAAAAATTTTGAAAGGATTTTTCATTGTTTTTTAGTTAATTTTGTTAATTTTGATTTTTAATTTAAGTAATATATATATATATACATATATATATATATATATATATACATATATATATATGAAATTTTAAGTTTTATTCTGAAATTTTGATGAGACTGTTTATTATTTAAACCAAAATTAACTCTTATTTATTATTAAGAGTTAATTTTGGTTTATTATTGGTTAAATTAACTCTTATTTACTCTCTGTTTATTATTAAAATTCACTTTAAAGTTACGATGTAATTATTTTAATTATATCACTGACGCATTCCGGTATTTTGTTCACTTCAAGAATGGAGGAATGTGGTTCTTTTCTCCCTTTTCAAAGTTAGCATAATCGATCTGGATATAGAAAAAAAAATTGCACGACATAGGATCCTCCTTTGTTCTACACCTGCATATTATAGTTTATTAATTACAATATTTATATTCTATTTCGATTTTTGAAAAAATCATTGTACTTAACATGTTTGTTTTTCGTAATAAGCTGCCGATCGCAATTAATTAAAATGCGGGGTGGAACGAGTTACAATTTTCATATTAAATAATTCCTTAATCGTGTTTTACTTTTATGTTCTTCATTAGAAATATTAATTTTTACAGTTTTTTCTAATTCTATAAAGGAGTACATTTTTAATTGATATCACATCACATACTCTTATATACCCAATTTTTCATCATTGTTAATAATGCTAATTTTCTTAAATACAACAGTTCGTCTCGTTAACAGTATTTTGTTTTGTTCATTTTGTTCGCAATTATTTGTATGGAAGCGAATTCTAAACACTAATGTGACCATTTTTTAAAAAAACCTCTTAATTCAGTTTTTCCTCCCCCTCCCATAGTTTATATGTGTAATTGAAAAAATCTTTGACTATAATTAACTGCGGCTATGTAATTGATTAGGAAAAATATGACATCGAGATTGCCTTAATCACACACACACACATTTGGAAGAGAACAAAATGGCGTAGTTTAAAAATATTCACCTTGTTAATCTGGATTTCTATTTAAAATACATTATTTTTATATACTTCCCCCATGTGGAATTTAGAATGAAGTACATTTACATCAAATGGAAGATATAAAAACACCACCGATCACGTTTAAAAGATGTTCATTAAATATATACATTCTCAATATTTACATTAAATCAATTATCTGTTAAAATACTTTAACTGTATTTTTAACAGATAATTGATTTTAACTTTATTTATTTGCTTGTTAAATTCATAATTTTCCAATATCCCTTTAATCAATTGTTAATAATTTATTTCAATATTAATATTGTACTGTAATGTGTATTAGTTAAATTTATATAATACATATTTTTTAATTCATTCATTCATTTTACTAATTAATTTAATTTGCGAACAAAATTCTTACTCAAAAAAGAAAGTTGATTGTTTTTCATAGATTTTAGTTTAATGACGAACTTAATTACAATACCTTTATTTATTTTTGCCTTTATTTTGAATAACTTTAATTATATATATATATATATATATATATATATATATATATATATATATATATATATATATATATATATATATATATATAGCTAGATAGATAGATAGATATTGCGTTATTAACTGTAAACCATATAAGAAAAAATAATTTTGTACTTCTATAGAAATTCAATGTTTAAAATATTTTTCGATATTATTATTTCTGACGGATCATGAAGCATTTACTATCGCGCTAATCAGCAACAGCGCTTAAATTGTTGATTGAAGGATAATTGGATATAAAAAAGATTATCTAGAGTGCTTTAATTTTTTATTAATATTCCATTTTATTTGTTTCTTAAAGAATATTCAACGAAGAAGAAAGAAGAAGTTTTGTAATCTTGTGTAATAGTAAGCTATATGTATATTTCTAATAGTTTTTGTGTTTATTGTAATTAACACAGGATTATTACAGAAGAATATTCAGGATGTGTTTATTTCGGTACATAATTTGATTACAAGAATAAGTTGTACTTAAAAAGAAACCGAAAGTATCCAAGATTGTATGCACACCAGAATGCCATCTGAAGAGTTATGAGTGATTCACACTTTGAAAATTCTAGTACACAAAATTCTTTTTGCAGTCTAGTAGCCATTTTGAATATGACGTTCGCGCAACAACAATGACAACCATTCACGCAACCATACTCAGCGTGAAACTGTAAACATCTGGTAAGCGTTGTCATGGAACATATACGTTTCCAGGTTCAAACGTAGTAATATATCAAAATTCGATTATTCATTTGTATAGCCCTGTGTACTATATAGTTAACTTATAAATTAATGTTTATAATTTGTAAGCAATGAAGAAATATATAGATAATTAATAAGTTTTTTAATGTTATTATAAATATGTATAGATTTTTAATGTATTATTTTTTATATTTTATAAATTTAATCATTATTCCCAATTAAAAAATAAATATTTTTTTCATCAAAGCCGTTAATACAGTATTTTTTGAATTTCCAGTAATTTTTTTTATAAATAATAACAAAACTTAATTTTAATAATTAAAAAAGCTACCTAACTAAAAAATAAATCACGATTTTTGTTTCCGTTGTTATAATATTTTTTGCTCTTTTATTTTTATTATTATTCTTATTAAATTATTTTTTATAAGAATTTAGTTGTTTTTAATTGGAAAAATCGCCATAAGTAAAAAAAAAAAAGTAAATCAAAAATATTTTTACCGCATATTTATACTATTTTTCCTCTTTTTAATTTTTCATAAATTATTTTATCAATGAAAACTATTTGTGCCCTTTCATTAAATCATAGCCCTATTTAACTGTTTTTTATTTTTTTTATTTAGTTGTGATTCAAAATATTGTTTTACTATCTAATAAATTCTGATGTTGTAAAAAAAGAAACATTTTATACATATAAGCTTATTTATATCAATATTATTTTTAAAACTTGAGTTTTCTGAAAAAAATCTTAAAACTGGACAAGTTGTTGATCAACTTATTTTCTAAAATCATGATTATAACATTATCCAAATAATCCAATATAATGTTTGGATTTTGTAAGTTATATACACATATATTTTGCACAAAAGAAATGGCGTTCAAAGTCACAGTGACATTTATAGACAATAAAATCATAACTGCAATTTATTACACCTTTCCCTTCATTCTTTGGCATTTGTGAGAATCTATTAACAAAATTGTATTTCTTTAACAAACAGCACAAATTCTCAAAAACATTCTCTTTTGATTAACTTAAATATATTCTCTTTGTTCTAATACAGAGGTGCAATAAATTTAGTGGCAACTTTCACACGATTAAACACGATTTAAAATAAAATAATGGAAAAGAAAAATTTGAAGCAATATACTTCACTTAATTGAAGCATCCTTTGTGCTAATAATATAGTCATGATTATTATAAATTCAAGCATGTACAACAGCATATTTTGACATACTGTTTATAAAATCATTATTAATCACATTTAATAATCACACTAATCTCTGAATAACATTACGAATAGGATTTTAAGTTTTCTGGGCAATATAATACAAATTAGGCGAATTGGCACTTAGAGGTAAACAGTATTTTTTGAAGTGGTAGATCCCGTGTTCGATCCTAGACTTTTTTTTTACCAACAGTGTTTCTGTGAAAGCGGCGATGTACTGCCTGTAACTTCAGATTTCTGTCTATAGCAGTTGAAGAAAGAGGGGTACGAGTTCTTGTTGTTGCATCAGCATTGTTCTCTGAATTGGGCTCTACCGGTTAGACAGAAGCAGCCGCGGATGGATTCTTCAAAATTTTGAAGCAAGGACCAAGCAGAAGACACTCTTGGCCTGCCACTCCCAGAAGTATGATTTCACTTGGGGGCCATGCGACCACGACATATTTGACGTGCCCCAGTCACTTTTAACCAGAATGACGGATCTTCGATTAAGCCGGGATTCTAATTCATTAACTCCCAATAATAAGAACAACACTCTAACCAACCAGGCCACCGCGGCCCTTAAGTCCCTGTCGGTAACTTATATTAAGTATCCTTACTAATATTACAAGACCTTATCGGCTACTTATATGTATCTCAATTAATATATGAATCCTTATCAGCAATTTCTGTTATTTTCTAATAAATCGCTATTATTTTAACTATACACATTCCATTAATTACCCTAGCTGCACACTATTCCTCAGTACATTGCCGGAGACATAGAACCGTGGAACGTCGAAAGAGAAATTGACCATATTAGAACAATACGTTGTTTCTATGGAAACTCTAATAGAACTTCAATTATCCGAATCAATTGGGACCGGACACCATTCGGATAATTGAATTTTTTTTAAAAGAGGGTCTACTTTAACTAAAAACAATAAAAATTGGCGTAAAAAATCCATATTTTTGAAGAAGAACATTAAAAATGGGAGTAAAAAATCCATATTTTTGAAGAAAAACATTAAAAATGGGAGAAAAATTTCATATTTTTGGAGAAAAAGAAATTTTAATTAAATTTAAATTCAACAAGCACTTATACATGTCAAGGTACTTACAACTGCTGTATGAATAAATAAAAGTAGATAAAATATTCGTACAGCTAATTCTTTTCTAAAATACTAGTTTCGACTGTTTCTATGCAAACCAGTATTTTGGAAACGTTTAGATATCTTGATGGTAACATGAAATTTAAATTATTGTAACAATGTTTTTCGCATTATTTAGTATTTTACTTGCCTCAACAACCAGCGTAAGAAGTTTACCGAATGTTGTGATACTTTTGGCCGATGATTTAGGTTATGGCGGTGTATGTTGTTTCGGAAATCATTCAATTAAGACTCCTAATATTGTGATTTTCTTGCTAAGAGTAGATTTAAATTAAATCATCATTTAACAGCTGTAGCTGTATGTACTCCGAGCACAGCTGTTTTGCTTATTGGTCGCTATCCTGTAAGATCTAGTGAGTATATTTTACAGCATGTTTCTGTATTAAAATAAATGTTAGTTATTAAAATAGTCTTCCACATTGCACATAAATTCGCTCTAAACGAAATGTTATTATTAAAAATATCGCATACACCAGGAATTATTCAAATCAGCTAAAAATTGACTAAATTATAGTCATCAAAATGGAATTCATTTTTACTAGTGCAAATTTTATTAACCGATGTTAATTTCTATCAGATTATTTAATCAATTTAATTTTATGTTAAATAAATGTTTATAAGACCAGATAATTTATTATGTATAGGATTTTATTAGTACATTAATTCCATGATATTACCTGTACTCAATATTAAAAATCTTAAATATCGATTAAAGATGAAAATTTTTAACCTTTCAGAATATTATTGGGATTATTCCTAGATGCCAGTGCTGCTATAAATTGCGCCAATCTGGTTTACTGTGTCGGGATGTACTTACGTTTTATGATGAAACGCGATTGTGTATATGTGCGAAATTTATTTTGTGTGCTAGCAACACTTGAAGCATTTAATTAGTAATTCGTTTTTATTTGATTATAATTTGAGCTGGATATTGTAAGAAGTGGCGTAATGTAGGTTGATGTGATAACTCTCTCTCTGTGCAGTGCATGGCGTGAAAGTTGGAAAATGCTCCAGACCTACACAAAATTCTAGGATTATACCTTTTATTATTTATCTGTACTGACTATCTATTTCCAATAACTTGATAAATTGCAATAGCAACCAATTGCCTCGTAATTTTAAACCATGGTCAAATGACAATGTCGATACCAGAGTTGACATCTCTTCTCCAAGCCTCATCAGAGCAATAGAAAGACATTGACGAATTTAACATATCTTAGTTTACATTAGTAAACATGATGGATCTTTGACCAAATTAGGTATAGAGCACTGAGCGTTACATGAGTGATCAGTGATATAGAACTCATTAGTCCAAGGTCATGAGGGCGATGCTTTTTCCAATCGATCTCTTTCATTGATAGGTCACTATGCTAAAGTTTCTTTAGTTATTTTAATGCAGAGTGATAGCGTGAAGGGATAAAATATTTATTACTGCAAATTGTGACACACTTTTATGAAAAATTCTAATAAGAATCATTGCCAACATTGTAGTCTAAAACGTTTATTGAACTTTTACGAGTATTACAGTTTACGAATTGTTGAAAAAGCCTGCAGCAAGCTATGCAATTAAGATACAGAAGGCTTGTCATCAAAATTGAGATTAAGAACAAAACTAGAGATTAGATATTAGCGTCTGTTTTTGCGGCTACTGTGATGCGAATGTAAAATTAACTTGTAACTAAAAATCGTGAATGTTTAACATGTATTTATAGCTATCTATAAATTTTAATTAATTATTGTATTTATTCTTTAGAGTAAAAATTGTATAATTTCTCCTAAAATAAAAAGAATTTGATTAAAAATACCATGAATAATAAAAACATGCAAAGTTTTGTAAGACTTTTCTTCGTTACTCTGAAGCTAATAAATTAGTCTGCATTATTTTTATAGAGTTTATATTTTGTACAAAAAATCTTATAAGAATATTTTGGAAACATTTAGATATCTTGATGGTAACTTGAAATTTAAATTACTGTCAAAATGTATTTCGCATTATTTAGTATTTTACTTGCCACAACAACCAGTGTAAGAAGTTTACCGAATTTTGTGATACTTTTGGCCGATGATTTAGGTTATGGCGATGTAGGTTGTTTCGGAAACCATTCAATTAAGACTCCTAATATTGATTTTCTTGCTAAAAGTGGGTTTAAATTAAATCATCATTTAACAGCTGCAGCTGTATGTACTCCGAGCAGAGCTGCTTTGCTTACTGGTCGCTATCCTGTAAGATCTGGTGAGTATATTTTATAGCATGTTTTTGTATTAAAATAAATGTTTATTAGTAAAATAGTCTTCCATATTGCACATAAATTCGCACCAAACGAAATGTTATTATCGAAAATATTGCATATACAAGAAATTATTCAAATCAGCTGAAAACTGACTAAATTATAGTCATCAAAATAAAATTCATTTTTACTAAGGCAAATTTTATTAACCGATGTTAATTTCTATCAGATTATTTAATCAATACAATTTTATGTTAAATGAGTGTTTACAAGACCAGAAAATTTATTATATATAGGATTTTATTAGCGAAGTTTGTTCATTACTTTTTCATTTCAATTGAGTAATAGGGGAAACTGAAATCCATAATATAAATTTATTTTTATGTTCCATTAAAAAATTAGAATTTTAATATTATGTACAGAAATATCTATTTTTTTTATTATTTTATCAAATGCAACTAAAACATTAAAATATAAATAATAAAATTTTAATCAAATTAGATTACTATTTCTAAACAAAATCTATCTTTTATCACTTACTTTTCCAAAATATTAACTGCTTTTTCAAAATTGAGCCTGAAATATATTTATCTGGTGAGACTTTTTGTCTTAAAATCATGCTATTTATAAATTTTTTTTATTTAAATGAAAGTTTATATGCAAACTAATAAAAGAAATATAAAATTTTATAAGTAAAATGTATCAGCTCTTTTAAAAAATAATACATAATAATGAAATAATTATTTTGCATATTATATAATTTTCCTTTCAATAAGTAGTTTCAACCAATGATTATTTATTAATTACTAAACAATGTAAGTTAATACTCTTTGTATTAAGTTAAAATATGAAATTCCTTAAAAGTATCAAAGTTTTTTAAATCCTATTTACAGATGATTTTTTTTAAAGACTGAAGAAATCTGAATTTAGTAAGCTGAGAAATTTTACTTGTCTGAAAAGTTTTGAGTTTGAAGTTAGCAAATTAAAGATGGCTCATGAATAGGGACATGCTTGTAATATCCTTCAGTGAAATGATGCATAAGTTTTCATGGACTATGAGACATGCTTAGTGAAGTCTATGGTTTGTTTCCTTGTAAATTACATGGACTTTAAAGTGTGACAATATCATATCTGTTTGGAACCCTGTTATATAAATTATCATCATTTCTGCTCCATTGTATTGTTGAAAGGTGAAATCATCCTAATGATTGGGCTCTGTACAAAGCCCAACTCAGACTAATTGGAGACAGGGGTAAAAACTTCTTTGGGCGCCCTTTCTGCTTTACAACTAACTTTCTGTTTGATTTGGCAACTGTCTCTATTTGATTGACAATGTAAAATAAACTTTCTTTTTGATTTGGGGGCCCCTCTTATATTTTAACTTGGAGTAACTGCTCCATATGCCCTTGCCTTAGTCAGTTTCTGACTATGCAATAATGAAAGAAAAAAGCTTAAGATCATTATAGAACACTATCAATATTTTCATAGACCAAAAGCAAATATTAAGGATGAAATAAATACTGAAAAGAATTAAGAAGAAAAAAATGCTAACAATTGTTTGTGTGTGTGATTACATCTATATTAATATATTAAAATATATATTGATTTTTTAAAACAAAAGTTAACAGAAATCACACACAGAAATATCGAAAAATTATTAGTTATCTTCTATGCAAATAAAGTTATTCTTTTGTTTGAATTAATTTGAAAATTGTAAAAATTTGAATTAAATTTTTGTAGCTTAGTGAATTAAGTGAGTTTTTATTAACAGTACACATATTTCCAGGCAAACTGGCAGATGAATTGTTAGTGCTCTGATTTTTGGTTCATCAGTTTAATTCTCACTTTGAGCATAGATGTTTGTATTGGTTTAGAATACACTTGAAACTTTAGATCCAACTGTAAATAACTTTCTTGTGTAAAAAATGACAGTTGATCTATAAACAAACTTAACTACACACTTTAAATCTATATATAATTCTTAAATCTATTATTAAAAATTACAATACTTCTGAACTATAGTAATGCTTACATTTAAATTTTATGTGCAAACAAAATTATGTACTGCATCAAATTAAAGGAAAAGTAAGAAATTTTTTCAATTAAGAATTATTACTATTCAAAAGGATTCATTAGGTATAAAATTAAAAAAAATTTCATTAAGGAAAATTATTTCTGATAATACTTGGGAGCATTTAGTTAAGAATCTATAAGAATTATTTTAAATATTAAGAAGACATCTTTCAGAAAATAACTAATCTTTTTTTATTAATCAGATCAACAGTTATGCCAATTTTTATATTTACTTATATAGCAAAATATGATACATTTTAAGTGTATCTTTATCAGTATGATTTCAATAAATGTAATTAGTGAATAATATATATTTGTGGATGATATAATTACTATTAAATTTGTGAGTAAACAAATGTTTTTATTGCACTCAATTTTTTAAAATTACATTTTTAATTTTTAATCTCCAGTATCTTACTTCTAATGAATGATTCTCTTTAATTAATTGTCTTCCTCAAAAAAGCTATTTTTTATACTTTCAATATTTAATATAATTTAGGAATGGAGAGTTCCAGCAGAAACAAAGTTTTCTTTTTTGTTGCTGCAAGCGGTGGTTTACCACAAAGTGAAATTACGATTGCTCAAGCCTTAAAGAAAAAATATTACAACACTGCAATTATTGGTAAAGAATAATTTTATACATATTTTTATGCATTAATATTTTTTGAATGCGAAACAATAGGAAAATTTTCTTAATGTATATTTTAAATAAAATTAGCATACATAAAAATTACTTTTTCCTAAAATATTAAACATCTTAAAAACTTTTCATTTGTATATAAAAATGCAGTGAAATGAAATACTGAAATTACTAGTGTAACTAATAATTGATTATAACTAATGGCATTACAAAACAATATTGTGAATTTATTATGCAATTGATGAAAAATTTGGGAAATTGAGTAAGATTTTGTTGCTTCAATTCTTTATCATTGTCTTCAATAAAATAGGAATATATTTTATTTATTTGAAAAATTTTATTAAAATTATTGAAAAATTTTATACTTTTATTTAATTAGATTATTTATAACAATTTAAATATTTTTTTTATTTTAGAGAAAACTGATTAATATAGTTTTTAGCATCTAATATCTATTGTGTATAAACAATTCAATTATGAATAACAATTTTCAAATTGATTACAATTTCTAAATTTTATGCATAATAAAATGTTATTTTTAGAAATTATTTAATCTAATAGCATACAAACTTTCATTCTTTAAATTAACGAAATCCTTTTAAGTTAAGACTTATAAAAATACAATAATTCATAATTAAGAAATAATAGTAATTAATAGAATGTTACATATCATGCAAAATAAATTTCTGAAAAAATATTTACATTATTTTTTAAATGTTGAAACAAGCAAGCATGCAATATTAAAATAAAAATGTTCTTGTTTGACTTATAATAATTTTAAATACTAATTTCATAAAGTAATTCATTCAGCTAATATTTTCAAATTTATTTCAGGTAAGTGGCATCTGGGTAATGATTGCTTTAGAAGAGGAGATGGTTGCCATCATCCATTAAATCATGGTTTTGATTACTTTTATGGTTTACCACTTTCTAATTTCAAAGATCTTGGCAGTGAAGGAGAGAGTGTTATTACGGCATATATACCTAATTTTTATTCATACATTTTACTTGTTCCTATATTAGGAATGAACTTGTTCCTTTCATTATTTAAAAGAAGAAGAACACTTTCAATATTTATAATAATACTGTTGGTAGTAATTCCAATTATGTGCATTACATTTTTGTTAAACCTTAAAACTCTTAATGGTATTTTAATGAGAAATTTTGATGTCATAGAACAACCAATTCAATTGAAAGGACTTACACAGCGATTTGTGCGGGAAGCCAAAATTTACTTGTCTCAGCAAGCAATAGAGAAGAAACCATTTTTTCTGTATATGCCATTTGTACATGTTCACACAGCATTATTTTGTTCAGATGAATTTGCTGGAAAGAGCAAGCATGGACGTTATGGTGATAATGTTGAAGAACTAGATTGGGCAATTGGTGAGATAGTCCAGACTTTAAAATATTTTCAATTATTGAACAATACTTTCATCTATTTTTCATCTGATAATGGAGCACACATAGAAGAAATTGGTAGAGATGGACAAAGAGAAGGCGGTTATAATGGAAAGCTTAGAGGTAAACATTTAATGAATTAAAATAATATTTATGATTAACATAAAATTAAGTATTAAGGCTGCATTTAATAAGATATTGTCTCAAAACTCATTCTCTTAAAATTCCTTCTACAGAATTTTCTAATTATAATTATATATGCATAAACTGCTTTATATTGTTAAAAGAGCAAACTTAGAATAAATGCTTTTGGTCACTTTAGTAAACAGGTTGAAAAAAATAAAAATCCCTAAGATGTTAAGAAATTTTACAGGTGGAAAAATGATGGGTGGAATGGAAGGTGGAATCAGAGTTCCAAGCATAATTTCTTGGCCAGGTTCAAATCAAACAGGAGAAATAAATTCTGTAACTTCTCAAATGGATCTTTTTCCTACAATTATGGAACTGGCTAATATACCTGTACCACAAGATCGTATAATTGATGGGAAGTCTTTAGTTGGTTTAATTTCAAGTAATTCTGATAAAAGTCCTCATGAATTTCTCTTCCATTATTGTGGTCAAGAAATCCATGCAGCTACCTACATTCAACATGAAGGTAAGTTCAAATCTGTTCACCTTTATGCGAATCTTTCAATGCATTGAAATGTATCATTAATAGCTGTAAAATAAAATAAAATTAAAAAAAAAAATTTTTTTTTTTTTGATGTTTTAGAAAGCCATTGATCACTTTCTGAAAAATATGCATGAAGTGAAATGAAAATTATATACTTGTGATTCAAACTCTAATTTCTTCACTGATGGTTTACCAACTGAAAATAGCAATTGTAACAGACTCTTAATGTTTAATACCTTTTTTTATTTTTAGAAAATTCAATAGCAAACAAAATTCTCATTGCCAATGGATTTGATGTTTAGAAATTCATTTTAAGCTGTACTGAAAATCTTACTGAATAGTTTTGCAGTTGTTTTTAATATTTTAATACAATAAATTTTAATAATTATTTTCTAGAAATTTATAATGGTGAAATTTTTAGCTGTATATGGTATTGCATTTATAACAATGTAGGCAACTTTTTTTTTTTCCTACTACAATTAGCAACCACTTGCATAGATGTATTTAGTAGTTACAAATATACTTTAAACTGTCAAACTATCAGTGCAAAACATGATTATATATCAACAACTAACCAAATATAGAAGGTATTTGTTTTCTCCTGTATAAATATGGTTTCTTAATTGTTACATTTATTTTACAGCAATCTCCAGAAATTAGCTTCCCCATTTTTTTTACAATTCCTTTTAAATTATTATATTCTCAAGATTTTGTAAATTTCACAAAGAAAACATATAATTTAATATATGTGTTACTTACACAAGTTTTCTTACACCTACTATTAAGCTTTTAAAATTAGGTATAATTTTGATGCACATAATTGTTATGCTGTCAGATTCTAGGACTGATCTCCTGACCATTGCTTCATCTGAAGCACTTTTGTTAGCTGATATTTTAGATTTATCTAGCTCTCAATGATTTAATTGAAAAGCATAAAAAGGTTACACTGTGGTGAGTACCTGCACACTGTGGACTCTAGGGAAATGAAACAGCTGATTTCCAGGCAAAGAAAGCAAGCAAAATTATACATATACCCAATATAAACAAATTCCTTTTTATATCGCAAAACGATTAATTAAAAAAATCCTTCAGAGAACATTGTTGGAAAAATTTAAAAGAGGTAAACAAAGAAACAAATGGATTGATAAAATCACAAATATTACACTTTAGACAAGGGATAGATCATCTGCTATTTCTTACATCGCTACTAGCCATGTTTGTTTCTCTAAACATCTACATCATATAAAAATACTTTCAAGTCCTCTTTGCCAGTTGTGCAACATACAAGAAATGGACATGAGCCATTTGAGTCATTGCCCTGTTTTGAACACAGGATACTTGTGAGAGATGTTGCAGATCTTAGCACAAGATGATAGATTTAAAAATTTACTGTGGTTTCAGTTTTGCTATCTAAATTCATGTTGCTTTTGTTCTTATGTTTATCATGCCGATTATACTGTTGTCTTTAATCTGCCATTAGAAATTTTAAAAAAATGATGCATTTTGTTGGTCTGTGAATGAAAATATTGAAGCAAATAATCTTAACGATGTTTGTCTTCATTGTTATTGTGCAAAGCCCTCTAATAGAATTGCCATTACTTTGCTATAATTTATTATCATATTTAAAGAATATTATGATATTGTTTACAAAAGGATTTTTGCCTTGCTAAATCTTATTTTTAATCAATAATTTCTCAAACGTTAATTCATTCATATTTATAAAACTATAAAATTTAATGTTCTTTGGTGACTTTAATTTTTTTAAAAAAAATCATTTTAATATATTTAAAACTGAAACAGTCAAAATAGTTCAGTGCAACAATTTAATACATCAACATTTATTGAAACTTTTATTACAGTTTATTATTAAATTATATCAATTATAACAATGTATTCTTAATTCTTTAATTCCTGTGATCCAAATAAATTTTGGCATACATATTATATTCAGAAACATTTATTTTAAAATTCATTGTTTGATTTAAACATCAAACTGTTATTCAAGTAAAAAGATCTTTTTATGATCTATCACATTTTTCCACAACAGAAAAATATTAAATATAATTTGTTCACAAGAATATTTTCGTATTTTACAATTAAAATAAATGAGAAGACTAAATTATTTTGAAAATTAAAATGATATAGAATTTTGCTTGCTAATGAGATTTCATAACAAATTTAAATAATCTATATATTTGTTTAAATGCATTATGAATTCCCATCGACTTTCATTTGATTATAGAGTTTTTGGTTAATCACTTAAAAATCATTTTTAAGCATTCAATGTCAACCTTATAGGAATAATAAGACTAAAAACTAATGGAATCAATTTTATCAAAGGTATTTTTTTTCAGTGCCATCAATTCACTGTTTAATAGTAAATATTTTATTATATTTTATCATTAAAAGCAAGTGAATGAGAATAATGATAAAAGAAAACATTGATGTCTTTATTTTATAGTTTAAAGAGATTTTTAATGTAATTGTAGATTAAAATTTTATGCTTTTAAATATATAAAACAATAATTACTTAAATAATATTGCGATTTTGTATCATGCTTTAAATTTTTGAATCTCAAGATTCAAATATAATGTTTTAATTTGTATTTGTGTTACTATACCAGAGTTTATTTTTTTAAGTTAGTTTACTAAAAATAGTTTTTGTTTACATACATGTCATTTGTTCTCAAAGTAAATTACTTAATGAAAGAAAATTAAAATCTTTAAACATAAAAATATTACAATATTCTTTATTGTTTTAATTCTTTATTGTTAAAAAAAATTTCATGCATTTAAATTTTCTTTTTGTAGAGCATAAAGTATGGAAAATACACTGGACTACTCCAAAATTTATACCAGGCACAGATAGATGTAAATATGTGTGTCATTGTTTTGGAGATTTTGTAGTTCACCACAGACCACCACTTTTATATGATATAACACAAAATCCATCAGAAACACAAGCAGTTGAAGTAAATTGGAGTTATTATAATATAATGGCTGATGTAGAAAAAGCAAAGGCAAAACATGAAATGGGGGTTGAAGAAGTACCAAGTCAATTTAGTTTTGGTAATACAATGTGGAAACCATGGTTACAGCCTTGTTGCAACTTCCCATATTGTAAATGTGCAGATTCAAACTTTACATCATAATCACGAAGTCCAGCATATAGGTCCAGCATTGTGTGATTTTATCTACAATAAAATTGAGTATTTATAAATGAAAATGTTAAAATATTTACATTAGAATGAACAATTGTTTTAGCCTTTAATTATATAAGAAATATAGAAACTGTGATCAATTAATAGATTTAGTATAGCAATTACATGTACTTCTCCATTATACTCCCGCTTATGATCTCAAAGAAATAACATGTTGTAACGTAGATGTGATTTTAATTGCTCAAAATTTTATTTTAAATTAAATATAGTCTGATCGATTTTTTTTTTTTTTTTTTTGCACAGAAATTTAATGAAGCGTGATAAACAAAGCTAAAGCAAATTGGTGCAAAAGATGGCTCAGCGATAATTTTGTCTCTTCAGAGGAGCATTATGATCAGAAATCACAAACAGTAAAAAACAACTAAATTTAATTATGTCTCATTTAAAAAACACTATTATATGCACAGTCGATCATCGATGAGATTGTTAAGCAGATTCTGACAGAAATAAGCATGGGCATTTAAATAGGTTTATCAAATAAATGATAATTATGTAATTTATAAAATGTAAATGAAGTGGTTATATTTTTACATACTATTAAAAAATAATGCAAACTCTCTTAAACAATACATGATACAAATAAAATATTTACGACAGTAATTTGCAATCTTTTTGTAATGGTCATTATTGTTTAGGAGCATAATGGAAAAGCACTCATTTACATATACAAAATAACAGGCCTTCCATGAAATGTTTGTATTTTATGATGGTAGCACAAAATAAAATATTAACATTGTATGAGACAAGTATAATTTATATAAGTATTAAGAATTTTTTTAAATATTTTATTTTGCTGCATAATAGTAATTTCTAATAATGTTCTATTTTTATTGTCAATATATACAATAAATTTTCCTAAATTATCTGAGAATTTCTCTTGTTTGAAGTTGTAGTTTCTGGAAGAGTTCCAAAACGGTCAATATTAGAAAATTTTAAACCTGGCACAATCAGGAAAAATTATGCCAAATAATAAAAGAAAACTTATTACAACTTAATTTTTCATATTTAAATTTCATTGTAGTTTGATTCATAGTATACATGAAATTTAGCACAGTTTAAGGGTTTATATAAAACATTTCTTTCATCACAAATCTTAAATAAAAACAAAATTGTAAATCAATTACATTGGCTGATTTTTTTTAACACTAGTGTTCATCTATGTAATAACAATGATTTCCTTTTTGCTATGACTAATAATGTCATATCTTTGAAATTTTTTTTCTTTTCTACAACTTAATAACTACTTAATTCAAATACAGCATTATGTGAATTATTTTTAGGGCTGAAACATTTGAGGAAAACATGTCTATTTTTAGAGTTGAATTTCAGTAATCTTAACTTCCATACTCTTTCTAAATATATTTCAGCAATTATATGATTGATGTTAAATTTTACAGAAGATGTAAAATACATCATAAAAGGATTGGTAAAACTGAATTTTTCTTGCATTATTACTCCAACATAAAAATAGTTCAATAAGTATATTATAACATTTAGTGGTGCTATAAAACATTTATATCATTTTAACTTAATCCAGATTAGATACAAATGGGAACACTTTTAAGAGCTAATGATTTTAAAGTAAATTTATTCCATACTTTAATGTGTAGTCAATAATTGATAATTCAAAAACATTTGGATGAAATAATCAATGATACTTTGCTCAAAGTTTTTGATTTATAATAACCATTGGATTCAAAGTAATGGGGAAAAAGTGAAGGTAATCACAAACTTCAAATCTGCTTTGATATACAGATGAAAAGTCACCTTTTTGTATTATTTCTGCACTTGTTGCATAAATAAATATTTTAATTTTCTTTTATAGTAAGCTAACACAAGGACTAATAGTGTCATCAGTTTAAATTATATTTATTCGTAAGCTAAAGTCTTTAAATAAATAATGAATTAAGTCTACCTGCTTAAGTTCAACAAAATTAAAGAATGAACATATTTTCATTTATTAATAAAAGTAAGATTTTCATATAAAAATGCATAAACTTTTAACACATTCGCTCTTATATTTTGTTTGATTATATTTTCAAAAATAAAACATGTGGGATTTCAATATTGATAAAATATGCTAAAGTTTAAGATACATATTACAGATACACATAAGGTCTACTGGAAAGTTTGTCCGCGAGACGACAATATTGTTAAAACTATATTAGAGCAAGATCTTTTTCTGACAGCATCACAGAAAGCTTAATTCAGCTTGGCAAACTATTTCAAACCATATTTGGAAGACAAGATTGGTGTGGAAATATTCAAAATGGTACCACATGAATTAAGTCAAAGGAATTTTTAAGCTCGAATCATCACATACCTATCTCTGCTTGTTTGAAATAAAATCAAGACCTTCTTGAACTAGATGATAACTGGGGATAAAACCTATGAAAACATCATAAGGAAAAGAGGTATATTGTATGGAAAACCTTGCCCTTCCAACTGTAAAACAAAACTGGCTCTGACTAAGAAAAATATTGTGTGTACAATGAGACATTGGTGTACTGATACATTGTGAGCATTAAAAATTGAACGAAAAGCTTAATTCAGAAAATCAGTAACTTGATAATTTAAAGTGAGCAGTCCAAGAAAAGAATTCATCAAAAAATTGCAGAATTAGGTTGAGACATTGTTTCATACACCATATTTCTTGGGCTTATCACTCTCCAAACTATTACTTGTTTTTGTTCTTATAGAATGAAGAAAAATCAATCAAGCATCCTTTAAATTTTTACATGAAAAGATTAAATATTTTGCAAAAATGGGGTATACAAATTGCTCTCATGCTGACAAGAAGTCATTAATAATAGCAATTATTTTATAAAGTTTATTGAAGTTAAATTTTGTTTTATTCCAAAAATTGGATAGAACTTTCCAACTAAACCTTATATACAGTGTGCTCCATAAATATTAGGACAAACTTTAAGGGGAGGTAGAACACACCAGAAGGATACACATTTGCAAAACTTTAAGGGGAGGTAGAACACACCAGAAGGATACACATTTGCATAGCAAATTGCCTTCATTCTCCTCTAAGTGGCGTTGTTCACAATAGCATATAAGGAAGCAGATCTGCAATCATTTGCAGAGGAGTATGGAGCTCGCACCTGATTTATGGATTGGAAGAAGGAAATGCATTAAGGGCTGAAAAGTTGTATCGGGAAAGGTACCTACAGAAAAAGCACGGGGTCGCCAATGTTTCGTAATCTGCATCACAATTTGTGTGAATATAGGTCATTACGAAGTTATAAGCATAACCAGGCCATGAGTAACTCCTAGGACAGAAGAAAATGTGTTGTATATCATTAGAAGGGATCCGAGTGCCAGCGTACAAGCCATCAACACTGCTGTTGGAGGATCTCAGAATAGTGTTCATTGTGCTTTGCAACATGAAAGCTTACATCCATACCATCTGCAAAGAATACAGTTAATTCTTCCACAGATTATCCTCCTCATGAATGTTTTACATGGTGGGTACCTTGATCAATGATGCCAGATACATATTTCACATCCTATGTTTTAATGATGGATGAAGAGCATTTCATGCGAGACTTCCACAATACGCATTTATGGGCTGGGGATAATCCACTTGGCATGAGACCACATATTGCCTAACATTTTTCAGTGATAGTTTGGGTTGCTGTGGTTGGTGACATCTTAGTCGGACCTTATTTGTTGCCATTGCCAATAACACTTATGTGACATCTCATCTTTTTGCAAGAGATTTTACCAACATTACTTGACCCTGTGCAACATCATATCAGACACCATATGTGGTTTTAACATGATGGGGCACCACTTCATTATGGCAGATGTGTTTGTGAACATTCGAACAGGTGTTTGGTCACCAATGGATTGATTTCCTCTTTATCACGCTGTCCTGAAAATTTTTTTTAAAGAAAATTAACTTATTTTTTAAGCTTATGTTTTAAAAATCTGCTTTTTATTTATTTCAGCAATATTAATTTAAAGAAAAAATTTTATGTTGGCGTAAGCAAAGCAATAGCCTTAAGATTCAAAAGAGATTGTTTACAAATATTACAATTATTAATTTAGAATTCTATTAATGAAATTTTTAAAAATTTAAATCATCCATGCCAATTTAAATTAATTATATAGTGGATGATTTGTCATGTCTTTTTCCTTTTGCTTTTTCTGCTGTTCTATTGTCTATGTGTTGATGGTTTGAATAAATAGAAAATGTCTTCTCAAACTGATGTAAGAAAGCATCTCATTAACAAAATGAGCATCGACAAAATTCTCAGATATTTGATGGTGAACTTAGCCTTGTTTGCTGCCATCTCAATATGATGTGACGTGGATGAAACATTATCTGATATCGTGGATATTTTAAACTAATGAGAATTATGATAAAGTGGCGTATTCAGGATCTCAACTGTAACGAGAAAAACAACCACTTTATGGTTAAAAACTCATATTTGATGAAAATTTCTCTAACTCTCTTTTTTCCTCTAAAGATTTTATGTCTTAACATTCTCAGCACCAAGTATAATAAATTCTTACAGTGGATATGCAATAATACTTATCAAATACTTTTATAAACTTTCATTGGTGATAATGAGAAATAAATTTAAAAATTTACCAACAAAGCAATATTTTTACCAAATTAAAACGATCAAAAAATTGTTAAGAGCTTGCAATTTTAGTTAATCAAATCATAGCAATCTCAATGAATGTTATTTTATTTATAAAAATATTATTAGTATTTTATGAATGTATCAATTAAAAATATCTTGGGACATGCAATAAGTACAAAATTTTATTATTTTCATTAAAGAGAGAAAAATTATTTTTAATAAATTCAGTAGTGCTACTCATAAATTACTTAGATTTTCAAACAAATTTTATTAAAAGTCACTCAAACTTTTTGCTTTATTACCCAAAATAAAAAAAAATGATACTAATTTTTTTAAGGCCACAACAAATTTAGTAAAAATAATTTTTTTTAAAAATCTTTTTTAATATTTTACAAGCAGAAGTTTTTATTTTAAATTAATAATATTTATATTTATTGAAGATTTATAAGTTTTATTTGGAAAACTATGTGCGTAAATAAAAAAAATATGTTCTTAGTTAAAAAAAAAAAAAAAAATACTTATATATTTTGGCACTATTTTTATGCA
This sequence comes from Latrodectus elegans, assembly GCA_030067965.1. Taxonomy (NCBI): domain Eukaryota; kingdom Metazoa; phylum Arthropoda; class Arachnida; order Araneae; family Theridiidae; genus Latrodectus; species Latrodectus elegans. The sequence goes on along the minus strand of CM057819.1, from coordinate 31,311,044 downwards.
TTTATATTATTTATGTAATTTTGTAAGATTTTATGGGATATTATTTCCAGATTTTGAAAATAACTGAATTAAAAACATCTCAAGTTAAATAAAACATTTCTAACAATTATGATAAATACATAAAAATCATAATTTACCTTCCAAGTCTATCAAAAACAGTTGATGATGCTTTCATTGGCTTTGTTTTCGAAAGTAAAATTTTTGTTCTGGCCATATTTCGGGCATCCAATTTGGCTCCTAGCCTGCTTTTTACTCCCAATCGCTGTAATGCTGTTTTACCTATAAGAAACATTTTATCAAGACATTAATGGATAATAAGGACTTTCCAAAAACATTAAAAAAAATGCTTGTACATAAAAATTTTCATATTTAAAAAAAAAAAAAAATATTGCAAATTTAAATACATCTTCTTCTTCCAGTTGGTTACCTTTAAAAATTTTATGTGATTTAGTACATCATCCAGAAATCTTTTTGATCTTTCCTTTGGTCTGTTGCACACTGGCTTCCTTTACAAGAATTTTGCCACACGATTATCAATTTGTCTCTCAGCGTGGCCAAGTGAAGATGAACATTTTATTTCAATAAATTTCACTGACTTTGTCTTTAACAAGTATTTATATTTTCCTTTTAGTTCTTTTTTCTCTAAAGATTATTATTGAATTCATCCATATATCTTTCTCCATATTTTATGTTAAAATATTCTTACATAAAGTTATTAATATTTTTTAATGTCACAGTCCAAGGCTAACAATCATATGTCACCACAGATCAGATAATTGTTTTATCTTTGGTTTAACAATTAGCTTATTTCTTAAAACATGTTGTAAAAAAAAAAAAAAAAAAAAAACATCTGTTCTCTTTTAAAATTTTGCAATTAATCTCTTCTGAAGTTGTATTTAAAACATTAATGATTGACCCTAAATATGTAAAAAATGTTAAGAGTTTCAAATCCATAATCATCAATAATCAGACAGTCTCTGTAAGTCACTGAAGAATTTTATCTCCATATATTATGTTTAATTTTCATTAAATGAGAGACTGACATTGCTGGCAAATTCTATTCATTTTCTAGCTGTTGCAGTCAATAAATGCCTGTTTTTGCTCAAAATCACAAAGGCTTCAGCAAATGCACAAATTTGATACTGGAAATTGAATTTCTAAGATCCAACTTTCGGATGATATGTTCCAGAGAACCAAAGTAAACAATAAGGGGGATAATGCATCACCCTGTCAAACATCTAAATTTAATTTAAAAATACCAACTAAGTCATTTTGACTCATAATAGAGGCTTCAGAATATTTCAGAGTAATTCAGATTAATTTAACTAATTGCATTGGCATCTTTACCTCAACTAAAATTCCGTTAATTTAGACTTTATCTGCTTTATATGACTGTTTGAAATCAACAAATAAAACAAACAGATCAATATTATATTCATTATAAAATATCGTTCATTATAATGAAATTGGTCGATAGTAAAGCAAAACCACATAGGTAATTATAAATAATTTGTTCTGCAATTGGCATTAGTTTCCTGTAGATTAAGAAAATAAAAATTTAGTTTTGTGACATTTAATAATGTAATACCATTGTAGTTATTACAGTATCTTGTCACCCTTTTTAAATATTAGGACAATAATTCTTAAGTTCTATGTTGATGGCATTTCCTCTTGAACCCAAATATGGGTAAACAGTTTGTAAATTTTATATCTCAGTTTTGCACCTTAATGTTTTATAAATTAAACTCTAATCTCATCCCTTCCTGGAGCTATTATTATTTTTCATTTTTGAATAATTAGTTTTACTTCTTCAAAAGATGATGCTGGAATTTCTACCTGATTAGCATCTTTAAAATTAGTATTCAACATTGTTTTACTACTACAATTTGAGCAGAGCCTAAAAGAAATTCTTCCATCCCTCTATAACACTAGGTAAGTCTGCAATGATTTCTTAACTGCAAAGAAACTGATGATAATCATCAGTTCCTTTGCAGTTAAGAAAATGTGATTGGCATCACTTACCAGCATTTTAATCTCCCAATAAAATTTCCTGGATTCTTATTTCTGTTACTTTCAATAAACTTCCCAATCTTATTATTTAGAAACCTTTTTTTTTTTTTTTTTTCCTTTTTCTACATATTTTATTTGCAATGGTATGATTGTGTTTGTAATCCTACTTGTTTTTGCTCTGCTAGAGATTTGAACATTTTCCACGTATATATATATATATATATATATATATATATATATATATATATATATATATATATATAACACATTTTTCATGTATGTATATAACTTTTTTACACTCCTTAACAAACTGTGTTCTTTATATTGTCCTCCATCCCTTTTCAATACTGCAACAGCAACATTCAAAATAGTTTCTTAATGAAAATTCCACTCCATCTCAACATTTACATTTAGGTTTGAGTTTGATATCCTTTTTTCATTTTTAGGCTTGTATTCCTATTTTGTGTTAGTATTATTTAATTTCTTTAATCAAACATCTGTTTCTTTTTCTTTGCCATGAATATTCTATGTCAAAATTTAGCAACCACCTGGAAATAATCAGAATCACAATTGGCTTTAAAAATGTTAAATCTTTCATTAATGTAGCTCACATTTTTTAAATAAAATTTTTTTTGAAATTTTTTGAAGTCACTTTGATTGCAGTGAGTTGCTTCTGGTATAATCCATATCCTCTTGTTAATTGCCCATAGGGGAAGAATGTACTCATGACTATTAGGTTGATTATCATAGCCATCTGAATCACAAGCCTTCTTTTTTTGCTGGTGTCTTTGTGCATACTGTGTGTTCCAATAACATTTTTAAAAATAATTTCCAAGCCAATATGAGCACTCATTTGCCCAAATATGTTAATGCAATCTTCTCTGCTTGTAGAGTCGAAAGCTAGTTGAGCCTCTTCATAAAACTGTTACACATCTGAGTCATTTGTAACAGCATAAATATTGATAAATGCAATATTATAAATAAATAAAAAAAAAAATCCCTTGATCTTGAGTTTGCATATTTTTTCAATGATTGAAAGAAGGCTCAGAAGTGATCCAGAAGTGTCTTTATTAAGTATAAATCCTACATTTCAACCTTATTCCTCAGATCCAATGTAGTAGAAAATAAATTCTTTTTTCTTAATCACAACCACTTTTTTCCATCTAACATCTCGCAATTCAGCAATTAATTGTTCTGATACCTCTATCATTTTTCCAGGTAACAACATTGATTGTATATTCCAAGTTCTGATCTAGTAAACAAAATTATCCTTATTCCTATTTGTTCTGCGTTATTTCCTTTGAGTCTGTCAAGAATTCCCTTGCGTAGATTTCAAAACTAAGCAAGTTTTACAAGGTGATATAGTCGGCCTCACACTTAATCCCAAATCTGGAAGACCAGTTCCCTTATATAATTTTTAGGAGAAGAGTACCCGGATCTTCTACTGATCACTGAGTACTTGTTTTAGTTGCTTTTTACAACACACATGGATTATGTTGGAGATCTTCTTATCTCAGGTCACTACATGAGACTAAATAATTTTATAATGTGTATATTTTTATGTGTTAAATTATAAGATTTTTTCTTGTTTAAATTAAAACTTCAGTCAGAAGTTATATCTTCATTTTAATTTTTTATTAATTTTGGCATAGGGTATACAAAAATATCCAATTTATTATTTTAAGATGATGATAATCTTTTCAGATCATAATTATAAAGGAATACTCAAAATCTAGGTACATGTTTTACCCTTATAATGTGTAAAAAGTAAGCATGTGATAGAATTATATTCACTGAACTACACATAAAATCATTAAAATAGAAAGCAGAAGTGGGTACATTCATTTAGTATTGTATGACGATAGTGATAGTGTATTATTGCAAGTTAAAATTATTTAAAATTTTTTAGTTTTATAATACATTTTGATTATTTGTATTTTTATATTAACCAGAATATTTGACCATATTGTAATTATAAAATTACACACTGCATGCTATCAATTAACAACAAAAAACATAAGTTTATCAATAACAGCTATTTATTTATGCTTAAAACTCATCAATGGAATTAGCCTTTTTATTAATGAATTATACCATACGTTTCTAGCATTCATTTTTCCTTAAGAACGATACAGTAAGATCAAATATTAAAAAATTCACAGTTTATGAAAGAATTAAAGAATATCAAATTAAATAAAATATAAATAATGCAATTAATCACTAATTTACCAAAAACTCCCTGAGATTCTGGTCCCTTGAAAAGCCTTTGTGAAGCTCTACTTGAAGTCTGAACTTTGTTTGAACGAAGAATTGAATTTATTTGGTTAACCTTTATAGTTTTTGTAATATTTTGTAGATTATCTTGTCGAGGCTTAATCACAGTTCGACCAGATGTAGCACCTAAATAGAAAATTATCATTAAAATATAAGATAAAGTTTAAATATATATTAGAAAGACATGAAAGACAGTCTCAGATTCCTATTAATTATGATTCCTACAATATTTTTTAGAGGCAAAAAATTTGAAAATTTGGATGATATCCAAAATAATATTTTACTTTGGAATGAAAAAAAATTGATTTTTTATCTGTTCAGGATTGACAAATGCACACTATGGCAAAAGGTTGCTGATAATGAAGGTAGTTATAGTATTTACAAATAAAGATTTTTTAAAAATTTATTCTTTAGAATTTAATGAAAGAAAGTGATATTACTTTCTAGTTCCCGTAATAGTTAAATCTTAGATTATAAAAAACCGACTTGAAATTTCAGAATATTATACAAATAAAAATAGTCCAAGCCTAGCTGAAAAATATGACTTCTATGTGGTTGTATAGAACTAAATTAAGTTAGCAGTTTTTTTAACTGCACCCACAACTATCAAAGTGTTCTGGCTTGTTTGTCATTCAACAATAATTTCTAAAACAATAAGGCTAACTAGAATGGGACCTACAGCTTACAGTGCATCTAGAAGTAAACTAAAACTATTTTTCAGGTACAACATTCTACTTACACCAATACAGAATGTGTATACGTTCTTTTCAAGAAGGATTCAAATGGTTTTAAAAGCCAAAAATGTTCACATACACAGTGAAAAACATTTCTTTTTGTATGGGTTTTTCATTATTTTGTACAACACCTGTGTATAAATATATACATAACATTCTTATTGAAAAACATATATGTGAGTTTTATTATTTAGCAACATAAATTAATATGTATATTTTTATTAAAAAAAATACAGTAATAATAAATAATGGATAAGGGACAAAAAATTAGTAGAGAAAACATGTAATCAAGTTTATACTTAGAAAAGCTACAATATATTTAACATGTAATTGTAATTTAATCTGAAAATTATAAAATAAAAATAAATGTTTGCTTTAAATTTTTTTTATTATTATTATTATTAAAATTTTGAAAATATTGTGAAAAGCAAATTTAAGTCATTTCATGTTACTTTTTGTTTGAAAATAAATACAACATTTATAAGGAGTTAATACAATGGAAATCTTAAATAATCCTAGGTAAAAATATTTTATGCAGATGCAAATCACCAAATTTATTTAAATAAAGTATTAAATATTACCAATCATCTAGAATGAAAAAAAATTAATAATCTAAGGTAGGAACATTTACACATTATCTTAGAGAAACATTTTCAAGATAATTTATTGAAATTTGAGTTTTTACTAATTGTGTGCCAGGCACAATTATTATAATTCTAGTTTTCGGTTCAACTCATTAATTTGACTCCTTTTGTGAACATGGATGTTTGCAGTGATTAACAATCCATTTTAAACTTAGGTTGAGGCTGAATATAATTAATGCAAAATGGAATCATACAGCAAACAAACAAATCATATGCACACTTGCCAACATTTAAGCTCTTTTAAAATATGGTTTCTTTGATGTTTACAATTTATGTATAAAAAGACATCTATTCACAGTAAAATGTTTTCTAAGGAATGGAACTGTTACATTTCAAACATTAATAAATATATACTATTTTAAAGCAAGCATTGGAAAAATATGAACAAAATTTATTATTTTACAGAATTAGTTACATTCATACTAATTACCAAAAAGGTATAAAAATAATTTTAAAATTAAAATCAAAGATCATCAACCATTCAAAAAAATAGATCCCCTCGAAATCAAACTGCAAATTTAAAGAGGAAGATATTATATAATATAAATAATTTTTGTTTCTTCCTTAAATTTTTGATATCTTGTAGTACATATCTTATGATCACTAATCACTCAAGAATCTAGTTTGGTATTTTGCTTTTCAAATGAAATTTTTTTTCACACAAATATTAATTAGACTGGACTTACAGTTTAAAGTGGACTCCAAATATCCAGGCTCAATGGTAGAATTTGAAATCAAAATACTAGAGGCAGAGCACTAATCATTTGTTAACCAAACCAACACAGCAATTTGGAGACACAATCCATTCATATAATTTTTTTACTTCGATGTAAAACCTTACAATTCATATTAAATGTATATATATATATATATATATATATATATATATATATATATATATATATATATATATATATATATATATATATATATTGTACAGTTAAACTGAACAAATTGTTGATATGCATATGATTTAATAGCATGGAAAAATAGAACAATCATTACAATATAATGTGTAAGCAGTATTTAATTAATATATCAGATAAATCCTGTTTGGAAATTGAATAGATAAAAGAAGAGTTAACTTATACACACTTTGGTACTGAAAAATTAGTCAAGAATTTATTCTGAATAAGTTTGATTAGATGTATAATAATTAGAAAAAATAATACTTTTAACAAAACCAAAGAAATAAAAATAAAGATAAAAATAAGTTTTAATTTCTGAAATGTCAGTATTGAAAATGAACTTTTTCTTGAAGGTCTCTTTAGCATGATAAAATATAACAGTGATTTTAAGAATCAGAGATTAAAATAATACACATTTGACAGTTTCTGCAAAAGCTTATTAATTACTGGGTTCATACAGACTTCCCAGAATCAACATCCAGGAGTTTTAAAATGTTTTTCTGGATTCAAATCAAAAATTTCCTGGAGGCATTGATATTCATATGAAATAACTTTTAATTTTATTTTAAAAATTGTTTTAAACCAAATATGCATATAATTATGAATACGTAACATTTTTCAATTATATTTATAAATAGAAATAAATTATTGAAAAACTAACAGGAATATATTTTTATTTAAGTTAGAATTATATTTAATGATTACTTCAAAAAGCTTCGAATGAATTTATAGCTATAAAAGAATTTTTTTTTTTATTTAAACAATCAATATTCTTTACATTACATTGTATAAAGTAATGGGTAATTTTAGAGATTTTAAATATCTTCATCAGAATTCTATCTATTAAGTTATTAAGTGATTCAAGATGTGTATAACAATCTCTTTTAAAATAAATATATTTACTCAAAACTAAATAAATACAATTATCAAATAAAGTTTCCAGGATAACTTTTTTCCATGAGTACTATTTAATGAAAGCAATTCTAAATTACTTTAAATAAATAATAATTGCAGAATCAGTTTTTAGTCTAATAATAATTCTATATACTTTCAAACTCTTTTAAAACAATACAATTTCGCATCCATATTCTAGACTCTTTTCTATTTCCTTAATCATTCAATAGATTTTTCACATTTCTTATTTATTTGTAAACAAACAATATTACTATTAAAAAAATGCTAACTTTCCATCCTTAAAACATCAAAGCAACAGGTGTTTGATTTTGCTATTAATGTTAATTTACCAGTTATTTCAGATTTCTCAGAATTCTTGTTGTAGATTTTTCCAAGTTCATATATATCATCTTCCAAACTCTTTTTTTATTTTCTGTTCATCAAGAAGTTCATGATTTTTTCAAAAAGTGCTTTTTTCCTTCAGTTATTGGCTACTTTTTTGCTGTTTTATTTCATCTAAATTTAATTTACACCTTTGCCTGCAGTAAAACTAAATAGGTCATTACTAATTATTATATTGTTGACACCTTTTATGTTTCAGGTGTAATCATCAATCATGCACTTAGTCACAATTCATTTTTTGAATTTTCTATCATCAAATTTTTGTTCAAAGAAAACCTACATTTAACAGATGCTTGACTACGAGAGAGTAGTAAACACAAATTAACTACTTTTCATAAAACACAATAATTTTGTCTATTTGAGAGTTAGTTAAAATAAAAAGTATCTATTCTATCTTTAATGATACTAAATTTCACATCAATACAATCTTGAAATTTTTTATTTAGTTGTAATAATTTAAACTCTTCTACAAAATACCAAAATTCTTTTTTTCTTTTTCCTGAACCACAGAAAAGACAATCTTTTCCAGAGTATCAGTAATTAAAAAGACACTTTCCACCAGGAATATTAAGTATATTATTTCATTGATAATTAAACAAATCCTTATCTTTTCACTGAAATTATAAACTATTTCTATTAAGCAAGATATGAAAAATATATTTTAGCTCAAATATTATATTTAATTAATAAAATTAAGTCAATTTTAATACAATATAAAAGGCAGAAACAAATAAAAAAAGAATCAATTAAACTTTAAGTAATCACCATTAATATTGTCATATGGAGCCTTAATGACTGCTCCATATGACAATATTAATGGTGATTACTCTTCCCTTCACATAAAAATCTAAATATTACATCTGGTCCTGATTGGACTGGATCATCATGAAGTTATTGTGACTGAACTAGATTTTATTTTAGTCAACAGTTATGAATACAATGTAATGACAATAGTGTTGACTCTTATTTGACTGATTGGCAAAGCTATGCGATTTGCTCCCCAATGCTACCAGTTTTCAAACAAGCATCTGCAGTTATGCATTGTATCAAAGAAAAAGAAGAGAATAATTGTTTACTTTTACAAAACAAAAAATACAAAATTTAAATGTAATGTCATATTTTGACATTTCTGATCTTGAAGATGAAAGAAAATATTTATCTAGCTCACTCTCTCACTATCAAACATATTCAACAAAAAATAAAAAGCTTACATAACACACTATAATGAAAATGGAAGCAAAATAATAAAAACTTACCAACTGCTCAAAAAGAAATAATAACTGAAATGTCTAGACAAGCAACAGTTTCCCTTTTCTAAGAAACATTTCCTTCTACAAATTGCCCCATCTTTGAAATATGTAAGTCAATTGTATACAAATGGTCATTCTATTGACATTTTAAAGGCATGGGTCTAGCTTTATTGATATTTAGGCATTGCAGAAAAGCGTAGTTAATGAAGTACACAAGGGGATAATAATATATAAATAAGTATACAAGAAGATAAGAGCTAATACTTGATTTCGTTTATGAACAATTTCATGGAAAATTATAAAATATTAAAACAAAAAACTTAAGAAATTACAATATTTTCTAATAAAAAAGTTCAAAAGTTTCAAGTGACCTTAAAATTTTTTTTAAAATTCTAGGATTTGCACAAATTTTGTAGCTTTCAATAAACTTTAGAATACAATTATTGCTCTTTCATTCATGAAATGAATTAATGCAGTTAAAGCCTTTAATTTAACATCTTATTAGGAAATTTGAATTGCAGAATTATATTTTAAAAGTAACTCTTGAACACATGTTAATTACAGACATTTTTATATTCAAGACTTTTAAAATCTCTAAATGTTTATTTAACAAATTTCAATGGTTAAATTTAAACATTTAAGAAAATCATTGATTACATGGAAAAGGTTTGATCAGTAATGCAATTACCAAAATTTTTTTGACACAATTTCATTTTTATTTACATTCATTAACTTAAATTTTATTTTATTTTGTTCTCAAAATATTAACAAGATAGAAGTAACTAAGATGATTATTTATATTTATTTATTTCATAAGTGAGCAGTTTTGTTTTAAGAGAAGAATTCTAAATATAGACATACTGACTTAAAAAACTGGAAAATTAGAAAAAAAAAATCTGATTTAAATAAGCATATTTGGATTACTTTTAAATTTACTAATTTTTAATTCAATACAAGCACTAAATTTTAATTACTTAAATTTTCACAAACCTAACATCATAAAAATTGCATAATGCATTGATTTTATCTTTAAAATAATTCAAAGCAATTAAACTATGCACTTTTTGATTATAAAGGGGAATATTTAAATTTCAAAATATTAAATTAATGGATTCATAAAAATATTTCACTTTAATTCTGAAGTAATCATTATTATTTTAAATAAAACATATAAATAATTTTAAGAAAATGAAACTTCTTGGAAAAAATTGCTCACAATGGAGAAGAAATTAAAATGTTTCTACATTAAAAAAAAAAAAAAAAAAAAAAATTTCCTATAGATTTTTAAAGTCATATAAATACTCAAGAAAATTATTTGTTTCTTGTGTAAAGTTTAAAGTGACAAATTTTTCTTTGCGATTTTAGTATAAAAACTAACAAATGGACAGAAATGGTAAAATCTAACAATTCAATTAAGCTATAAATATAGATTTCTAAAATATTTTTTGATTTTTATTAATGTTTAAATTTTTTGTAAAGCATTTCTAAAAGCTATAAGCATAAATAAACCATAAATTTAGTTATAAAATTTTATTAATGTTTAGTTTTAGAAGAGCAATGACATTTCTAAACTAATTAATTTTCTCTAAAGGCAATCAATAAAATAAATTGGATTCTGCGATAAAACTGTAAAATACTGATGTCTTCAAATCACTATTTAATTTTTTTAATCTAATCACTTAATAATAGAGAGTTTATAACTTAATTTATTTTTATCTCATTATGATAATTACTTCAGCAAGATGACATAAAATCATGTCATTTAAGAGAATATTTTTAGTTTGTAATGTCAGTACACAAGTAAAAATTTAGCATAGAATTAAAATTGCAATTTAAATCCCATAATTCAATAACATAACCTGATAGATAATTCTACATTTTGGATGAAAATAAAGGTCTTATTGAATGTCGTTTTTAGGAGCATTTAAAATTTGTTTCAGCGCATAAAAATCCTCAACAAACTTTTGCCTGCTATTAAGTAAATAAAAGGGTTTGGACTACAAACTAATTTAAATAATTGTTTTAAGAAACACATGAAATGTGATTTGATTAATTACCAAACACCTATTCTAGAGTTCAATATTTTCAAGTCCAAATTGGGGAGAAAAAAATTAACAAATATGTTTTAAAAACTTGAGTGCTTAAAATCCAATCAATAGTAAAATACCTACAATTATGAAATTAAAAAATTGGGAAATAAATTAATATTTGCAAATACTATCTGATTTCATAAATAGTTAATTTATAAAAATATCTTTGTTCTTCTTTAAATGCTATAACACTGACTATATATATAAGATAAAACCAGCATATATTAAAAAAGTTCTAGAATATTCCATTTCCAAACTTCTTGACAACAATATTGGCAATTATCAATAGGATTCAATAAATCTACTGATTACTGCAAATATAGTATCAGAAACTCACAGAGAAATTTGGACTAATATGCAAGATCTTTTGCAACATAGTTATAAAAACTGCAAATTAAATTTTGAAACTTTAAGATTGTGTTTATGATGACTTATTAATTTCTACATAAAATAAATTTTAATAAGCAAACAATATAAAAATATAAATAATTGAAGTGAAGAATTTGTTTACTTTTAGTAGGTGAGCTAGACACCACAGTTCTATTTTTACCAACTGTCATTTTGAGAACACCTCTATATGGGAGGGGTGGGCCTCGTTTTTTTGAACCTTCAGAATCATTGAAGACAGTGGATGTTGGTGTGTCATCTGAGTTATTTTTATTTGGACCTAATCTCTCAAATACTGAAGAGCAAACTTGTGATGTAGCAGCAACCTGTAGGAAATTATATCACACAAATTATCTATTTAAAAAATGAAATATATTTTTAAAAAGCATTAAAACCACTTCTAATTTATAAAAAAATCAAAATCTTATAAATATTTAAAGTTTATATTGATTCATTACAGTCATAAATTAAACTTGAAAATAAATATGCAAAGCAAATTTGTAAACACAAATCAAAATTTAGGTGAAGTTACATGAATATAAATTTAAGTAGAAGTTTATAATAATAATAAATAGACATAAATTATAAATATAAATTAGTTATAAATAATACTTTGAAATTTTATATATAAAAATATACATTCAAAAATATAGTTTAACTTGGATAAACCTTTATGTTTTAGATGCAAATTAAAAAATTTAAACAATTCCACATAAATTTACAGAGTTTAAAGATATTTAACAAGAAAAACTATTATATGCTATATCTATATTTGATATAGAGATATATTGAGCATCATGAATTTGTTTACAATCAATGCACAGTTAAAATTAACCTTCAATTCATCTGCTAAAATTAACCTTCAATTCATCTGCTAAAATTAACATTGAAATAAGGAATCAATAATTTAATGTACTAAAATTTTTATCTTCAAACATAAAAGATACGTTAAAACATGCAGCATGTTTTTGCATTTTAAATACAGACACTTATACATTCTATTGGAAAATAAAATTTAATTTTTAAAGAAATATAGCTACAACAAAAATACTATTTAACAGAAAAAAATATTTATAAATCAATTGAAACTAAATTGTTACATAAAATACATTTTTCATTTTATTTATTTATTTTTTTTATCACATAACTGATAACAAGTTTTCAATTCAACTCTTTCACTTTACAATAGTTTTAAAGTAGATGTAAAAGAAATCTTTTTTGTAGAAATGCATGAAAATATCCATTACAATCTAAATCAAACATTTTGATGACTACACCTTATCATAAAAACCAATAATACTTTTTTCTCACCTTATTAGTGTCTGTAGAGCTACTAACAGCACTATCACCAAGTCGTGAAAAAACAGATCTTTTAGAACCTGATAAAATAAAATGATTACATTATGTACAAAAAGTACTAATGCAGCTTTTAAGAGCAACCTTTTTTGATTAATACAATAATAATTGAAGTGAAATTTCATGCACACCTAGGGATAAGATTTTTTGTTTTTGTAAAATCTGCCGAGTCCTTTCAGTGGTGCCTGATGGCATTTTGATTTTATAAGCCCCTTCTTCTTCAGGAGGAACCCGGCGAATTCTCTTCACTTCTTTGGCATCAGAAAGGTTTCTCTTTAAGCTAATAACAGTTGATTTTTTTGGAGTGGCTATAAAAAAATTAAAAATAATAAATACTCCATTAAAACATTTTTTATTATGTATTATTACTTATTAAATAATCATTATTACTGTTTTTATTACTTTACAATGTTGAGTTACAAATATAAAAATGGTTTGTGTTTGAATTTCAAAATGAAGTATTATTGGAAATATCAAAGAATTATTACTGGGATAAATTTCTCTATTAAGTATGCATACAGGAATATAACCTTTACAATACTATTTGTGATTTAATGCTGTAGTAATTTGAAACAAATTATTTTTATAAGAAAGAGAAATTTTTATACAGATATTTCATTTCAGAAGAAATACATAATGCAATAAGCCATAGCAACAACATAAATAAAAAAAATTGATAAAAACTAAGTTCAAGAGAAAAAATTTAATTATACATAAAAAAAAAATAAAAACATTATATCACAACAATCATGTTGCTGCTTGACTACTATATATATATATATATATATATATATATATATATATATATATATATATATATATATATATATATATAAAATAACAAATTATAAATAAATTATTTAAAGTTTAAGTATTTCATTCGTTGACTTAAATTTGTGTATAATGAATGTAAATGATTTAGTTAAAATGTTTATATTTTAATAAAAATAAAAAACAATTGATATTAGTTTGTACAATTTAATTCCATAAAGTATAAAATAATGATTAAAAAAAACTAAGTGAATGTACTGATAAAAAGAAAACATTAAAAATACAATGAAATTAATTGTAATGCAGAAAACCTGGAAATTAGAAAAGAAAATTGTACAGTTAGTAACTCATTATATTACAATTCAAAATCATTAGTTTGGTTGATAATAATTTAAATTACTTTAATATAGTAAAATAAATGTTATAAGGTTTTACTTATAAAATTTTAATTTCATTCCGAGATTTTATTGTTGAAAATCTCATAAATAAAATTAAAACATTTCTTGCAAATTAATTTGCATGTTTTTTAGTTAATATCTGAAATAAATAGAATTTTAGAAAAAATCTAGCTTTTTAGAAACAAGTCTCATAAATTCTTCAAGTACGGGAAAACAGAAATTTGCTATTTTAAAAAAATTAAAGGAAATATAATAATTTAAAATTAAAAGAATATTTTAAATTATTATATGTGGATTAGTTATAGCATGTGGATAGTTTACTATCCACATGTAAATAAACATAAAAATTACTTATTTTTTCTGTTATTGAAAAAGTAATTTTAGCCATAAATTAAGTTCTTAAATTCATGGAGATTAATCAAAATTAAGTAAATATTTCAGATCTGCACAATTTTTAAAATATCAAAATTTTTACTGATAATTTATACTTTAAGTAATTAATTTATATTTTTGAAAAGGAAAATATACAAAATATTGTTCCCTGTATAATATTATCATTTAGTGTAAGCTAAATATTAAATTTAAATCATAACTTCTTAGGTATGACAAATGAAACATTTTGAAAACAAAACTGAACTAATTGATCAGTGATTAAAGTATTATTTTGAAATAAAACAAAAATGCATTACTTTGTGCAGATCTTAAAGCAGGTGATTGGACTGGAGAGAACCTTCTTGTATAATGACCCACCATACGTTCTGCAACTATTAATATAAATCTTGATCATAGTGTTGAGATTTAACAATCACTAAATAACATTAACAAAGACAATTTTTTACCTGCTTTATTGCTTGGACTAGATAGGGCTGCATTTCCAAACATCTTTTCTTTAGATAACTAAAAAATAAGTAATCAATAAACATGTACATTTGTGCATCTCATCCTGTAAATGCAAATCACAATGTGAATATTCCTTAAATGATGAATTTGATTATCAAAAACACATGCTTGTTTTAATTAAACCAAAGACTTTTTCTTCAGCTTTTATAATAATATAAGGGGTAAAGTAATAAATCTCTATTTATCAAAATAATCATGTGTTTTTTTCCCTCATTTTAATGTGAGGACTTTTCCTAAATTGTTTATACATTCTTTTCTTTCCCTTCTTTGATCATGAAAATGTAAATATTAGTGTCTTCACAACGAAACATTTTGCTATTGGTTTCTTGGACTTTATAATGTTCAAAAAAGTAAAAACTATTTTTACCATTGCGTTACTAACAATATGGTAGCCATATTGTTATTGGATATGTAAATAAATACATGTAATAACATATGCATTATGTATGATAATATATAAAAGTATAAACATGAAGTAATTAATATCTTAGATTTTCTTTGGTAAAATGAAAAATTGGCATTTTTGTTGTGAAATTAAAATTTTGTAATCAAAGTTTAAGATACACTTTTTGGAACATTAAAAATGAAATTTTGAGAAAATCATTATATCTCTCTTACTTTTATTACACAGAGAAACATTTTCATAACTTGTTCTTATTTTGTCTTTCTCATAGTAAGAAAAAGGCTGAAAATTTGGAACTTCTAAATTTTACAATCATAAATCAATAGTTTCAATTTGCCTTAGTAGCAGTTAATGGAAATCCTAATAGCATGTTTTTATATGAAGCTTTTGATAAAATCAGAAGCAATTTCATATTAATTCTAGAACAGTATTCATAGTTCTTAGAATAAAAATAGTATAATAAAATTATACTATTTTCAGTACTACTTTTGTTGAGAACTAATATTTTTTGAATGAAATACAATGTGGAATGTTATTTTACTCTTTATTTATTAAATGTATTGAAAACTCTACTTTTTTTTATTTAAATTTCCAAATTAAACTTAATTTAAATGTAAAAATATTAAAAAAATTGTTACATTTTTGGATTTATAACTTTTGATTTTCAAAAATGTATGCTATAATTTTTAATATTACAGATATTTTTAACATTTGACAGCTTTTCCAATTGTAATAAATCAATTAAATTTCAAAACAACAACCAAATTGTTATATAAATATTATACCTGATACATTTTCTTTTCTCAGAAACTATGCATATAAAATGTTCTTTATGTACTAGTTAAAGTCTACAATTGAATCAATTTGATAAAATCCTGTTTGATTCAGTAGGAAAATGCTGTACAGAGAAAATCAATACAAGTAAAAAATTCATGAAATCAAAAATATATCATTATTAATATGATTTAGAGGATATAAATAAAGATACACCTTATCCTATATTTATGGTTAAAAATTAGGAAGGATTTGGTTTTAGTGGTGCTAAATTCATTGATTGATTGGCAAAGCTTGAAGTTTTATTATAAAGTAAGGCAAAGTATCTTAAAATATTGATCATTAAAATAATAAAAATGCTGATCATAGAGTAATTGTGGGAAACAATATTTCTTTCTTTCTTTTTTTTTTTTTTACCATCAAATAAATAAAAATTAGAGTATAAATACCTGAGTGTGGAATTCTTTTGCATATCGCAAGATTGCTATAACATCACCCATAATTTTAATGCCCATATCATATAAATACTCTTTGGATAAATCTAACAGCATGTCCAATTGGATACGATTATCAGAAAATATCAAAGCATAATTGGCAGCTACATTTGGTGGGAGACCAGCTTTTGTAAAGAATACAACCCACTGAGATGTATCTGTAAAATAGAAATTTGCTTTAGTTGATGACTATTTATAAATAACATATCTCTGTGACATGTGTGTGTATGTATTATATGTTATATTAAATATATAACCAATTACTTAAGAATAGCTATGAAATAAAACTGAAATTAAATATTAATAAGAAATATAGAATATACTATATTACATAAATGTAATATTATTTATTATATTAGAAACATTTTAAGCAACTTTTAATATTTCAAAGAGGAATGTATCTATAATGAAAGAAATATTTAAGTAAAAATATTACAATTGCAAATTTAATCACATAATTTGCAAAAAGAAGCAAAGTATAAAAGACACTTTGAATGATATAAATTTATTAATTACAATCAGTTGAGTTGGATTTTATGTCAGAAGGTCCAAAAAATGGACAAGCTGGGGCAAAGCATAGATTTTCAGAATATAAATAAACTTTTTCTCTTTTTTTTAAACTTAAGCAACATTAAAATGTCAATAAAACATAAGAAAATTGAAAAAAGTATTAAAATCTAAATACAAAAACAAGCAACATCAATAAAACTAATAACATCTCATGTATAATTACAAAATTTAAAAATTAAAAAAAATGAGAGGGTAAAGAAAAAACCTTTAGATTTTAAATAGGTTTCTGAGGGGTGGTAACCTAAACAAATCAAATAGTTTAAAGATGTTAAAAAAAGTAAATCTATAACGATTAAAAACTGAACTTATTAAAATATCAAAAACAGTATATGGTTTATCACATGCTTTACAACAAGGATTTAAATGTATTTCAACTAGATTAAAAAAAATATGTGTGCATAATTTCCATTTCTATTATAAGAAAAGAAAGCATTGGGTATGTATTTGTAAAACACATTTGATTAATTGTTAATATAGTATTTTCATTAAAATAATTAATTTTTTATAATGTAAGATTTTTCTGATAACACTTGAGTCTACTGAACTGCATAAATATAAATAAACACAAAATAACTTCAAAACATTTAAGTTTTTGATATAATGTTATGAACTAAACACATACAAATAAATCATTAGTTTCATACTGATTTAAAGGTAGATATATACTGATAATTAAAATAATGATACATTACAGCTTTAAGCCTTAACACAATAAATAATCTGAATATAGATAACACTTCTAATAGTTTTCATAAGTTTAATCAATATATTTTATTCCTCTGATAAATAAAACTACTAGCAGAATATTTCTCTGTTTTTGTCTATTAATTAAAAGATGCCAAATTTGAAGATGATAACTGGTTAATTTATAAAAGTGTGATATTCGTGCAAAAGTTAAAAAATTTATTATAGCCATCAATTTCAGTCTTATAGGTAAAGATAGAAAACAAATTCTTTTCACCAAGAGCTTTAGGAAGATAGACTGCGTATGTGTATTAAAATCACTGAAGTATATGCTTATAAAACAAGAAGCGTAATAAATGAAGGTAATTTAGTTATCTGAATACAGTTCATTCAATGTTTACACAAATTTATCTATTACGCGAACTAAAATGTTGCGCATATGGCAATAATTTTGCATCTTATGATTGAACGCTTTCTTTTAAGGCCAAGAAATCGATAAACATAACATATATGTATAAAAATACTTTTTGTAATCATAAGTGTTATATTGTAATATATCTGTTATTTGCTGAAATGGAAATATTTATTTTCTCATGGTATAAGATTTCATACTATTTAAATTCATATACAATTTCTCAGAGTGAAAAAATCATATAAGTGGTTTTTTCTATAGTTTTATTATTAATATATGTTGCATATGATTCAATATAACGAATAAAGTCAAATTTTAACGACTGTAATTTGTAAAGTAATGGAAATTTTCACAATTTATGCAAGTAATCGAAATTTTCACAAACGTACCAATGACTTTAGACATATTTAAAATTTTCGAAACGTAAGTGAAGTATTAGTTATCTTAACTTTAAATATAATAAATGAACACTATTTCTGATTTTTTGAAATCATAAGCAATAGTATACACTATTTATAAACTTTAACTACTTATTACTGATGCCAGATAGCCACATTCAGATTCTAATCTCAAATTATCCTCCTAAATACCACATTCTTTTGCTTCAAATTGAATTATATTTTATTTTCAATCGTTGATTTTTAAATAAGATTCCTATTTACTGTAACTCTTTTAATATTTTAAAAGAAACCTGCTTCAGCTGAATTTTGTAAATGAAATGTGTAACTCTAAATAGTGATAATTTTATATGGCAACAATAAAATATTGGTTCATCAACCGGTGAAATATCGTAAACAAACAAAAAAAATTATTTTGAATTTCGCTTCAGATAGGCAATATCACATTTCATTAGAAAATTCTTTATTATTGTGAAATTCTTTCAAAATATATATGAAATAACATTGTAAATGAATCTTTATAATTTCCAACATGAGTTATTTAATTAAAATACCTTTTAGATCGTTTTGGTCAATAGTAGCATCAATTCCCTTCATAAGTTTTCTATTTTGCGTATTTTGGTCCGTGTTAAACAATTTTGAAGAAACTACAAGTACACATTGTAATGTTCAAAATTACCTTCCTTCTATCAGTACAGCCGTGGGAAGCTTAAATCCTCAAAAATATGTGTGGCAAGTCGGCATTGCTGTACATTGTGCACCACGTTTTTTATTATCATTTATGTATTATAAGCATTTGCAAAATGTTCTTAAGGAATCTAAGTGGCATCAATTTGTTTTTTTTATTTATTTCTTCCAGAACGTTGAAATTTTTTCCCTTATGAGTTTATCATTTGTTTCATCAGCTGAAAACTTTCCTGTCCATCAGAAATCTTTTGTCATATTTGTTTCTTCAGCATTAATATCAATGTCACTATTGTATGTGTTAATGAAGCATGAATTGTATCATTCATTATCTAAACGAGAAAGAAAATCAGTTCGAATGAAGTTACTATTATTAACCACAAATTTTTGTGCATTTAGTTTCTCTGTGTATTTTTATTTTCGACATAATTGGTATTGTGAACCTGGCATATACACACTTTTTGCTTTGTCTGAATACATAGTTGTGTTATCAAACATAAGTTTTCATTATACAGCTATCTATGATTTTTCAAATCAATTCATAATTATTGGTAGCGAATGAATTGATAGTGAGAAACAATGAATCAATTATTATTTTATTTATTTAGATTAAATTTATAAATACTTAATATTACAAAGAGTTAAATATGTTGAATTCTTTTAACTATGTAATGCTTTTAAATTATTTTATTGCAATTAATAATTGTAACATGAAGTTCTTTATGTAGCACATTAATGGATATAAATCATGTCTGTTTTTGAACAAAATTTTATATTTTTATATATTTTGGTACAAGTTCAGTATCCCCATATATGATTTCTCGCCAAATCTGGCGCCCTTTGTTTACTTCGTAGTGTTGACGATTTCATCTTATGTTTTGAAAATTATTAATATTACATGTATATTTATGTCATTTGATAATAATTGCCAATATATTATATACATATTTCTAGAAAAGTAATTTTATCAAAGAGATTAAAAATACATGAATTTATAATTGTTGTTTTTAGTTTTTTGCAGGATTAAAAATTCTTATTTTGAAACATTGGTGAATTGTATAGTCTAATTTTAATTATTTTATTAAATAAATTTAAATTTGTTTAAAAAACTAATTTACTTGATTAAGTTAACTTATATTCAGCATCGACTTCACTCTTTCGATATTATATCTGCGTTTGGCTGTAAATTTTATTTTTTATAAATAAATTTATTTATTAAAATTGAATTATATTTAGATTAATATTTTTTTATCTTAAGCAAAGTAAGTATTTATGAGCTAATCAAAATATGTTTATCAAGTTTTATCCATATTAACTAATGCATATTTAATGTATAATGATAATCATAAATGTTAAAGATTAAGACTATGGATGTGCATGATCTATAAAATATACCAAGCGGGCAATAAAATCATCCAATAGGGCTTAATGTTTCGGAATGTGTTTGTATTGTAGAACTTTCATTTAATGACTTCACATGATCATGTTGCTTTTAACCCTTGAAGCATTTGATTAATAATTAGTTTTTATCTCATTATACAGTGTAAACCTTTTAAATGTATGATTTAATATTTATGTTTTGAAATTTTTTTTAAATTAAATTTTTGAATATCAGTTTGCAGTAAATATTTTGTTTTGAGTTTATTAAGTAAAATTTATTTTGAATGTTAATAAAATTATTTATTTTCATTTTGTTTTCATCATTTTGATTTATTTCAAATTATTATTTTCTTTGATAGAATATAAGTGCATATTAAAAATGAATAAATCATTTATTAACCGATATTTTTTAAATATCTATCATTATTTGAACTAATGATGTACAGCTCAATTTGTGCAAAAAATAAAAATGTTATCATTATTTCAATATGATTTCCATTCAATTTTTTTAAACTTTGTTGATTAATTATTACTTTTTGTGGTCTATCCATTCTCATTTAACTTAAAATATAGTTATTACCTCAAATATTATTTTGATCATATTGGAAGTATTTACATTTTAAAATACAACAGAATAATAAAGTTTTGTATCCCTCCTGGAAATTTTTCAAACATTTGATTAAACAGTATAAATAAAGGCTTCAGGTCACCTTTTATTATTCTTGGAGATTTCAATGTATGGTGAACGTTGATATCTCCAAGAATAATAATTTTTGGGTCGATTTCGGGAGTCTACCCAAAGTATTGAGTTTCCTGAATTGATACAAGAAGTTAATTTTTGCCTCTTAAATACTAAGGTTCTGATACATTTTGGTTCACATCACAATCCTCCTCTTATTGGTTACTGCATTGTCTCATTAGATATTTTTTATTTGTGCACTAACAATATCCAGGCAGTGATTTGTTTGATAGCAACCATGTACCTATGAAAACTTCTTAATTTCTTTCATTGGTAAAAACTCAAAATGCCAAGCGAAGATTCTGTGGACTGGTTTTTTAAAATTCTTTTAACTAATGGTTAAATAATACATTAGAAACTATCAACCAATTCAGCAACATCTGTTAACATAATTTAATTAAATTTCAAAAAGGGCAAAAGTTTTTGTATAAATCCTACTCTCCTTGGTGGAACTCTAAATGCAGTTTATTAGGTCAAAAAGAAAACTGATATATCGCCAAAAGGTCTTGTAACGTGAACACATAGATACAATATAAGGAAATAGAAGCCTAACTCCACGCTTATATATTATTCATGTCTTGCTGTTTCTTTGAGAGAATGTATCATCTACCGGACAGTCCAAAGATATTTACTGTATTCTAAAAAGTCTTCAAAATAGAGTATTCATGTGCAAAGACTCACATTTATATACAATGAAGAGCAATAACTATAACACTGTTGCTCAATCAAATCTCTTTTCAAACTATTATTCTAAATATCCTATTTCTGAAGGAATATCTTTAGATATCTGCACAGACATGTATTCATACAACCAACTTTTTTCATTGACAGAACTACAGAAGACGATCACCCAATGTAAAAACTCATCAGCTGGTCCTGACAAAATCTTGGCGAAGGCACTTCAAGGCATAGATCATAATAACCTTAACAGTCTCCTAAATATTATAAATAAATCAAGGATAACAGGAATAGTTCCAGAAATATGGAAAGAATCTATTATCCCCATTCTAAAACCAGGGAAAAGTTTTCATTACATCAAATCCTACCGACCTATTTCTTTTATTAGCGTTTTTTGTAAAACTGTTGACCACATGATTATAAAGCAACTTACCAACCATATGTATTGATCACCGATCCTGAATATAAATCACCACCGATTTTTGCCAAATAGATGCTGCGACAGCATCTTGTCTATCATTCAGTTATATCTGCTCGATCCTCCAAAAAGTTTATTGTGTGTGTTACTATAAATATTGCAAAACCTTCTGATTCAGTAAGACAGGATGGCTTAATTTTAAAGTTATTAAATGCAAATATTAAAAGAAATGTAGAGCTATAGATTCATAATTTCATCGTGAATCGAAGTTTCTAACTAGAGGTATCAGACCAAATGTCCCCCAATAGGGGCATCCCTCAAGGAAGTATATTATCTCCCTTCTCCTTTACCTTATTTATGACAGGCATAAATGAAATGATTCCCGAAAGAATTGAGTGCTTTATTTATGTGCAGATGACATAATATTACTGTATTATATCATCTGCACATAAATAAAGCAAACCCAGAAAGATTAAAATTAAAAATGAAAAATGCTCTTGTTAAACTACAGGAGTGGTACCAACTATAGAAACTTATGGTAGATCCTTAAAAATGTTCTGTCATTAACTCCTTGAATAGGAAAAAACAAGTTAATTTCAACTTGTATATTAGCCAGCAACCTATTTGATGGAACCAGAATATGCCAGTTTTAGGCCTGTATTTTCCGCCATTTCGTTCAAAAATGAAAAGCCACTCTATTGAAGCTAAATGCCCAGGAAGCAATTGCAAGTAGTAGGTGGGGTGCTTGAGTCTCCAATCTTATATTATCAGCAGGTTGGATTATGGATGTCATGTATTCGTTACTGCCAGTAAGTCAGACCGAATAATCCTAGAGACTCTGTATCACATCGCCATGAGAATTGCTACAGATTTCCCTAAATGGACACCCAAAGTCTTTTACTTGTGGACGCATGGAAAGCAGTGCTTCTTAGCTTTTTTGGATGTCCCTATGGTAAGTATCATCAAAGTAGCACAGGTGAACCTTCTTAATAGTTGATCAGCTTCAGTTATTCCTAGCAAGAAGGTGACTAGAGGGGAGGTTAGCAATGTTTTAATTTAGAAGACATGGACTTGTAATGGTTCTGTTTCGGGTCTACACATTCAGGGTTTTAACATATTTTATGATAAATGTTGTTTGAGACCAAGAGAGAGGGCATGTATTGCTATTAGCAACAAATTAAACACCCTCATTCTGTTTGAATACCTAAATGGGGATAATGTTGCTGTAAAAGTATCTTGTTTATTGCAAGGAATAAAAGATGAAATCATTTTTATGTTTTCATATCTTCCCTTTTAAGATAAAGACAATACAGCACATTCAAAGATAACAATTTGAACATTAAATGTGCAAATTGTTAGTTTTTTAGATTATAACAATTTGAATACAAAACTCATCATAGGATTTGATGCAAATGCTCATCATGTGGAGAAGTAATAATTGCAACAGACGAGGCTAGGATCTTCTATAATACATTTTGTATTATAATGTATTTATTCTTAATAGATGCATGTAACAGAACAGTAAGCGTGCTGACTTTATTAAAGATTGGAAAGTCTGATGAACTAATATTTTCTGTTTTAGGAGCAAACATATTAAAATTGGTAAGTAGGAACCCAAAAAATACCAACTGGTATTCCTACAAAAAAGATCTAGAAGTTCTGATCAAGGAAAGTGACTTCGACGGCAGATTTGGAGTTGACAGTTGATCATATGAAACATGCCATTCTCCAAGCATACTAACAAAATTGTGATGTCATTAATAATTGCTTGCCAAGGTTAGTTCCTTGGTGATCTAAAGAGTTAAGTAAATTTTAAAGACAATGTAGAAAACTCTTTAATATAGGTAAAAAGAATGGTGATTGGCAGAAATATAAACTGGCATTTACCACTTATAATAAAGCACTATCAGGAATTCTAAAAAGAATTTCTGACAAAATTATTGTACTGACATTAAAACTGTCTGCTATTGCAAGACTTGTTAAAATATCTAAAGACAGGAATCACTGTCTAAATGCTCTTAAATTGCCAAATGGTAAGTTTTCAGAATCTGAGAGACCCTGGCTTAACTGTTTACAGTTCACTTTTTATGTTCCAATGAAATAAATGGAACTCCTAACTTTACACTCTTTACACCAAACTGGTAGAAGTAAATGGGATGTTGCCAAAAAAAAAATCTTAATTTATGATCAAACAAAATGGGCAACACCCTAGTAGCAATTCAACACTGGGGTTGTGATTGGGTTAACAACATTAACCGACGGAAACTCACAGCTGCCCCTGTGTGATAATAGTGCATGGAACAGTGGACTATTTGTCACCTCGGACGGAAAGTGGCTGCAATGGCTCCGCCTGTTCAGTTGAAGTGCACAGTGTAATGAGTTTATGGTATATGGCCTGTTGAGTTTTTTTAAGATTTGTTGAAAAGAGAGTGAGTGCAGCAATGATACTAAGCCATTCAATTTTGTATTCTACTCGTGTACCTATGCTATTTTCTAGCTTAAATATCAAAAATACTCCATCATTAAAAATAATTTAATGATAGTGTATTTTTGATAATAAGCCAGAAAAAATTAAGGAAAACTTATTTTAAATATTCATATATTTATAAGTGTTTTAATAGATAAAAATACTTGTGTTGAAGGATTTTTTTAATACTTATCAATAAATTCAAAATGTAATAAATAATTCATAAGTGAAATTTGTATAAAATGTATTTTACCCAATATCTAATATTTCTTCACTATAGGACATTTCGGTATTTTGAAGTTTTCATTGCAGGACACAAAATTAACATTCAATAATTTCAGTTTTATAGATTTGCTTTTATTTTTTTACTAATAGGAAAAATCCAATAAATGATTTCTCAGACAATATTTATTAAGATTTCTTTAAAAAAGAATTTCCCCAATTTTAGAAAAAATAAATTAGCAGGTTGTTGATTGTTATGATTTTCCTGATGTTTTCTTAACAAATTTTACACTGGAAATTTAATTGCAGAAGTCTAAATTTTATTGCTTTTATAAGATATATATTTTAACATGTGTGCATAGGTTCAGTTTTAGAAATTAAAATCATACATAATTCAGTTAGTTCCAATATATTTGTAACAATAGGTAGAAATTATTATAGAACCTTTCTAAACTAGATACATTTGATAGATTCAAAATAAAACATTAATTCTATTTTAATATATAACACAGGCAACTTTAATTCTATGGTTTTAGTTTAATGTTTGATATATATATATATTTTTTTTTCCTATTAACAGCTGAAAAATTGACTTAAATATGAATATTCTAGAAAATTTTTAAAAGCAATATTTGCAGAGCTAAAGGTGATAAAAGAAATGAGTTACAAATTTTTGAAACAAATGTATTAAATATATTATTGTAATAAGATTAAAAATTCAGTTACATTTTCAGATAAAGTGGTCCTATTTTACAGTATTTTTGATTTTAATATTTGTTAAACTATCTTCTTCAATATTTATGAATTTATTCACAAAAATAAAATGTTCACAAAAGATAAATCTTTATTATTTTTATTACATATTAACATTAGACTGGGCTTTTTCCAAAGCTCGTTTTAAATGCCCCTCATCTCTGCCAGGAGCACTCATCAACCATTTCTTTATGTACGGCTGTACATCCATATCTGTGATACGACTGTCATGGTGGCGAGTAGAAGCTACAAATAAACAAATTTTGCTGATATAAATAATGTTAAATAAAGTAACATCAGAAACAAAGTAAAGTCAACATTTCAACATTTTTATAATTGATATTATTAACTTTACACGGAAATGTCACAAAAATTAAATTTTAAGTTGTTAAAATATTAAAATTAAGATTTAAATTTAGAAAAAAAAATTTTTTATTAAATTTAATTCATGTACTATAATCAACATTTTGATCCAATGGTAAACTTGGCATTTAAAAAATACAGAAGTAATCTATAAATGAAAAATAGAAAATAACAATTTTTCCTAATTATAAGTTTCAAACACAATTTAAATTGAAATTACATACATTAAACATAGGATAATAAGCATATGCAATTAAAATTATATCAGAAACATTAACTATTATGTTCTTATGATTTGTTTCAGTGATTATGATTCAGAAATATTTTGATTAAATTTAATTCATAAATTTTTACATTTGAATTCCATGTTTTCATATTGTACTATATTACTTAAAATTTATTTGTACAAGCAGTTAGTTTAGATAGTTTAAAAACAAAATGCTAACCTGTTATCAAATTTATAACATTCTGAAGGGTGGAAAAGGGATGCTTTACGCCTCTACTACCTTCTCAGTTGTACTATTTAGACAAATTATTTGTCATTAGTTCCATTAGAATTCTTCTGGTAACATCACTGGAACTTGTGCCACCTTTATTAGTCAAAATAGTCTGCTGAAAATAATAACCAATTTTTAAAAATATAAAATTCAATTGAATCTTTAGTTCTCCAACCATGTTAATAGTTATTTACATGTCAACTAAATATTTTTATATAGAAACTTAATGTTTTTAAGCTTTTTTTCGTTATTTAACTGGTTTAAATTAATTTGAAATTTAAATTCATTATGAAAAAATTCCAAAAGATATTACAACCAAATCAGGTTGCTTGAAGTATTTCTTTAGAAAACATATATTACAATAAAAATTTATTTTAAACATAGTTTTCTCTGCAAAAAATAGATCACAACACGTACTTCTTTAACATCTTTATATTTAACATCTATTTACACCAATTAACATTTTGATCCAGTTTTACTGGATTACTTTACATTTAATAACCATATAAATACATAAATGAAAAATAAAAATTATCCATTAATTTTTCATAAGTTGCAAACACTGTATAAAAAGAAATCACATACATTAAACAAAGGATAACAGAAACAAGAAATATTGTGTTCTAATGACTTTTTACAATGGCTATGATTCTGAAATGTTTAGAGTAAACTGAAATAGTGAAAATAAATTTTTACATTTGAATTTAATGATGTTTTCATATATCATTATATACCTTTTAAATTATTTCTATCATTTATTCTTTGTCAGGAACATACATCAACCATTTCTTTATATGTTGCTGTACATCAATATCTGTGATACAGATGTCACGGTGGCAAAGAGAAGCTAAAAATAAATAAATTTTGCTCCAATAAATAGTGTTAAATAAAATAACATCAGAAACAAAGTAAGATCAGCATTACAAACATTTTTGTAATTGATACTATTAACATTAAATCGCTTCTGTTATAAAACAATTTTAAACATTACATGGAAATGTCACAAAAACTGAAAAAATGTTTAAATTTATAGGAAAAAGTTATAAATTTAATCCATATCCTCTAATCAACATTTTGGTCCAATGATAAAATTTTAAAAAATATATAAGCACACACACAAAGCATAAATGAAAAATAGAAAATAACAATTCGTCTTAATTTTAAGTTACAGGAACAATAAAAACTAAAGTTACATACATTAAACAAGAGATAATAAAACATGTAATTAAAAATTATAACAGAAACATCAAATATTGTTTTCTTATGACTTGTTACAATGGTTATTATTCTGAAATATTTTGATTAAATTAAATTGGCTAAACTTTTACATTTGAATTTAATGATGTTTTCATGCTGCACTATATTACTTTTAAAATTTATTTGTGCAAGTTGTTCACCTTAGAAAGTTTAAAAATAAAATGCAAACCTGTAATCAAATTTATAAGATTCTGAAGGGTGGAAATCAGACCAATTTTCCAGAATTATTTCTTTTAAAAATGTATATTACAGTAAAAATTTACATTAAATATAATTTTCGCAGCAATATATAAATATACACTTTAATATCTGCCAGTTTGAAATACAAAATTTGTACATTGTATGCATTGGCACTAATGTATGGCTTAACTATTTTCCATCTAATAATTTGTAATATTATTTTGCTATTATATTATACAATTTATTGCTCTATAAAAATTGTTTATAGAGTATAACAAAAATAAGGTAAAATAAATAATTATTATTAAAATTGAACTATAAAAACAGATTTTACAAAAAAAGTAATTAATAAAATAAAAATTTGGTTACATATATATTTAGTCCTAAATATTCCATTTTCATCGTGTAGTGTTTAAAAAGATTTACATTTTTAGAAAATATCTAAAAATAATACAAACATTTTATTTACATATTTTGCACATGAAACTAATTGAACCAGGACATACAATTTAAAGTAGATTCTGAACCACTATCCAAGCCCAAGCTGGGATTCAAACCCATTAACTGTTGAACCAAAGCTATTTCTTCAAGTTTATAAACAGGGGTATAATAGAAAAGCACATTTTTTACTTTCTGTTCAATAGAATTTATTTGTAAATATAGACACATTATAATACATACATAAAACTCTTGGTTATTCATTTAAGTATAAAAACTAATATTAATATACAAACTGTACATTGACCTATGCTGAAAAGTGACTTCAACAACATAGACTAATTTCAACAGTTCACTACAAATAAGCCAAACATAAAATTAATTTTATTATGAAATCATGGGTTAAAAAATTCGGTGTAAATTGATTTACCAATGAAACTGGTAAATGGCCACTGTAATACCACTGAGCCTCTGCTACTAGGGTAATGTCCTTTAAACCTTTTAAATCACCAAGAATGGATGAAATTGTATTGACTCTGCTTATTGAGGGAATCCACTGCAATACCCCAATTCCCTGTAGAATTATTTAGGGCATGTATAGCCTTTGGCCATATACCTATTGCTTGGAGGCATACAAAAGTAATTTTTATTCCTAAAATAAGGAAAGATAATTACTACAAAGCTAAATTTTTCAGACCTATCAGCTTAACATCTTTTCTTCTAAAGGCAATTGAAAAGCTGATAGACAGATATATTAGAGAAGTTTACTTAGTGTTCAGTAACAGCTGTTATTGAACAGATTTTTCTAGATTTGCCAGTGCCTCATTTTTAGGAAAAAACATGTTTCAAGCCACAGCTGGTTGTTAACAGGGAGAAGTTATTTCACCCATCTTATGGTGTTGTGTTTTAAATTCCCTTTTAGAGGTGTTAAAAAAAAACAGGCATAACTCCACTTGGCATGAAGATGATTTAGTTATTAGCATCAGAGGTAAGTTTAGCGAAACAATCTCTAGCATCTTGTCTAGCGCCCTCAAACAAGTTGAGACTTGGTATTAAAAAGAAGGCTTTTCTGTGAATCCTTAAAAAACTACTATGATTGCTTTCACAAAGAAAAATAATTTTAATCTGAAAAATATAACTTTTTTTTTTTTGTTCAAGAATTAACTTGCTCCAAGGAAGTTAAATTCCTAGGAGTATTTTTTGACATGAACTTAAGTTGGAACAACCCCACTTCAACTTTTGTATTGAAAGAGCAAAAGAAGCTTACTGGTCATGCAGAAATGCTTTTGGAAGAACTTGGGGCCTGAACCCCAAAATTATTCATCGGATTTACCCTATGATCATTTGTCCCATAATTTCTTTTGGCTCAGTTGTCTAGTGGCCTAAAATAAAACTGCTAAGGCAGAATTAACAAAACAACAAAGGATGCTCTGTGTGGCTATCTCTGGGTGCTTTTACTGGCAGCTCAAACTTGTCTAAAGATATAATTAATATTTATCCCGGTTCTTATGGGAATAAATGTAAATGAGATTGTTGATTCTGTAGCAAAATCCGCAATTTTCAGCCCTTATAGTCTAAAATATGTACCTCCCGAAGACTTCGGATATTATGTAAAAAAACTTTCCTGCTGAAAGAACTAGACAAGTGCACAAACCGTTGTCTGTGCGAGGAGTCTGAAACAATTGATTATATTCTATTATCTTGCCCTTTATATAATGACCCAATAAATGATCTCTGTAAATCCTTGGGAATTGGAACTTGTCATTTTTTATGGAATTTTTAACTGTCTCTAAATCCAAAATTGAAAACTCGAGCCTTATACATGAAAAAAACTTCTATATATTGACCTAACGATTATACGTCACATAAAAACATCTCATCTATTGCTTATTTTATTTATCTTTGCAGAACCTGTCTCTGTTGAACCTGAGATGAATTCTATTGTAATCTGAAGTGGTTGCCTTCTAGCAGTTTTCTGCGGTCCCTGGATCTGGCGATCCTCTACCCTCATTAGATAGCTGGTTCTTGATTGGTGAGCTATAACTTGAATATGATTGGCTTAAAATGAGTTTTTAATGAAATTCTAATGGACTGGTTATTTCATAAAATTTATTTCAGAATTTAAAAAAGTTATTGTTGATTAATTTATTATTTATGAGAAATATATATTTAAATTATATGAAACTAATAGAATAATATGGAAAATAGTAAAGTAATAAATTGAGAAATATCAGAATATTTACATAAGAACAGGCAGTCATTAAGTTAAGGTATTTACGTTATATTTACAAGGTACAATTTGGTCTGCAATACAATATCTCTATCTTTTTCATATATTTTATTTATTTACATATACATATATATTTAAAAAAACTATCTGTTTTTACATTTAGTATGCGCACTTATATTTGCATTTTACATCATCAATTTTAATATTTTATTTTTCACATATGGAATGAGATGTAACAAAAAAAAAATATTCCTTTTATCTTTTTAGTTATTTCTTTTTTTCATACAAAGAAGTAGTTATCAAAGAAAAATTTTCTATTTACAGTTTATTTTATGGTGGTTGGGGAGAAAACTTTGGAACTGAGCAATGAGCAAGGACAGAATCTATTATGAGTATTTTGGTCATTATAGGATGGAAGGCTAATTATTATTTCGTTATTAGTTTTATCAATATTTTTAATCATATTATACATTATTTTCGCGAAGAATTCTCTCAGAGTAGGGGTTTTTAATTCTTGTCAGATATTTTTTTATTTCTAATGAACCAGGAGGCCTTAACTGCCCATCTGATGGCTTTATTTTGGAGAGTTTCCAGTTTTCTTATTTTACTATCATAGATATAACCCCAGATAGGGCAGGCATAGGAAATAAGTGGTCGAAGATATGCTTCATAAATGAGAACTTTATTTTCCATGGATTATGAATTCTAGTTGAGAAGTGGGTATAATGCAGCTGTTTGCCACTTAAGATTGTTATAATTTGCATCAGATAATATTTGTAGTAATCTATATTCATATGTAATCAAGTTCAATCATTTATTGAAAATTACAATAAGGTTTTTTTATTGCAATAACATAGAAATTTTTAAAATTATTAAATTTTCATTTAAACACAGTCAAATGAAATTCAGAAATATTGATAGGAAAAGTAGACTATGATTTTTGAAAGCACATGGAAGTTGCATAGCACTAATCAGAAATGTATAATATTTAAAGCTCCACTTCTGATCTAAGTTTCTATAGCAAAGTTTGTGTTCAGAAAGCTATAAATTAATGAGGTCTGACAATGTTAAATAAGTCCTCTAATTTAAGTCAAAAATCTTTTTCAAATTTTTTAATATTTAGCAATATCTATCCTCTAGATATTGTAAAATGTAAGAGGATAAGAATCAACTCTAGATTCTCTTACTTCAAATTTGTGGGGTATAAATAGCAGACCCACCATCACTTTTTTATCACAAAAAAAACTTGTTTCTATTTCTGCAACACTGTAAAATTCATTATGATTTATTTGCAATATATTGACCTTAAAATTTGTTTTGTATAAGATAGTTTCTGAAGGTTAAAATTTATATTTTTGAATCTTATATTATATTATGTTTTTAATATAAATGAGTTCACTAAAAGTACGATGCTTAGTAATATAATTATATTTAATAATCAAATCTAAATTATTTCAAGTTAATAAAGTGAAGAAAGTTCCAGCATGGAAAGAAAAAAAGAGTATTTGGTGTACTTTTTTCCCTAAATATATAATGGTAATCAACTGAGAATGAACACGAAGAACTTTTAAAAACTGTTAATTTATTGCAATATATACAAATACATTTCACAATTTATTAATTTTATGTTAACATAACAATAAAACTTATTCTTTACAATAACATGTCATTTAGTTTCTATTATACATATAAGCTTTATCAAACAGTTAACTAAATACTGTGTAAAACAAGCTAAAGGCATGCAGTTTATCTGAAATATTTCTATTGGACATACAAAAACAATCACATTAAAAGTTAAAAATAGAAACAAACAGATACATAAAATATTCAGAGTATATTACAGAATCATTCATAGTCCTAAATATTTAGAAAACATACCACAGTAATCTGATTAGTATTTTACAATCTACACAAATGTAAAGAAATAATAACATCCTTTGTGCAGTTATAGCAAATATTAAGGCATCAATATCAAGACAAAAATACTTGAAATTTATCTTTCTAGAGGCAATAACTTTAGTCTAGTATTCATAGAATTTGAAACATCATATAAACAAGCAATTTTTAAAACATGGGAACAAATTGTTACATTAATACAGCGCATACAAAATGAAATTAGATAAAATTATGTTGCACTCTGTGATCAATGTCATAATATTTTCTTATAAAAAATTTCAAAGTTGAAAAAAATAAAAATAAAAAATTTTGTATTTTGAAGTTAACAATTGAATTTTTAAAAAGTAAGAAATAAATTTATCAACTTCAAATTTTCCTTTTTTAGTTTTTAAGTCAAATAAAAAAATTATTAAATAAAATATGTATCACACACTTTCAATATTTGTTAATGATAATTCTTATTGCACTAAAATTTCAGTTTTAGCCATAAATCACCACTCTAAATAGAAACTATTTTCTCATAAGCATTAAAATGCAATAGAAATCATTCACATCACTGTAGATTAGCAGCACATTTCATAAATACAATGAAGGATAACATTGTTAGGTAATCACCAGTAGAAATTTAATTTAAAAGTAAAATAATGAAAGGAATTAGAAACAATAAAAATAAAAAATATGAGAAAAAGATCTAATGAAAAATTAATAAAAGATTATTAATAAGGACAAAAATAAGCATTTTACTTAAATGTGTGAAAAGTGTGCAGTAAACATAAATTAAACAATGTGCTTAAACATTTAACATATAGCTGCTCTTTCTTAATTCCTTTTCGAAGTTAAAATTTGATATATCGTTACGGTATTCATTTTGAAATATATATAGTATCATATATTTGGATACTATACTTTTACTACATATTTTCATATTTTTTCTAGCTATTCAAGAGTAAATTCTTAGGATTAACTATAAATCATTCAATGTAATTCAAAAGAGTATTATTAATTAAGAATAAAATTGTTATAATTTATTTTTGCAGCACTTGAATAACTGAATTTCAATAACTTTTCAAAAAATGATAATTTCTTATTTCATTTCAAAATTTTATTCAACAAGAACCTCTGCACCATTATTTTGAAAATGGCATGAATGAGATAATATATTACATAAGAAAATTTATAATTATGAGGGAAACATTTATTTATGAGCATAAGCACAAAATAGTTATTGGTAAAAATAAACTGAAAGCAATAAACACAGATGATAAAATATTAACATAATTCAGATTTTGGGTAAATCATTCACATTTTGAGTTGGAACATGACATGAACTTCAACTGTATAAATGATATTGATAGAAAGTCTAAGCTTGTTTTTAAAAGCAAATTTAAAAGAAATGTACATTATTTCTATAAAGAAATGAGATTTTTCTTATTAACAATATATTTGTATAGGAATTTTTGTATTATTTCTATTTGAAGTTTGTGAAATTATAGAAATCTACTCTTCAAAAATACACTTTTAATTTTATTCACAGTATTTTTATAATATTCACTGTGCTTTTGTGCTCATTACTTCATTTTAAAATACTATCATTCCCTTAGGAAATTGAAACAATGAAAATTATCTGAAAACCCTCTTTTTCACATTATACCAAAATCTTTGTTTAAAAATTTAAGCTGCTCCTTATATATTAGCATACATTGCTAAGAATTTGAGCATAATTTACATAAAAAACAAGAACTCTCATGATCATGTAAATTAAGAATATCTACCAAAGAATATTGGAAAGTAAAGTTTCTTCATGAAATTGAATATTTCGTCCTTACACAAATCCTGATTAAATTCATTCATATACAAGTTAACTATTTAACATAACTTAATTCAAGTGTTTTTATACATTACATATATTTTAGACACAGTTGCACCTATTCAAAAACATAAGATGTATAAAGTAATATATTAATACAAAATACAATATTGCCAATTACAATAGAAATAATTTTAATGAAAAAAAAGTTTTAAATAAATTTTATATTTTAATGTACTGATGATACAAAAGCTTTGAGAATTATTTAATTATAGATAATATCCATTATTCCTTGGTACATATTTTTTCCAATATAAGGGCATGCAAGTTGATTATTATGTTCTAAATTTTTTGTATTTATTCATATTTTTTTATTTGTAAGCTAACATAAATAATATTTTAAAAATTTCAAATGCTTCACAGTAAAATAGTTTGCTAATGATTTATACTGATAAAAATCCATTATTTAACAAATCATTTTCCAGATTAGTATAAATGTTAGCATGAGATAAAATTAACACATTGTAAATAAATTAAGCATAAATGACATAGAAGATTCAAAATGCTCAAACATAATAACACAATTATTTTTAGAAAATATTTATAAAAAGAATAGTAAATTAAATTTTTTTTTATTGAAAACATCATAAAATATTCATCAGAAAGTTTTGACAGATTTTCAAATAAATATATTTCCCTGCAATTAAATTAAAATCACTAATTACCTCATTCAAAAATATAGAATAATTTTTTACTTCTCATATGTTATATTAATACAACAATATAACATACACAGAAAATTAAATATTATAATGCAGAGTAATAGAAATTTAAATGAAATAGCATTTTTACGATGAAAGACAATCGAAATGAAAGAATTTTATAAATTTTAAATGTGCATGGATTAAAAACAATGATTCAGCAGAACTATTGAGAATTTGATTTTTTAAATATTTTTAATATGTATATCAAAATAAAGTGATTTCAACTTAGAGAAATATATTAACAATTAATATTTCAAATTAGCATTTGTAAAGAGAAAGTTCAAAAAAGCAAAATTATATGTATTTACAAGCATATGTCAAGAAAATATTGAACCAAATAATGTAAAACTGGTAAAAAGAGTGAGAATACAAGAATGATAGAAAAATAATGTTTTTAGTAGTAAACTAATTCTATAAAGTAAAAAATCTACAATGTATGACAAATATTAACATTTACTATTTTAGAATTTAGTTCATTGATAATAATCAAATTTTCAATATTTAATACAAAAGTATATAAAAAGGCATAGTTATTGTAAACATTAATATACAGACATAAGTTTACAAAAAAGGAAAAGGAAATAGCTGATTTTTATATAAAAAAAAATGAATAAAATAAGGATTGAAATAATTTGTTCCTTTTAATACTGATTAACTATTATATT
The DNA here is from genome assembly GCA_030067965.1 of Latrodectus elegans. Classification (NCBI taxonomy): domain Eukaryota; kingdom Metazoa; phylum Arthropoda; class Arachnida; order Araneae; family Theridiidae; genus Latrodectus; species Latrodectus elegans. The sequence continues at coordinate 31,274,853 of CM057819.1, read as the reverse complement.
GTGTATTTTTTCCCATTAATCTCAAATTCAAATATACTTTAAGTATAAAAAAATGAAAAATAAAGTAGCAGTAAAAGAATAACTGTCCTTGAAAAATTATGACTAGTTTCTTTCCTTTTATTCTAAAACTTATGATTAAAAATTAATGCAAATTCATTTTTACATGACTCAAAAATGTTACTTAAAAATAAATTTTTGAGTTGACAGTGTTATTTACTTTTAACACAAATAAAAACAATCTATTCCAAGGAGATAAAAATTCTATCTACTAGCTATTTACAGCAGCTGAAGAATGAAATTTAAAATGGAAGTAAAATGATTGTAGCATTGATATATTATTTCCTAAACTGCTGGGGAAAAAATTACTTTTGAAAGAATTTTAGTAAGATCAACATATGAAATTAAATAAAAAAGCACAAATTTAAAATTAGAGAAAGCAATATACAATGAAATTGTTGACTTAAATTTAAGCACCATCATATAATATACCTGAAATCTGGTACTCCGAAATTTATTTTAATTATAAAAACTCTGCAATATAAAAAAGTATGTTTTACAAACTAATATTTTCCATAAGCAAGTGCAAATATTTAATAACTATCTTTTTTTCATTTTCAAGATACTGACTACATAAAAGTATATAAATTATTAAAATTTCTAAGATTTACAAATTAGATTTCTTAAAATATTTCTTAACATCAATAAAAAAAATTGCATTAAATAAAAAGTTACAATAAAAATTATTTTTAAATCAAATCTTTAATTGCATATTACAATCATAAAATATTTGTTAAAATAATTGTTTATTCTAATATAAAAAATATAGGAAATTAAATATAATGATATTTGTAAAATGTAATAATTAAAATTTTGTCATATTTTCATCAAATATCTTTTTAAAGATTCTAAAATAAATAAATCCCCACAATTTAAAGTAAAGAGAAATATTGCAATCAGAAAGACATTAGTCTTAAAAATAAATTTTTGCCAAAAGTGGAATGGTTTTGGCAGATCTTAAAAATTTTGAAGATTAAAAAAAAAAGGAGAGGCTGCATTTTTGTTAAAAGTAAATGAAACAAATAAATTATTGTAACAATGCATATTATATCAAACATATTTAATTGATAGATATTTCACAAAAATACTGATGAAAGTGTTTAAAATTCAAAATTGAAATGAAAGAGAAAGTTTTTATTCATTTTTATCGATTGACACAGGTAAAAGTTTTTTTTTTTTTTTTTTTTTAAATAAAGTAAATTAAAAAAATCTATTGTATGCACTTACCCATAAAATTTTTGTAATCAAGCAATAAACTTATGAAGAATGCAATAAAATAACTTAAAAAATGCATTGTTTCATATTTTTGTGACTTCAACACTGGATTAAAAATTTTAGCTTTACTAAAAACTCCTAAATTTAAAAAGCATACATTTTTTTTACAAATAATAGATCTATCTCATCAAACAAACATTCCATAAGAACAAAAAAATATCACAGTATTTTAACAGAGGTAGACATTTACACACAAGAGTACAGTAATAATTACATTTTTAACTCCATGAAGATATTTACTTATATGAAAATACTATGAATAGGTGGAATCCATATTTAGTAAATTTTAAAAAAAATAATACTGGGAGATTTTTATATTGTATTTAAAGGTATAAGTTTTTCTTTAAACATATTTTGAACTTGTTGACATTCAAATTTATTGTAAAATGGTTGCAAGTTTCAGAAATTATTTATGATATTAGTGGAATGTTGCATCAACTGGAAATGCAATTTTTTCATTTAACTTAAAATGATGGAGCACATAGCTAAGTATATTGACAATTTTGAAGCCAAATTAACACACTAAAATAGAGCTATACATAATAATTTTAAAAAAAAAATCATCCAGAATTTAAAGCAATGAAGAATTGTATCTTATAAGGATTAAAGTAAGCTCATTGAAAGTTTTACTAAGCAACAATACAAAAGCTCACACATTTAATATAAATTAAGTTTTATTCTCTTCAATGACATTTGGCACAATAAAGAAAATAATTAAGATTTAAATCACCAATGAAATATACAGACATACAGAAAAAAACTTCATTGTACTTAAAATAGTGATAAAAATTAAACATACAAAACTAAAATATATATTTGAAGGTCAGTTATGAAGCAAAATTAAATTCTTGTATACATTTCAAAATGACAAACATTTATGAATGACAAGGTGCCTTTAAAGAAAAAAATAGTGGTATTAATATAAATACAAATATTTCTCTTTTAATTGTGGTTAAAAGCTTAATATAGCAATTGTTATTTATAAGTAAAAAATAACACATCTCAAAATAATTTCTGAAAATTAAAACCAACTTCTTTCAAGAAAAAGATATTCAATTAGGTAGATTTTGTAGTTAAACTTTATGCATTAAGTTATATGAAAAATAATACAATTTGCATGTCTTATCTCAACTCAGCAGCTAGCGAAGTAAATGGCAGGAGTTAGAGAGAAAAAAATAAAAACATGGTACTAATAGAAAATAAGTTACACCTCTGCTAATTAAATGTGTTTTGTTCTTAGTAGATTCACAAAAATAAAATCAGATATTACACAAGCACACAAAAGCATGTCACAATTACATATTCACAACAAAGAAATTTTGTGGCAGGGTTGCTTTTGGCTCAACACCTGGTTCTGGATCTCTTCCATTTTCTAGGATGGAGGCTAAAACTGAAAGATAAAATGAATTAAAACCCAATTTCAAACTCAACTATGCAACTTAAAATGTATAAATAGCTGCTAAGAGATTTTAGAATCACTGTGAAGAGAACATTCATAATAAAATAATTATTCCCCATAATTTTCATCATGATAATTCCCCACCTTAAATTATGATTCTTCATATTTGAAAATTATTTACAGATATATTTCATATCTATTACTTTATCCACTAAATATCTTTAAAACATGAACTAGAAACTCAGCTTAGTCATCTTCAGTCTCAGTTATAGTTTTACTATCAATCATATTAATATTTCTAATTTATGGGAGCTATAAAATTTTCAATATAGAACTGCTGCAAGTAAATTATAATTCCCTTTTATTCTTTGTAAAAGAGATACATACATAGCAGTGCAGATGAGTCCTCAGATCGTATTAACAGATGTGGAATACTCGCCTATCACAAAGTATCTCATAATTTTGAGCCATGGTTAAGTGGCAAGGTCACACCTGAGCTGGCACCCTCTTCTTCACACAGATGCCAACCAGCAGATGAATATAAGATGTCACAGATTAACATGAACATGTCTCTAATTCCCTGAGTTATAGCAATTCAGGGAGAAAGAACGCGGACACCCAACCTCCCAATCACTTCCTGCAGCAAGTGATGTTTCACTTTACTGATCTTACAGGAAGTGACAAGAAGAGCAGAAGATATAAATAAAACATAAAAATATGAATTTATTAGCATTTCAAATATTCTTTTACATACATGAAAATAGTTAAATTGTTATATTATTCATAGCCAAAATATAAAAATTATAATATAATAATTGTAAAACAGATGAAGTCATTAAGGTTTTTCATACCTTGAAAACTAATATTTTACTTTATTTGAAGTTGTACTGAAATGTATTTTAAACTGTTGTTTTTTATAAATAGAAAAAAGTAATGATTTTTATCATGCAAAAATTAAAATTAACATATATAAATAGGTTTTAATTCAACAGTACTATTCTAGGGCAAAAAGGGATACATTTTAGGGTCTTACAATATAGTTGAAATCATGGCGTCTACAGCAGTTGCTCAATAGCTTTTAGGGAAAGAGTTGATTTCAGGTTGAAAGCGTGAAAAGAGAAAAATACAGTTTAATGAATAAAAGAGTTGGGAGTAGTTCGAGCCAAAACACTTAACTAGAAAAGAATGGATAGAAAAAAACATGAAATTCCTCATATAATTTTGGTTTCTTTTAAAACTATGAAAATATTCCCTAAATAAGAGCAGTAAATTTTACATTCTTATGCTTAATTCCTCATAAAAAGTAATTTTTTTATATGCTTCATTTAATATTATCCAAAAACAAAGTTAGTAGTACCATTTTAAAATTTACAATTGCTTGTAAAATCTATTTTAAACTAATAAATGAAAAAATGCTAAAAATTTAAGATTTATAATTACAGAAACAAATAAATGCAGGAATTTTTTATGTAATGAAATAACAGATGCTTAAACTTAAAATTTTTATTATAAAATCTAATTTACCCAAGTTTTTTCTTTCATCAAATGTGATTTGCTTTATTTTAATGTTATGAGTTAAAATATAATTTAAGACACATCTATTTACATTGTTAAGCAAATCAAACGCACATTTTCATTGACATTTATTGCCAATATAGAGCTTAAAATGTTAAATACTTTACAAATTTGAAACAATGATTTAATAGACAAAAAATAATTTATGCCTGGTAATATACACTTACATTTAATTTTAAACATTGATTGCACAATTCACAGTAAATTTTTTTATCTATTTAAATACAAGATAAAATTTAAATTTCAGTTGAATGATTTTATAAAATTTACACTTAAATGTGAAAAAAATACAAATATCTATGAAACAAAATTTTGAGAAAAGTAGCAAGCAACTTCCATCTAGTGTTGGTTTACTCCATATATAGATCTTAAGAGTATTTTAATAATTTTAAATAATTTTTTATAAAAATATATAATAGTTTCATTGTATATGCATATTTATAGAATGTTTAAAAAGGCCAATTAAATGTAGCATTATATATACTTTGTTGAACCAGAAGGCTAAAAACATCACTGAAATATTTATGTATTTCACATAACATAAAAATATGTAATTCCCTAGTTATACAAGTAAATGAATAACAAATTATTATAATTTGATGTTTATCAAATTACTTGAGCACATCAAGCTGCATGTTCTAATCTTTGAATGTAGATACTTCATCAAAAGAAAAAGAGTTGCAGTTATATAATGAAAATAATTGTCCCCAAAAGAGATAAAGGTATATATTCCTGATATTTGCATATTCCATTAGAAATCTGACTTCAAACACAAAGTATTTTTTAAGTTTTACAAAGATAACCAAATAAAAAATATATAATACACAAATGTTAAAAATAATAATGCAGAAGATTTTTCAAATCACATACATATTATATTTCCACTACATTATATGCAAAAGAAATAAATCTTCATGCAGGAACTTAAGGCAGTCACATCCATTGTGTTATTAATGTTCATGAGATTCATTTTCTTTCTATAGATTCAAGCAATTAAAATTCTGAAGATGAATATTTATTTAAAATCTATAAAATTTATCTGTAGATCGTTTTAGAATTTTATCTAGCAATAATATGTTTAAAAACTAATTATATTGAGAAGCATAACAGCCTCCATGGAGCCAAGACTGTTAACGGTTTTTTGGACTGAAAACACTTGGGAGTGAAGCATATATTCCAGTTAGGTGCTCAGTTTAGCGCGAAATTGCCAATGTTAGTTACAAAGCATGTTTGTTGGTTTTATCAATCCACTGAATGGATGATAGGCTAAGTTGATCTTGCCCAGCCCAAGGATTGAACCTCTGATCTATATTTTGGAAGCATGAAACACATTATCACTACACCACTAGATTGAAATGTTTAGCAGATGAAATCTTTAATAATGCAAAATCTATTCAAGTGTTCTTCCTCATGGTAAGCTAAAGCCAAGTGAGCTTTAATTATTATATTCCTTTGCATAATTATGAAATTAGATGCATCAGTAAACTACTACTTCTCCAAATTACTACTACTTGTCCTTATAATTGAAAAATCATAAGGACAAGTAGTAGTAATTTGTATGGCATAGTTTATGTCAGTAAGTATTAAGAAGTTGTAAGCCAACTCTTAAATAAGAGCGCAAAACCTAAATTTTTTAATCAATGCATAAAACTTAAGCACTATAAAACAGAAAATTTGTATAAAACAGTTGTATTTCATAGAATTATTAGTAGAAAAAAGAAAGAATAACACAATTTAATATAACTGTGTATTACTCACATTAATTAGAAAAACTTATCATATTGATTACATTATTTTATGAAATAATTGTTCATCATTAAATGACCAAATAGACTTAAATAATTTTTTATATTATTTATTGAAAATATTAATAACTATATTTGTAATATGATAAAGTTTCAGTAATGATATTTATCAGTTTTTGTAAACTTAAATCTTTGCTGATTTTTTTTACATAAAATTTTATTACAAATTAGCCCACTGTATTATTTCTATTTAAAAGCATAGTCACTATAATGACAGAATAAACACACTGTTACACCCATTTCAATATTAAAATAAATTTTTGTTAAGATAGCTTTAAAAGCACAAATTATATTAGTTTAAAAAAATATATTAACATCTGAAACAGATATCAATAGATTTTTAAATAGAACTGTTTCCTGTAATTTTTTTTATTCATAAGAATTTAAAACTTATATGGAAAAATATTAAGACAAATTAATTTTACACAAAAATAAACACAACTATTCGATAAAAAGACATTACATTTTTTGAAAATTATCATCTAATGACATATTAAAAAACTAAATTTTATTTTTATTTACTAATGAGCAGCAGTTTTCAAGCAAAATATTTAAATATCTAAAAAAATAATCAGATATTAAACTAATAAAATATTATATTATAACAGAAATAAAGACTAATTTTTCAATTACTTTTTTACTGAGAAGTGTTATAAGTACACAAAAAATAAATAATAATAAATAAATAAACAAGAGGAAAAAAGAAACATTTTCATGTACATTCAAAACTTTGAAAGTTAAAAATAAAATTTAATTTTTTTTTTATTTTTTTAAATTTTTTTTACTGTTTCTCAGTGTATGTTAATGTATAAAAATATATTGAAAGATAATGAAAAAAAAAATTTTTTTTTGTAAAAATTAATCTTTAAATGAAATTTGATAAAAACAGTTTAATAAATAAGTAAAGCAATGAAGGAAAAGACAATCCTCTTACCATCTATGCCTTGCTCAACACGTTTTAAGTTTTTCAAAATGCTGGACAGATCTTTAGTAAAATCTCCATCCTCTGGAGTGCCACTGACAGGACCTTGTGGTAAAACTTCATCAATCATTAACCATGTATCACTACCTTTGGGACATTTTTTCCTGTAAATAAGAATGAGGAAAATGAAGAGTCTACACAAAAAGATTATTATAAATTCCTTTTCATTATCCATAATTAAGCATTTTTATTATTTCCTTTTCATGAATAATAAGATTATTCATTGATAAAAATGTTCAAAAAATTTAGAACATGCCTTCACATATTAGAGCAGCAAATATTTGTAAATATTAAAATGTGATCACTATTTGAAGCAGAAAAAAAATTAAAGCATTTAAAATTATAATGAATTGTATAGCAAAACTTATCTACAAATACCAAATCTATTTTCAAGAAAAAAAAAAAAGAATAATAATAATAATAAATAAATAAAAATTAAAAATTTTTTTTTAATGAAATATGAAATGCTAAGATGCAAAATTCAATAATTTTAGGAAATATATATTTCAGCTGTTTGTCTTCAATATTTCTTCTGATTAATCTGCAGATCGCAAAATACATGTTTCCTTTAAAACATAAACAAAATATAACTTTACTGTGATTAGATGAGATGATGATATAATTAATAAACAAATAACATAATCAAAATGAATTTGCTTCTATGTATAAGATTATATGAATTCTATAAATATATGAAATATTAACTTAAATACAAACACATTATTATGTCAGGATAAGTTTTTGAAACAAATACTTATTAACGAATACTACCATTAAATTCATTAATAAAATGATATGTTATCTAATGCATTAAAGTAACTATCTGAATACAAGGTCAATTTAACCCAAATTTGTAGTTTACAGTAGATTTTAAATTATAATAAACACTAATGATTAAAATGAGAATCAAAATATTGAGTCACAAACCTATTTGATTTCCAGTTTTACATCATCATCAATCAAAAAAATTTCAGCAATAAATGATAATTTTAAAAATCATAAATAAGTAAATTACAATTATTCTTTTCAGACAATTAAGTTAATAACTTTTTAGTCATATACACAAAATGAAAAGAGAATTATTATAATTATGCCTCTGTACATTTAATTTTCTAATCATTATCAAGTATTATAAAACAAAATATTTTAAAAACAATATTTATTCCAACCTTTCTCTTTCTAATAATTCTTTAGAATTAGCCCATAATTTAGAGGCTAGTTGATGAATTGCTGAAATGACTAGAGAATCTAATGCCTGCAAATTAAAAAAAAAAAAATAAAAATTAGCAACATTACATGAAGTAAATTACTCTTAAATAATCAACTTTCATGATTATCATATTTAACTGAAACAGATAACTTAAAATAACATTAAGTATTAGTCTTGAATATTTCAGGGAAATGAATGTTAATTAGAATGGGTAGAAGGAATAAATATTAGATCTTTTGCCAGCAAAAATTACACTTTTTATTTTACACATTAGGATTATTAACAAAAGAATTGAACATATTAATCTTATGAGTGTGAATAGCTTGAATGGAATGCAAAATAAATGTATAAAGAGATCAAATATATTTTATTATTTGAATATTTTTTTGATTCTTAAATGAGCTCTAAGAAAAGTATCTTGTTTATATGAGATCACAAACACATCAACAAAAATTTTTCTCTTTTCTCACACAGCCATTCTTAATACCTTAGTTAATAAAACACAGCTGAATGAGATGGACTTATTCTTATATATTTTCATATATCATTCATATAGAATCAAACAAGAGAAAAATAAAAATTAAACTCTAAAAATAAATTATCAGGTAGATAAATGGTTATAAATGAAATATCAGAATATTTTAAAATATTATAAGGGAATAAAATTATGCAAATGTGATTGATTTAGAAGACATAATACACAAAAGGCTGACATTCATTTAAAAATGAATTATATTTGCACATTAATCCAACTCATCATATATCTAAAAAGAATATTTAAATCAAGGATATTAAACAAGATTGAAGTAAAAACACTTAGGCATTGATAGAATTTAAAAAAAAAAAATCTATAGTATTCTAGAGATCTATTGGGATAAATTTACCAAATAAAAAAATCTAACTTCAAAATTTTGCTTGATATTTCAATTATCAAATCTGCCTTTGGTCCCATACGACTTGTCTTTTTTACCTTCTTTTTTTCTTTTTACACTTGTCACATGACAATAATATCAAATCTTTATATGTAAATGTTATTAACATTATGATCATTTTAAATACTACATATTATAGACAAAATGAGAGGGTTTGTGAATAAAATTATATCCTTAAAAGGGTTTTCTTTCTATGCAGGAAAACAGTTTTGAAACTCTTGATTTAAATGAATCATAACATAATCTATAACATCCTTTTTTAAATAACATTTTAATAGCAGCTATCATTTTCTAGTCTCTATGATTAATCATCTAAATACCAATCATTGCTAATTAACACTCACATACATCTTTTTTTAGCATTATTAAGAAGTTTACAATTGTAATGAATTGATCATCATACTTGGAATGTAGAAATAATCAGAAGAGCGGGTACCTCTACAACATACTATTTTAAAATTTAGGAACAAACTTGTCACAGGAAAGAATTATATCAAAGAATAAAGTTATGCATAAGAAAGCCTCTTTTTAATAGCCCATGTAGATATAAAATAAAAGAATCACTAAATTGTAAAAAATTTTATTCTTTAAAAGGTAGGTTAACTAAAACTGTTATTGTGTTTTTTTAAATATTAAAAGATTGTATGAAATTAAATAAAATTTTTAATGGTTTAAAAATCTCATATCCTTTTTTTTTTTTTTTTTTCAAAAAATATAATTGAATATCTTCAGAAGCCAAACAATTAAATATATACTTAATTATTATATTATTATATAATTTAAATATTTATTTTTGACAAGTTTTCTTCTAATGATTTCTAGGAATCAATTACAATTTAAGAAATAACAAAATAAAAGAGCATATAATTAACAGTACTAGTTCTCAAGATTTATGGTGGGTATAAATGTAGAAAAGTTATTACACAAGTGAAGATTAAAAGAACCATTTTAATTTAAACTATTCTTACAGACTCAATAAGAATTGGATAATTTGGAAAACACCTATTTTTGATGGTTTAAAAACAATGAAATCAGTTCTTGCTTCCATTCTTTTGTTTACAATGAGTAAGAAAATAGCTTCTGCTTAAGGAGAACATCTGTGTCTGAAACTTTTCTGAAAAACAAATCATAAAGCAAAAGTTGCAAGCATGAATCAAAGCTTAAAACACCCTTATGACAATCTTGCTTCAATTATAATAAGTTTTATTTAATTTTTATAAATATAGTTATAAATTTTGAATGCGTATGTGATAAATGTTACCTTAAATTTATAAGAGAATAGAAGTTTTAATTTTTTATTATTCTTACACTGAAATATGTGTTTTATATATTCAGTGATAAACTGCTGTTCTAATTATGGCAATATACATAACAATAGATTTAAATTTTCTTAAAAATGGAAACCTATTCAAAAATATAACTGTTTTTGCATTATGAATGCTAAAAATCTTAAAGTGATATGAAATTTAATAAAAAGCCTCATTTTGCTTCAAGAAAGAAAAAGCTTTTATGAAATTTTTAAAAAACTAATTTAATTTCCACATTTAAATGCATACAAGGTTAATTAATAATTGCTTATATATATATATATATATATATATATATATATATATATATATATATATATATATATATATATATATATATATATATATATATATATCTTATTAGCTTTATAACAGATCTGATAATGGGTAATTCTTTCTACACTGTAAATCACACAACAAAATAATTCAAAATCAATATGTGCTGAAATGATAAAAACAACTTTCAGATTTTATTTTTTCTAATTGTTAAGTTTGTTCAATGTTGTCAATTAGTAAGTGCATAACAATAGAGAATTTAAGTATTAAAATTTTCATGATTATTTTCTTAGTATCTTTTTAATTGAATAAAATAGAAAGTTGGAAAATGAAGTTAGAGAAATTTTTTGTTCAAATAAAAGAGAAATAAACTGTTTTAATATACTTCTGATAAACTAATTTTAATTAAAATTAATTGAAAACTTACCGTGATTTCTTTACTTGAACTCCTACATTGATAATCATCCATATTATGACTAGACACAATCTGTAAAATCAATCATTTTTCTTTATATATTTTCTTTGTCAGCAAATGATAAAATCTAATGTTTTAATTTTAAAAAAGATGCAACTTTGAGATACATAAAAATGACAAAGAACTTTATATAATTGTATGATTTTGCATGCATAAAAATAACTAGAAGTCAACATAAATGCAATTCAAGTAAATTGCAAATAATTGAGAACGAAGCGCAGCAAGCAATACATTAATCAAATTTAAAAAAGTCAAGACAATTTTAAAAAGAATATTTCAAATTCATTATGATAGGTAACTAAAACAAAAGCATTTTAAGTCTTATGTTTAACTTTAAATATCCAAATAAATCTCTTAAAACCATTTGATTTCTAAGTACAGCTCTTTTGAAATACATTAAATTTTTACTTTTTCAAATGATTACTTAAAACGTCAAAATGGTAATGCGTTTACAATTACAGGTTAATACTCAGTATTCTAAATATATTCAACTATTTGATTCAGATAGCTAACAATACAATTCTATAACAAGACATTTGAATTTGTATATACAATACTCGGTTGTTTTAATCTGTTTAAAAATGCAAAACTAATTTAATAAATGCACACATAAAAAAGCTATTTAGTAAATAATTAAAACAGTTCCAACATCTGATTCTATGTTTCAGCATGCTATTTATATCTACTTACAGTGCAGAACAGAATTGTCAAAGGTGTTAAGTACCTGTGAACCAGACATAAGGGAATCTAAATGTTTAATTAGAGAAGTTGGGAAATCTCGATGACTTGTACCACGTTGGTACGTTTTAGATTTTGGCACATCGGTTTCATTCACAATACTGCAAGACACAGATCTGTGGAACTTTTGAAGTCTGGTTTCATCAAGGGACAAATCCATAGGTACAGGTTTACCTGCACCCTTATCATCATGGTCGGAAGTAACAGGACGTATATCAGATTTCCACATTGGAATGCCTTTACCTGGATCACTTTCAATTCGCCTGTGCCCACTTTTCAACTCATTCTAGAAAAACATCCCAGCAAGTAAAGTTAGCGGAAGAAAGAAAGTTAATAAGCACACAGGATAGTGAGTTACACATTAAGTACAGTCACAAAATTTAGTATAGTCAGCGAAGAGAATAATTCAAGAACATCAATCATACATAATGTTAGAAAAAGGATATAGCTGGAAGTACAAATACAGAGAAAAAAGGAAGTATGCAAAGTTATGAACACAATATACAGAATTTATAATGAAGCATTATAAAGTGATTAATTTTGTTTAATAGAATTAAAATATTTTTAGGGAGTAAAGATAAATTAGCCCTTTAATATTGTTCTCAATTGTTTTTTATGAACAGATGAAAAGTTTTCAAAACTATTGTTAGCATTCTATTTTTGCAAAGTTTTTATTATTGCTCTCCTTCATCCAACAAATGAAAATATTTACTCATCCCACTGTCACACTTTCAATAATATTTATGGCTTAATTTAAATTTCATTTGAATTATTGATTCATCTTACAAGCAACAATAAAGTCAGTTTTGATATAGTATTCATTACTTAATTTAGAAATTCAATGTTGTTTATATAATTCCATTTTCACAGATCAAATTTACTTAAAAGTTTTATTTAAGAAAGATCTTTAAAATAATAGATATGAATTAATAAATATAATTGATACAAATACAGAACTATTAACTATGCTATTGGAGTACTTTAATATCTGATAACTACAACCTATCTACTATTCAAATATTTTTTCATTTCAAGAAATACTTGTGACAGTAAATAGTCAATGAAAATAAGTAATACATCATGAAATCTATGTTCAATTTTTAGTATTTCATACTCAATACAACTTTTATAAATTAAAAATTTGTTTTTGGCGAAAATAGAAAAATTTTAATTTTTAAAAATTAAAACTGTAAAAACATTTAACCAAACATCTCTCATGATGTGGCTCAAACAGTTTATAATTTGTAATGAAATAGAAAAATCTTAATTTCAGCAATGATTATTAAAGTAGCATTGCAACACATACAGACTTAAATCTAGCCCAAATATTTTTGAAAGTGCCTAATAAAAGGGAGGGGCAGGAATTTCTATTTGAGTAAAATAAATAACTGAAATTGTATTTCTTCTTATATTTCCCGATTCTCCCTTAAATCATTATTACATAATTATTTTTTTGCAATAACCTCAATTTTGGAAGTAATGCTTTTCATCACAATGACTAGATGGTTCACATTTCAATAGTATCATTTTATACACAAAAGTTAATTTAACAGACTGGAGGCTAAGGTGATGATTGTTCAGCTATTAGTTAGGCGGAAAACATTACTGATAAAACCCCGAAAATCTTAACAATAATCAAGCTGCAAATAAAATAATTTATTATACTAACAGACATTTTTCATTCATTACTGAGATTTTTATTATGAAAATGTAATTAAATATTAAATAATCTATGAGAAGATTTTTTTCATAATTTAATGTTGTCATATAAAATATTCATTAGCATGCTTTGTTATATACTTGCTTAAATATTGAAACAAATCTGAATCTGTGTTTACTATTTTTTCAAACAAAATTAATATTCTTTTATGAATAATACTGACAAATGATTAGAAAATGTTTTAATTTCGATTCACATATTTAAATTAAATTTATTTAATGACTTCTGAATAATGCATCACTGCTCAGAATTTTCTGGAACAAAATAACTGCTAAATAGCCTATTGCTTTTGAAATAACTATTAAATATGATTTTATTTATTGAATGCAAAATATTTTTAAGCAGATTTTTAGGAGATCCAGTATTTCTTATATTTATATTATTTTTTGTATAAAAATAACCAACAAATATATTCTACTACTTTAGATACTTGTACTTTCAAAGTTGCTATATACAAATTAAGAAACACACATGCACATGCAAGACTCTGTTTATAAGACTCCTTTGATGACTTTGAACATCTTTTTTGTGCTACTTCAGAATGTTTAAGAATTAAACTTCAAAGTATTTAATTCAAGAAAAAGTAACAATACACATACATTGGCTTTGAATTTGGATAAGAGATCCATATTATAGAATATTGTTTAAATTAAAGTGATTATAAAACAGTTGCATGGGAACTATTTAATCTGCATACAACTTAAGCATTAAGGCTCATTAAAATAGAAAAATTTACATTTGCACAAAATCATAAATTTTTTAATGTTCCATTTTTTTTCAAATTTTAAGAGAGTAAAACAATATTTTATCAAAAATATTTTCAATAGAAAAAAATTTTTAGAGCATAAAGAATAGAAATTTTTTTGAAAAATGAATACAATAATTTTATTGCTAAAAAACTATAGTGGAAAACAATTAGAAACAAATTGTTTTGCTAAAATTATAAGACATCCATACAAAGCATAAATAAGACTGTAATAAATTTTTTTTATAATCACGAGAAGAAAACTAATATACCAGTTGAAGAATAGTTTCGTGCAGATAAGATGTGCCTGAAATTAATGAAATAAACTTTTCATCAAAATAAAAAGATTGAAATTAAGATTTAAAAAACAAAAATACTAAAAATACAAAAGATAATTTGGGTTCGCAAAACATGGTTTGTCACACAACAATGTTACACACATGATTCGACCAGGAGCAACAGTTTAATAGGATTCTAAACCACTACAAACATCTTAACCTAAAGTACGAATCAAATCTATTAATCTGGCAAAATTATGTTTACAAATAATTTATAATAAAAGGCATTTTTACAATACAAATAATTTCAGAGAATCAAAACTTTCAAAATTACTAACAATTGTTCAAAAATATAAAAATCAGTAAAAAATATATTAGATGAGTAAGCAGGATACTTATTTTATTATTTCATCTAAGTAAGAATATAAAATTAATCTGAAATGACTTATCCTCAGGTATAAGAACATGACATCATAAATATTAGCCAAATATTTGTGTACTTTTGGGCCATAACTTGACTACTACTTATAGAATCTGAAAATAATTCTTTTTGTGAATGGGATTATTTAACTGCACATTCTTTTTGTAAACAATATAATACAATTTTTAGAAACCATTATCTTGTTGGAAGTAATCTTTTTAGTACCAAACAAGATCCAGGTGGCTCTTGAATATCAATTTCCTCATAAAAGGATTGAATTTCTGTGGGAAAACTTTGGCAGTTGGGTGATAGAATATTGTAAGTGTCATGAAGATTGTGAGAAATGGAATATGATAATCATTGATTAAGATTATTTCAATTATATAGTTATTTCAAAGTGAGGTTTGCACTAACCATTTAATAATTTTAGCAATCATCAACTTCAAACTATTCTCAATTTACATATTAAAATTGTTAATCATTTAAGATAAATCCTTTAAAACAATAAAAATAAAATACTAAAAAATTTTATACACACCTTTTCAATTCAAGTAAATATAAGAGCATTTAAAAATGAAAGAAAATATTAAACAAACCTTTCTCTTAAGAGGATCAGAACACTGAGGCATTTGGCGCCCTGCAAAAGGCTTTGTCATGTTGGGAGTCAGTCTCATACTCATTCTACTACTACAACTACCTCCACCACCACTGCTGCTTTCATCCCGAAGAGTAGAAGTGCTAGAGGAAAGTTTACCAGATTTCTTAATTGGTTTAGGTTGGCTACTTCCTGTGGAAGTCCTATTTTCTTTGCCACGCTTTCCACTCTCATTCTCCAGTCTTGCCCTTCGCAAAGCAAAAGCTCTATTCAACCTCATTTGAGGACCTTGGTCAGGCCGGCTCTGGCCAGAGTGAGAACTATGAGAGCTTGGTTCAGTGCTAGTGTCTGAAAGAATGCTATTGTTTTCTGATTTACTACGATCAAGGTCCAAATCTGAGCCAGACAGATTCCAAGGAACTTTCTGCCATTGAGCATTCGCATGTGGAGATTTAGATCCTTCTGAGCGACTATCAGTAGAATGCCTTCTTGTTATATCATCTGCTGAGAAAAAATAATAAATTATTTAAAGAAGGTAACACACACAGTAAAAATATTATACATAAATACATTTCAAACAAAAGAAAAAATTTGAAACACTTTGCTAAGTCAAAATTTAAGAGATATATGTATCTGTTTGCAGGAAATTTGGGAGAAAAAAAAATTTGTGGATATGAATGTTCTTTTCTTACATATTCAATACTAATATGTGGTTTTCTATTTATCATATAAAACAATCCTTAATATCAACTAATCAAATGTAACAAATAATGAAAACTTAAAAAGCATTTGTATATGATCACACATCAATATTTACTTAAATACCATATTAATAACTTATTATAATGAATTAAAGTAATTATAATTTTCAAATATTTTTATACAGAGAAATTTTTTTGATAATCCCTTAAACATTTTTCAACAAGAGTATAAATTGAATAGTTTTTACTTTTTTGGTAGATATTTATCTTTAACAACACTTTATAAAAATTGAATAAGTTTTTAACAAAAAAATGCCATTGTAATGTTACATTATCAATTAAATTATAAAGAAATTTACTGTTTAAAATGTCATACATTGTCAGAAAAATGCTCAACACAATGATTTAAATTGAAATAATGAGATTTTTAAACACAAAGTAGTATAGGCAAGTTACTTAAAGAAAATTAGTAAAAACACATTATTCAATAAAATGTTGTAAAATTATTCGATTTGATAAAAAGTGAAAAAGATCAGTATTTAATAAAAATATATATATAATACAAAAAAATGAGAATTTCAATAAAGTCTTTACTTTTATGTAGTGAATCCCTACTAGATGGAGCAGCTGAAAGGTTATTTGATAAAGCTCCAGGGGACTTGAGAGTAGAAGGAGTTCTAGCTTTTGCAGGGGATTTAGGAGAAGTAGCTAGTTTAGCTCGCCTTGTTCTGTCAGGAGTGGAAGGTGGTTCAGAAACTTTTCTAGTGCGTTGAAGTGAGCGTGGTAAAGTATCACTATGATTGAGACTTTCAGTTGAAGCTGCAGGAGTCGGGCCTTGCCCTCTAGTTCTGCCATATGTTTTGCCAGAATTCCACTGCATTCCAGATTCTGAAGTTATAAGAAATACACATGTAACATACTTTACATTGATTACAAGGTGGAAAGTCATGCGATTTTTTTTTTAATTTTTAAATTTTATTATTCCCATATATAAGATTGGAAAGAATAAAAATGCTTATAGTATTATGTATTGTTCAGCCTGCTTTCTTCATCTAGAACATACTAGTTTCTATGTACTAAAGATATAAGGATGAAAACAAAAGTGATAGAATAGCTAAGTTTCTACATAAATAGTAGTACAGTGATGGTGAGATATCAGGATTGCAATGCTTCTTTTAAAAAAAATTTTTTTATCTGGAAATTAAACATTAAAATCTAAACTTGAGAAAGGAATTGAAATGGGAGACTTTTCCCTTCTTATTAAAAAATTCTTAAAACATTTTTATTGTTAATAATACTTATAAAAAAATCTATATTATAAATATTAAATTTTTGAATTCAATATAAATTTATAAATTACTTAAAACTAATAATCATATCAACAAACCTCTTTTAGGGTTGATAGGAGTTTTTAATATGGGTTGTTTCAGTCTTCCATTGAGGCGGGGAATCTAAAATAAATCAAAATTTTAAAATTAAAATATCCATTTTTGCACAGACAAAAATGCACAATTTATCAATAAATTGGTCAATAAACTTTTCCACCCTAAGATAAATTTGTACATAAATTACCTGTTTATTAGAAGATGAAGTTGTGCTAGAAGAATATGATGACGATTGAACAGAATTAGATAACTGGATCACACCAAACACTTCATCAATCTTCTTTCTAGCTTCTTCAACATCACAATCTGGTTGTTCAGTTTCAACAGTATATGTGCCTGCTTCACTACGGTCATCAGCATCTTTTTGTATGTTTTGCTGCTTCGCCTTTAAAGATGTGTCCTCTGGAACATCACTAGGTGAAACTTCTCCATTGAGCATCTTTTTAATTAAGAAGGAAGTTGAATCAGTAATTTTTCCGATTTCCTCATTTATATCTATAAGAGAAAAATTTAAATAACTATGTAACTCCAGACACAACAATCTTCCAGTAATAAAATATTACATAAAATATTCAATACTATTCACAAACCAACAATTTATAAATTAAATAACATAAGAGAGGAAAATTATATAATTCAATTTTATGAACAGCATGCCAGAATTATTTTAATTGATATAAAATATGAATAATTAGCCTGTTTTAATTCATATTTTTTTAGAAATTTGCTGATAGTTGCTATGTTATTTTTTCAAACTTTCCAAAGCATAATAGTTCAATAAACTATATGAACAAATAAAAATAAAATGAATTAATAGCAAAAATATTAAGTAAAATAATCTAAATCTGTCACTACATATTTCCATCAGTGCACACAGTTGAATTATTTTTAAATGATGGGAAAAGTCTTACAACTACATAAAATGTAAAACAATTAGTGTTCAAATAATAGTCATAATAATAGAAAATAACAATACACTCATTACTACAGAATTTTTTAAAAATCAAAAAATTAAAATGTAAAGCAGGAGATCAAGACTTTTAGTTGCTATAGAAAAATTAATAAATGAATAGAAAAATTAAATTACTAACCTTTCAAGTCAGTAGACCCAAGTTGAGTTCTTGCTTTTGGAAGAGGTGGTTTTGCATCACTAACGGGTAACTGTAAATAAATAATTCTTATTAATATTAAATATTAAAATTTAATATATAAATTTATACTAATTTAACTACCTTAAAAAATCTGTAAATTTTATTATTCATCTTTACAAAAGAAAATGTAATGGTTGTGAAGAAGAAAGGAAAAGGAAGCAAAATAGGATGTAAAAGGAACAGGAAGTAGGTAAAGAGAAATGACAAACCTTTAACAAAGCTTCAGTAAATTATTTCAATAAAGAATTTACACTAGTAAATTAATAGAAAACATTTTTAAAAATTTAAAAAATACATTTTAGTTTATTAATAATAAACTTAAAATTTTTTAGAGTAATTGAAATTAAGAAAAAAGTGGTTGGCATGCACTTAGCTGATTTATTACAATAAAGTATTAAATATAAAAAAATTAAAAAGCATTTTATTAAAAAAATGGCTTAAAATATTTTAATATTTAAAATGCAAAATAAATAAGCAAAAAACTAAAAGACAACACTTTTGAAAGCAATATATTTTACAAATTTAACATTCAGCAAGCATAAACATTTATAAATAAAGCATAAATAGATAAAAAAAAAAAAGTATGTCTCACATAGCATTACTTGTAAACAATGCAAATACTAAGTACAAATAAAGTTAACAATGAGACAAACTTAGTTTAAAGTTTTGAGAAAAACTGTTTTCAGGAAAAAATACATATACATGAATGCATATTTCACTTTACTTTTTTGAAAGAAAAAAATGCAGAAAAAAAAATAAAACAAAGTTCAATTTAATAAAAAATTTTGATAACATGCCAAATTTGCGTAATTACCAATATAATAAACTGAGATTAGAAAACAAAATTCATTCAAGAATTCCTTTACGGTTAATAGGTTTAGGATACTCGCCCCCAACACCAAGCGCCTTATAATTATGAACCATGGTCAAGTGACGAAGTCACACTTGAGCGGGCATTTTTTTGTCCACATCCACGCCATACCAGCAAAAGGTCACAGATTAACATTCTGTAGGTATGACATTTCTGCAACCCACAGAACTCCAGCAGCCCAGTGAAGGTGAATGTGGTAACCCTCCCAACCATTGCCATCAGCAAATGATACTTCACTTAGTTGTGAAGCCACTGAGCCACTGGAGCTCTGATTGATTAAACAGGAAAAAACAGAGTATAAGTTTAATTTATACTGCTTATTTTATTTTTGTTCTATAAAACAATATATTGACTTTTACAAAAAGATGTTGGCATTGGACCATTTCAAAAAATTTTAAATAGTTAAAAAAGTTTTAAAACAAAGTTTTTATTCTTTTAAATAGCAATTGTTTAATAAATAATAAATGCTTACTTTTTTAGGGCTAGGTTCTATTTTACTATTTTTTTGAAATGATACTCTGTTTTCAGAATCTAATTTATTAGGTGCAAATTTACTAATACTATCTCTAATTCCAAGTTTTTTCCTAGGAGTGCTGGCTTCGGTTTCAAAAGCTATTGTAAATGCAGTAGCAGCAGGTGAAGAATGTGCAGAACCAGTATCACGTTCATCTGTTGTTGCAGTGCCATAGTTAGGAGGTGCTGAACAAGATGAGGTTTCACTTCGCTGACTATAATCTTTATAAGAAAAAAAAAATTATTTCTATCGAATGCTGTGTATTATAATTTAATAATGGAATAGCACTCATTTTACTACACATAGTTAAAATGCAATGATTTTACAACAATACAATTATTATACATATTAAAATAAAATACAGAAAATTGAAGTAAATTTTTGAGTACATTAATTAATTTTATGTTCAACTAGACATAGCTGTCATAAAACTGAGTTCAATACAATTTTGTATACAAAATATATTAAATAAAATACTTATATATAAACTAGTACTTGTTAACTAATATATAATAATATAATATAAACTAGTACTTTTTTTAAACAATTATCAAGAGTTTGTTTAGATTTCCAAGAATCAAATTCCACAAGTTTTAAAGAGTATATAAGGAGTTAAAGCAAAAATTTCCAGGATGTATCAACATTTATGTGTTAAATGTTTTTTTTATTTTAATGTATTTGGTTAAGAACAATTTTTATTTTAAAAATTGTTCTTAACCAAATATGCATATAATTATGAATATAAAACATTTTCCAATAATATATATGTAAATAATAGAAAAAATATTGCAAAAATTAAAGAGTATTTTTTATTTAAGTTACAATTATATTTAATGATTACTTCAAAAATAACTCAATGAATTTACAGTTATAACAGAATTTTTTTTATTTAAATTATCAATATTCTTTATATTATTTTATTATATATTGTATAAAATAATGTGTTATTCCAGAATTTTTAAATATATTCATATCTTCAAATACTATTCATTTATTAGTATTTAAAGATTTGTATATAACAATTTCTTTTCAAATATAAACATACTTACTTAAAACAAATACAACTATTAGATAAAATTTTCAGGATGAATTGTTTTCCTAATTATTTAATATAACCAATTCTAATTTTTCTTCTGTTTACTTTCAAATTCTTTTAAAACAGTAGTATTTCACATTGATATTAAAAACTATTCAATTTCTTTAACCATTCAATAGATTTTTATACAAACATAGGAAGTATATATGTGTATGGCTTTTTCAGAATCTACTGGTTATTGAAAAGGCTCGTTCCAATAGGTATATTAAATAATTTATTTCAGCTAATATTTCATTGATAAAAAAATTCATACCAATTCTCTGAAATTACTTTCACCAAGGAAAATATGGAAAGTATATTTTAACTCAAAAATTTTACATTTAAACATATATTTTCCTTGAATTTTATACAATATAAAGAAAGAAGAAACAAATAGAAAAAATAAATTAAAACCGTCTGTCTGATGGCACAACATGACAATTTTGTCAGTGATTTCTTCACGTCATGCAAATAAATCTAAATGCTACATTTGATCCTGATTAAAATGGATTATCATGAAGTTATTGTGGTTGAATTGGATCTTTATTTTAGTCAACAATTAGGAATACAACAATATAACATTGATTGTGTCACCATCTCTCAATCTAATAATCAATTAGATTTTTTCATTGAAATTTTTAAATCACAAAACTAAAAAAAAATAATAATAATATATAATGTTTTCTAACAAAAAATAAATACATCAAAATAAGTAAAAATTCCAGGAGTTTCAAGGAGACTAAATATTTTTTACAATTCCAGGAAATGTATGAATTCTGCATCAAGGAACTATATTCAATAGAGTATTAATAAGAGAGTTTCTTTCCATTAAATATAGTTATTTTTCTCAAATTTCTGTTAAACAGAAGAGAAATTATATTAAGAAATGGCAACACATTTTTCATACAAACATGAGTAACAGTAATTATTTAATGAAAAATTATTAGATACCAAAAATACAAATATTAGTAACAAATTTAAACAAAAATTTCAAATGTGAAAAAAGATAAAGATATATTTTACATTTCAAAGTGATGAAAAACCATTATTTAAATATGGAGACAAAACACAAAAAGCTAATTGAAATTTAAAAATTAAATGAAAACATCAAAGTTCTTGTTACAGAAATCATATCTGGTGTCCAAAATTATTTATTCCACCTAGTTAACAGCTGATTCTTTAAACAAATGGAAATCAACCCAGACAACATCTCCTATTAAGCAATTAATATTTCCATGATGAGTACTAATGATTTTGTCAACATTGATGCTATCAATAACTTATTCTTGTGATCAAGCAACAAACCACATTAACAAATAAATGTGTAACAAAAATCCTTTTTCACTTCCATTGAGGAAAAGGAATCAAATTAAATTATCTTTGAAAGACATATGATGCAAAAAAGAAATCGGATTATAAACATCGGATTACCATAAGAATATTGGACTAGTTCTAACACACACACACAGAACTAAAACAGAATTTTTTAAAATAACTTCCCCCTTTTGTTGTGTAAAATGAGTAATTTATTTCCACATAATATTTTTATTTATTGTTAAAAGTATATTATAGACAACATTAAAAAACAGAACTAACTAATTTCACATATAAGGGCATTACAATAGTTCTGACACATTTAAAAACCTTTATACAACCAATAAGTTTTTATAAAATTAAAAAACAATAGTCAGTGCAGTATTGTAGAAGAACTAGTATAAAAATATCAAGCCTTATGCAATTTGTTTAAAACTTTAACACTCAATGTTTAAGCTATTTTTTTTAATTTTTTACTTTAAAAATTAGAGATGAAATTTGTGTATTTTATACCACAAATACAGTCTGAAGTAATTCTGGTATAAAATAACAGAAAAATCAAATTTTTTTAAAAATAAATATTTTGATTTAAAGTGTGTTGCATAGATAAGCAGTAATTCATTTTAAATGAAAAATTTAAACCACTTTAAATTTTAAACAATTTTTATAAAATTAATCCAAAAAATTCTATTTATATAAAGATATTTTATAAATTTGAATACATAATTTCCAGAAAATTAGTTTATAATTCTTATCTCAAATAAAAACAGCAATTTACAGTAAGTTATATACCAAATATTTTTCAATTAATTAAAAGCTAAATTACATTGAATGTTTAAAAATGAAATTATTAAAGAAAATCCTGTAAATAGACACAGACAGCTATTAAATCTGACAATATTATTCCAAAATTTTTTTAAAGAAAGTCACTAGAATATTTAATTAAGTAAAATTTAATTCAAAGTTTTACTATTAGAATGCCAAAAAAATTTGATTGCTATAGAAAAATAAAAGTAAAAGAAAATTTTCACTCACCTGGACTATCAGATAATGTTCCATCTTGTATAACCCAATCCCATTCTTTTTCTTGTTGCTTAGTATTTGAAAAATTTAAAGATAAAGTATCAGGAGGATTATCTTCTCTAGTCAAAGTAGGCAATTCTGAATCATGGGAACTTTTATGATTTGAAGTTTCATTTAATGGAACTGCAGCTAAATCATTCTTTAACTCTTCCAGAGAAATATTCTATAACAAAATAACATATTTAGTGCCTATTTAAATAATTAGCAATTTATGTTAAACCTTAAAACATATTAAATATGAAATAATTCTATGAAAATTTAACAATAACAAATAAAACTTTGGCATATATACTTGATAGACATACATTAAACGTCAAGTATGACCATTTTTATAGCATATGGAAGAACAAATTTTTGCTTTTTCTTTTTGGTAGGTCAAAGGTGATATTAAAAAGCCCAAATGTGTTTTTCAGTTAATAAATCCTTTGCATTAAAAATAGAATTTAAAGCAAAAAGGACAGGTCCAATGTTTTCTGAGAAGGCTATTTTTAAATTAGAACAAATATTAAGCATACAAATTTCTTATAATAAGATGAAACTTCATATACAGAATTCTATTTTCCTTCATGTATTATTTTAAATTGACAAGTCATAATTCACAAGAATCGACACAAGACATGTTAAAATCAGCCAGTGATGTTTAAGATATGACTTTCACAATTTTAAAGAAAGTCAAACAATTAAATTTAACTTAGAGCAGCATTTGTGGGCAGTTTTAAATTTTTTTAAAGATGTTTTCCTTAAATGTGACACTTACATCAATGTGGTTTTTTTTTCTAGAAATTATAATACTTTTCTTGTTCTTTAATCCTTGATTTTTTCACTAATTATAAAAATATTCTATTTAAGTTTTAGCTTTGTAATATTTGTTTAACATTACAAGTAACGCATAATTTTTTCACAAAATAACAAGCACAGTTGTAATAGGAAAAACAAATTATAAGAAATAATCCAATATAAAAGCAACAACAAAACTATCATTTAAAAATAATAAGACTGGAAATATTTTTTTTCTTTTTTCCTATCTGGTTATAAGAATGATTTCATTTTATAAATCTTTTCATTCAAAATCCAAAACAAGTTTTCTACATCAAATTCATTAACAATATTAATTTTCCATATTCCAAAGTAATATTTTATTTATTTTTTTAATATATAGCAATATTTTTTTTTTTACTTTATTCCCAAAATTATTTTAAAATATAATTAAATGAATCATGAAATAATCATATATTAAATACTATTTCTGAATTTCATTTATCTATCAGTTTAAGAATCACTATTGAATAATTGTTTAGAATCTCACTACATTTGAAAGATCATATCTGAATGTAGTTTTAAAGATTGAATAAATAAAAAATATATATATATATATAATTTTTTTCACAACTGAAGGGTTTAATTAAAAAAGATTTTTCACTTATACAATAAATAGATTTTTAACATGCAGTGTTTTATGATTTTAAAGGAATCTATAAATTATTTATATCTATAATTATCAATTTTGTTGATATTAACAATTATTAAAATTAATAAAGAGAAGGGACAATTATAGTTAAGTAAAACAAAACATTTAAAGTAAAGTGAATATATTCATATTAAAATTTATTATAAAATCAATACTAAATTAAATGGAAACAAACGATGACATTTACCATCTCTTTTTCATTTTTTGAAGTAGGTGGGATTTCTTCCTTACTGGGTGATGTAGCTCTCTCTTTTGAGCTTTTCTCCAAATAAAATACATCAGGACGTGAATACAAATTAAGAAAATTTTCATAAATATTATTAAAAAATTATATTATGAATACATCAATTACACCTTAAAAATTATCATCTAAATCAATAATTTGAAAAACCAATTTTCATTGAGCGAAATTACACTCATGACATGTTTTTCACAAAATCACTTTTATAATTCCATATTAAAATAATATAAGTCACATAAAAATTAATCATGTTATTTTTTTTACTTTTATATTAGTTAAATTTATTTTTCATTACTTCTCAAGAAAATTAAATTCTAGTCCACAGTTAGATTTTTCCTTAAAATACAAATAGGTAAGAGAGCAAATAGCAAATAGGTAAGAGAAAGGAGAGAACTCTTCTTTCTCTTACCTATTTGCTTAAGTTATGTATTTTAAGTTATGCATAAATTTTTCTTCAAAGTCTAAAGAAAAATTTTGAAATACATAAACTTTTTCATTTTTATAAAAAAAGTGCAGTTTTCTTTTTGATAATTCTATTTTATAAAGCAATTGATCTCAACATTATAATTAATAATTATCTTTTATGAGTAAGTAAATAAAAAAATTTTGTTCCAGTTAATCTAATACATAAATCACTTAAATACATTTTTATTTTTCAAAATTATTATACTGTATCAAAAGAATCTAATTAATATAAAATATACTAAATCAACTTTGTTCTTATAATAAGAAGTGATTAAAATATTACTAGGAGTTCAGTTTCCAATAAAAGAAACAAAGACTTCTTGTTGAAAAGCAATAATTTCTTTTTTTCTTTCTTTCTTTTTACTAAATTTCTTTTTATCTTTCTTTTCTTTATGAAAAAGTTTATAGATTTATTTCAGTTAAATTATACTGCAAAAAGGATATCATAGCCAAATCTAATGCAATCCAGACGTTTCAGCTTTACATAAGTCTGTTCAGGAATTCTTATTCCATTAACATAAGTCTGAAAAATAATATAATTAGGATTGAACAACTATATTTTAAAAACAGAAAATTAATAAACACTGGAAACATGCATTTTTTATAACACAGAAAAAAATTCATATAAAAGGAATAAAAAATGAGATAATATAGCTCGGAAATATTTAGAAACATAATGAAGCACAAATGTAAATAAAATATACAGGCATGCTACAAATACGTTAAAATTCATAAAAAAAAATTTATTAATCTTGAATAATTTCTAATATTATCAAATAAATATGTTGAAAAATATACATGTTCATGTGATCATGAATGCACAGAAATACAAATATCAAAAATCTGAGGTAAAGGTTTTGAAAATGAAAACTTAGTATATACTTCAGCAAACTTTAAAAATGATTAAAATAGGAAATAAAAAATTCTCTGCTTTTCAATGCAATTAGTTATTTACGTAATTATGCAAATGTTAACACTGAAAAATCACTAGATGTAAAGCTGCAAGAAATCATCCATTCTTAATTGTTCTATAATTTTATCCAAGAAATTTATTAATCTTTAAAATTTTCCAGACATTCAAAATTTTGTATCCATGCAATTCACTTTTAAATTATCATAAATTGTTTTTCATAATGCTATCAGAAAACTTATCTGCATTTTAAAACACAGTATCTTTTCTAATGATGACATTGTACCAAGAAATTCATGCTTTCCATTGATAAGAATCTACATATTGTAGAAATATATTCAAACATGGATTAAAAAAGTTAATTAGAAATAAATGTCAAGTAAATTTCAATTTTGAAAATTTTCAATCATTACTGTTTTTGAATATATTGTTAAAAGGTCTAAAACTAATATAAAAAGTGTGCTTTTTTACCCCTGTAAGGCTATTTAAATCTTTGATGTGAAACTTTTGTTCTCCATTGTTATAACACAAAACAGCATGCCTTTTGTCAGCACTAGCAGCCTGAAACAAATAATTAAGAAAATATTTGAATAATTACTCTTGAATTCAAAGTTGATGAAATCAAAAAATTATTCAAATGTGAACTTGATCAATGCATTTTACATGCACATTACACATTAGTCACCTTAACCTTTTATAGAATAGGAATGGAATTCATGTTCCCACAAATCATTCTGACTTAATAATTAATTTTAAGGTGATAAATAATTTCGAATAATATTTTACAGCTCTCAGTAAATTTCCCATCTTATTGAAATTTAAAATAATTATTTTTAGAAGTTATTAATTTCTGGATTCATTTTTTAATGATTTGTTTATTTTACAAATATTTTGTCTTATCTAGAAAAACATTTCAGAATTTACCATTGAGAATAAATGCACATTAAATTTGTGAGTGAGATTATTCCACAAAATTAAATTACCTTTAGAAAGAAAGCTTCAATTTCACACAAATTTCTTATATTTATTTCATTAAAAATGTTTATATTTCCTACTTATATTAAATTAGAATATCTTCTGTATATTGTAATTATTAAATAGATATAATTCTGATAGTTCTACATAATATGATTACATAATATTCATTATTCCTAATTAAATATTAATGAAATCTTGTTTTACATTAAAGAATAAATTAAATTTTTAAAACATTTCTGTAGAAATTCTGATATACTTCTATGAAGATATATACATCACAATTCATATTTATATTAAAAAAAAAAAATACACTACTTTTTAACCTTTTATTGATATAAAAAAATATAAAAGATATGTCATATGTGTGAAGAATAATTTAATACATGGCTAGCTTATTTCTATATTTATTTAACATTTAAAAAACACAGGTAAATCACACACGCTACACAGAAAATGAAAACAGAAGAATATTAAAACAAGGAAAACTCCGACAATCATAATCGAGCTGCATTAGGCTCTAGGGTTAGAGCTAGTCTGGTGCTCTCAGTTCGCTTATGATCGCTAGATGGCGTTGCTTTATTACAGACTCCCCCTCTGGCTCTGAAATCGTCTCGATGATGAGCCAGGATTTGACTGTCTGATTTTTGGAGGTCTCCCTCGTTTTCTTAAGGGAGCAACTGGACCTCTGTCTTTTGATGAAGGTAGTTGGTATGGCTTTATCACATTCATATGATATGTACCTAACACTTGATCAGGTGCAGCAGGGTCTGCAACATCATATGTGGTAGGAGACCTGTTTGTAAGTATAAGGTATGGACCTTCACGTCTTGGCATAAATTTTTTACTTTTCTTGTTCCTGGAATTACTTATTTGATGTAGAGTAATCCACATTTTGTCACCCGGCTTATAGTAAGCCTGTCTATGTCTTTTGTCAAAATAGACCTTTCTTCTATCTTGTTTTTGTTCTACTCGCTCCCTGATTTGAGGAGTCAGGCGAGCAAACCTTTTCAAATAAGGCGTTATTTCAGGGACAAAGTTATCATTATTAATAATTGATCTCATGTCATGACGAACATCATCCGTCGTCCTAAGCTCTCTGCCGAATTGCAGATAAGCGGCAGTGTGACCAGTGGTGTCACCTCTAGCTGTATTCATGGCAAAACGAATCATCGGAAGATGTTCTTCCCAGGTATCATGCGCATCGCCTACTAAGATGGCTAATCTAGGTTTCAAATCTCTGTTCTTACGTTCAGACGGATTCGCTTGAGGATGATAAACAGGGATAAGGTCCTGTTTGATATCTAACAAATGACAAATTTGTTGCATGACGGCACCAACAAATTGAGATTTGTTGTCACTGATTAATCTCCGAGGAAGTCCATAGCGTAGATAAACTTCCTCAAGTAGCGTTCTGGCACAGTTTGACGCTGTGGCTTCATTAAGAGCAAATAACTCAACCCATTTGGTACTCGTATCTTCCACAATAAATATCCATTTCTTTCCTGTTGAAGTTTCTGGAAGAGGACCAAAGAGATCAATAGCAAGAGTTTCGAATCTTTGTGCATAAATAGGCATTCTAAGCAGACCAGCAGGTTTCTGATTTGTTGGTTTATACCGATTACATTCCGCACATGTTTTGACATAATCAGAGATGTACTTCCTCATGCCTGTGAAATAATATTTGGAAGCTATCTTATTGTATGTACCTTCTACTCCATAATGACCAGCTGTAGGAGCATCATGGTATTCTTGCAGGATTCTTTGTCGTTCTTGGATAGGAACAACCAATTGCGCATCGTCTGAATCCGTCTCAGGCGAATAACGATACAAAATACCTTCGTTCATTATATATCCTCGACTGATATAGTTAGCAAAGTTTTCATCCTTATCATTGTTTTCCAGACAATCGATAATTTTCTTTAGATCTGGATCTGCCAACTGTTCTTTACGAATATCACTTGATTTCCTATTTGGCATATCGACAGAGATTGCATTCATTTCACAGTTTGGATTATCATGAAAGTAAGTTGGTCTTGATAACATATCGGCCACAACATTTGCCTTTCCAGGTGTATATTCTATTTTTAAGTTAAATGATTGGATCTTTAAAGCCCACCTTGCTAAGCGTCCTGAGGGAGACTTTATGCTCAGAAGCCATTTAAGAGGTTGATGATCAGAAGCAATAACAACTTCTTGGTGGTCAATGTAGCCACGAAATTTTTCCAATGCCCAAACTACTGCTAAAGCTTCACGCTCAGTAGTGGAATAGCTGCGTTCTGCTGGGGTCAACAAATGACTCGCATATTCGATAACGTGTTCTTCTGGGCTATTTCCTTGTAGAAGAACTGCGCCAAGGGCATAGTTACTAGCATCAGTGCGAATTACAAAAGGCATAGATCCATCCGGTTGTTTTAACACAGGGGCTGTTGTCAAACGTTCTTTCAAAGTTTGAAAGATTTTTTGCTGTTGAATCCCCACGACCAATTGACTTTTTCTTAGTTAGGTAGCTAAGAGGCCATGCTATGTCCATAAGTTCGAACATATTTTCTGAACCATGAACAGGTTTGTAAGAACGATTGGAGTTCTTTGACATTATTTGGAACAGGAATTCTTTGGATAGATGCAATTTTCTCTCGATCAGCTTCAATTCCATTTCTGGTGATCCAAAATCCTAAGTACTTAACACGTTCACAAGAAAATTTGCATTTATCTCTATTTGCAGGGAGTTTAAATAGAGAAAGTCCTCAAAAACAGTCTTTAGGTCTTTCAAATGCTTGTCAAATGAATCCGATAGGACTATGATATCATCTAAGTATGAGAGTGCGAAGACATCTTTCAGACCACTTCTGAATTTGTCTATTAGGCGTTGAAAGGTGGCAGGTGCATTTCTTAATCCAAAAGGCATACGTAGATAACGATAAGTGCCAAAAGGACAAATAAAAGCAGTTTTGTCCAAATCAGCCTCATCTACTTGAACCTGATGATAACCAGACTGTAAGTCAATGGTAGACATATAGGATGTCAGTGTCGCTTCGTTCAAGAGATCGTCTATTCGAGGTAATGGGTAAGTGTCAGGTTTTGTAACAGCATTGAGACCTCTGTAATCTACACATAACATGATTTTCCCATTGGGTTTTTCTACGAGTACAACAGGAGCAGCATAAGCTGATTCACATGGTTCGATTATATTCTTTGTTAACAGTTCATCAATTTGTTCTTTAAGTATTTCTCTCCTGGCTGGAGACATACGATACGGTGGAACAGATACAGGATGAGGGTCTAATGTCTCTATTCTGTGCTTAATGAAAGGAGTGGAACTTTTGAATATCGATTTTGAGCATTTTCTGTAGCATTGATCACAGGACGAAATTTTCTATCTGGGATAGTTTTCCTGTTTGCATCTCTTGAATATGTTTCCCTTTGAGACTGGTTCATTTGCTTCTTTGTTCCTTGCCGGACATTCTCATAAGCATCCAGTTTTTCAGCTATATCTAGAGGATTAATCCAGTTTGCCCAAGAATCAAGAAAATGATCTTTGACTTCTGGTGGAGTTCGTTTCTTAATTTGATTAGCAATTATTAAGCTTTTGAGTTGATCAAAAGTTGTAATATTCATTTCTTTTATCCATCCCTCAAAATAAGAGGCTAATTCAAAGTAAAAGTCTCGCCATGTTGTATCAGAGCCTTTTCTGTGTTGTGAGAATAACTGCCTAAACTTATCAGCAGTAACCCTAAATCTTTTAAGGAGCATTTCCTTCACCTTTTGGTAATTTTGTGTATCTTGTTCATTTTCTCTAGCAAGCAGTTGTGCTATTTCAGTTGGCAAAGATCCAATTAAATATGGTATCCAAGAAGACTCGGGAAGATTCATAAATTTCAACTGTCTCTCGAATATAATTAAAAATAGACCAATTTCATCCTCTTTTGGATTAAATTTAGGAATGATACGATTAAGTTCGAATTTTTGACATTCAGAATCAGAAGCGCCTACAATGGAGGTAGATGCCTTTTGAGCTTCGAGCTGGAGCCTAAGCTTTTCCAATTCAAAACCACGTTCATTTTCTAAACGCAATTGTTCTTCAACTTGTAACTTACGCAATCTTTCTTCTTCAATTTCCTTTTCTTTTGCTAATCTCTCAAATTCTGCTACTTTTTCAGCCTCTAAGCGATCTTCTATTATAACACTAAGTATGTTTTTCACAAGTTCTTCATCATAATTATCACTTTTAGTTATAAGTTCTCTAAGGTCAATTATTTTCATCTCATCAGACACAGCCAAACCAAGCTCTGTTGCAAGAGTTGGAGGTCTTGTTTTTAGATTTGCCAAGAAAAGCCATTTTTACCAAAGTCTTTCAATATTAGTGAAATATTTAGAAAATCAAATGATACCAAAAGAAAATACTTAAACATAAAATTATTCAAATACCAGAAACATCAAATCAAACACTTCAGTATAGCCATTTTAAAAGAAGATAATGTATTTCAATTATTGGAATAACAAAACAACAAGTAATACTTTTGTAGTAAATAATTAAAATAATACTAGAAACTAGCCAGTACAATTACTAAAAATATTAAATATATAACACAAACACTGTAAAATCATCACTACCTACTACTTCATACGAAAATAATAACCTTGTGAATTGTATATATAAAAAGTATCATTTAAATTTTAAAACAATTTTTGAATATATAGAAAACAATACAGACATACAGATAAATTTCAGAAATATTATTCATAGAGTATTTAATATTTTCTTATTAGTGCACAAAAATCATTAAGAATATTCATAAATTCTTTCAAATAGATTATTTAATTATTTCCATAGACCACAAACATAAATTATATATGCAGTAACAGATAATTTTATAATGACAGATACTCATTCTCAGAAATATGAATCATTAGATAATGTAACTAATATACAAAAATACACATTTTCCACAACAATAAGATCAATACAAGAATCAAAAATAAATTTTCAAATAAATTTCTTTTAAATAATACTTAGCAATATATTGCTTTAATAATTCAATACTTTTGTTTTTGATTTAAAACAAAACATGTATGAAAGATAACATATTTATAAAATTGATAAAATTCGCTTTTGTTATTCCTAAAATCATTTAAATGCAATTAAATAATTAAGCAAATGTATACAAAAACAATATCATATATCATATAATGAACACATATGACTTTATTTATTGAATAAGTTTCAATTTCAATAAATCTTATACTTATTTACTATAAAATAAAATATACATTCATAGAGAAATAAGATTCTCTTTTAAGAATTATTTAGCTATGAGAAAAAGGACCCCTTCCTTCCTTGAAAGGCACTTGAAAGTAATAAATTTCTGTTCTTGAGGAACAGAATCGCATTCCTAAAAGAAAAGAAAACAAAACAAGCGCGTAGCTTCTCGGCGGCAGTGGTCTGGGTGACTAACTTATTTTCCAACAATTTTGCGAATTTCGTTTTTAAAGTAACCTGATTTCGCCTTTAATATTCAGCATAAATGATTAAATTATACGACTACTTAAACACATTATATATATATATAATAATATTAAACACTTCACACATTGATACAAAACAGAAGCAAAATAATCATAAAATAGAAATGAATAACAAAGAGACATGTAAGCGGATCTGCTGATCTAAATATATATATATATTTTTTAAAAGCTTGGATAAGCCAAAGTTAATTTATATATGATTGTTTGAATAAACAATATGAATTTAGATTGTATGAGTTTGGATAAACTCATCAACTCCGACGATTCAACAAAAAGTAAATCACAACAAAAATATACTTATCGTTTTGGATTCAGCCCCACGTTGGGCGCCAGATTTTCTATGTCATATGTGTGAAGAATAATTTAACACACGGCTAGCTTATTTCTATATTTATTTAACATTTAAAAAACACAGGTAAATCACACACGCTATACAGAAAATGAAAACAGAAGAATATTAAAACAAGGAAAACTCCGACAATCATAATCGAGCAGCATTAGGCTCTAGGGTTAGAGCTAGTCTGGTGCTCTCAGTTCGCTTATGATCGCTAGATGGCGTTGCTTTATTACAAAGATAAATATATATCTTAAATAATAATGAGACAGGATCAACCATTTCATAAAACTGAAAATTAAAGTAACAGAAACAAATAGTATATTTTTAATACATTATTAATGACAAGAAACATTAATACATGCAATGTGAAGTGAACATTGGCCTCACTTGGAAAAGTAAAAATGATTCCTATTTTTAATAATTTATATTAGAAAGAGCAAAAAATTTTGATATCAAATGTTTTAATTCTTTAACATTAACAGGACATCAGATAAAACAATGCTTAACTTTAGAAATAATTTATTCAAATCAGCTACCTTTGAAGAGATTATCTTTATTTTAGGAGGACTATAAATAGCAAATACTTTTATTTTTTATTAAGTAACATTTGACAATGAATTCTTTATCAGCTTTTTAATTCTGAAAAAATCAAGTCAATTTAGAAACAATTGCATATGACTGAATAAATTGCTTATCTGTGTTTTCTTATAACTTTGTTTAATTTCATGTAAAATGGTGACTTACAGAATAGCTTCATAATTTAATCTCATAAATAATTGGGAGCCTCAGAAAAGCGGAAAAAAAATTATATGAGATTTTGAACATAATGAGATTTTATTATTTTATATTTTAACTATAATAATTTATTTAAAAAATAATTTTACATACACTTTAGGAGAACAGAAATTACAATGTAAAACCATGTGAAAGTTCTCATATCATCAATAAATTGAATTTGTTTAAAATATGAATATTTAAAAAAAAACTATTAATAAACTTGATTTTACTAGAGGATACTGGTGTATATCAATTACACAAAACCAAATTACTCAAAGAATTTAAGTAAACCTTATGGTGGAATATAATAAAATTTCAAATAAAGATAAAAATTTTATATAATTGTAAAATAATTTAGGTTTGGTATAGAATCAGAAACCCCATGGTTTGGCGATAAAATTTAATTTTGGATAACCCTATTTTTATATAGTTTTTATGCAGCAGTCCTCTTATTAGTCACATCTTGGCATCAAAAAATTGCCAAGGAGAATCAAGGGAATCCAAGAGAATCTATTTATAAATTTATACCAATATTCTTTGCATTTAAGTTCCTAGCATCAATAATTATAATATATATTCTCCATTTTATAGTAATAAATATATGTAAAACTGTTTATTATTAACATCTATGAAAAGTAAGAATCAGAAATATGTATATCACCTGTAACACAATATCACATTCTTCTCTTCCAATAAATATCATTCCATGGGATAAATCATGAGTCCTTCCATCTTTTCCAACAAGTGCCCATGAATTAGTGCTTGTTGTGGTGCTCATGAGTCAGCTTTTAAAAGCCAAATGTCAAAACTTTTGATTACTGTACATTGATAAAACTAGCAGTCAATGATGCAGAGTCATTCAAATTTAAAACACATCTACTAGTACTGGACCTAAAAGTGAAAGTTAATAACTTAAGTCAATGTTTATAGTTTATAAAAAATTATAGACATATTTACAATCACAGCTATACAAAATTATATAAATTATTTTAATTACATAGATTAGATTAAAATTATATTGTATCTGCAATTAAATGACTGGATATAGTAGGAAGTTTTACAACAGATTCACAAATCTTGCAATTTGCCAAAAGCAATTTATGAGACTCAGGAAAAAGTTACATTATGTACATATAAAAAATTGTTACCTATTCTAACAGTGTCTGTTATAAGGTTTTAACTTTAAAGCAGGAACTTTGCATAAAAAATAATGCATTCTTTTTGGCAAATTTTAAGACTGTTGATCTCGGAAGGTAGTCCAATTACAAGCCAAAATTTTTATTAATTAATAAATCTTGACAAAACATTACATACTTTTTAATACATCTAATCTATTTCATCCATTACTATTTAGTGAATAAATGAGAGTTGAAAGTTTCTGTTATATAGTAAAAAATAAAGATAGTTTAGTAAGTTTATGTTTTACTATTTTTGTATCATTTTGCATTATTTTATTAATTTAGGAACAATTAATGGAATATTATAGACCTTTTTAAAATTTCTATCAAATCCTATGGGGTCTACTTGGAGTCTGTTAAGAACTTCCAGTTTAAAAATTGTCATGTAAAAACCTTCCTTTAATATAGAATAATAGATTCTAATAAAAAATTTCTTTTGATGATTACAACACCAAATTTTTTGATGAAGAAGAACCCAAAGAAAATAATTTGATAAATTATTGAAAATAACAATTGATTTGTTTCATGATATAAATTTTTTTGTTACTTGATAACATATTAAAAATTATTTTATAATTAAAATCGAATTGGACACTTCTCTACTTTAGTCTTAAAATGATTTTGATTACAATTTAAAATTTAATATTACTTTAAAAATATATTAATTTTGCAGGTAATAGAAATATTGGAAACTAAACAGACATTAAAAATGTTTTTTATTGTTAAGTGCAATGAAATATAAAAGCAAGCAAGGTAAAATATTATTTATTCAAGAGACCAATCATGGAGTTTCACTCAGAAAATCTTTGCTACCATACTAATTTCATATTTTAAAGTAAAGAATTAATAAAGTGAAATTAAATTTATTATAATGTAATAATCTAATAAAGTTTTAATAAAAAAATAGAGATTTATCAGTGCTATAAATTGTTACTTTTAATAAGATAAAAATCTAATAAAAACAAATAATAAATTTGCTTTTTATAGATATTTTACGATTTGAAATTAATAACCGTTTTAGTTTCTTTCCTATTGTAAAAATAACATTTCCTTTTTTCCTTCCAACATTCATGTGTAATGTTGGAATGTGAACTGAAATATTTTACTGTACATGTAAAACACTAAAATACTGTACACTGAAATATTTTATACAATTATAAACATTAAAGGACAAATGTAATTAAAAATATTAGAGATAACTACTAGACAAGTTTTATGTACAAACTACATATCTTTTAATGTTGATAAAGTACAATGGCTAATATTTATATTAATACCTCATATTATCTAGGCTATAACATCGTTTCATTAAATTTAATTTTCTTCTTAAAATATTCAAAATTTAACTTATATTATTTTTCAATTGGAGGACATTTTAATATTTCATTATAGCTACTAAAAATTTACTAAAAAGAAAAGTGATAATGCTATAAAATTATTAAATATATATTTTGTATCTAATTAAAAAAAAGCAAAATGATTCATAATTAAAATTTTTTATTAATAAAAACTAAAATTTAGATAATAAATAAAAAGGGACATATTTCTAAATTTAAGTTAACTTAAATGGGAAAATATATAGTGGTAAATTTTACAACAAAGTAAGTGAAATCTAATTCATAAATTTTTACTGTTATATAAAACTTTTTAATTTTATAATAATGAAACTGAAAATAATTAGAGACAAATTTAAGTTATATGCTTTAATTAAAGATTGTATTCCTTAAGTTTCTGATCAATATTATTTGTTTGAAAATAAATCATAAAGTATTTTTTACTAATCCATTTGATGTTAAGTTGATCAGACCTTCTTTAAACAAAGAATGAATGAGATTTTCTTTTTACTAAGGATTTATTTCACTATCTCTTACTAATTTTAACTACCATACTTACCCGCAGTTTGAAAAAGTACATTTTTTCTATGAAAAAAGGTCTTATAATTGGGTGTCTAATATGTTGATACTTAGTTTTCAATTACATTTATTTCTGGAAATGTCTTATTTGGAATTATGTGATTTTTTTGTTTCCTTGCAGAATGTGAAAGAAAAGTGGTACTTAAGAATAATCCTATTGACCATATCATTGGCGGAAAAAAATGTCATTTAATGATACAACTTAGCATCATATAAATCGCAAATAAAGTTCTTATTTATTAGTAAAAATGAAGATATTAGTAAACTGTTCTGATTTTCCTTCACATTTTGGAAAAGAAAAAAAATTATTAAAACTTAAAAAATTCAATACCATATTTTTATAGCGAAAAAGGTAGGAAGAGAATACTTAAATATTGAAAAGACACACACATTACGCAGTAAGGCAATGGATAGTAGAGAACATTTTGTTGTTTGATGATTTAGATGCTGTTTTGGAAGGGGTTTTATCAAGTGACTCTTCATTTGACTCTGGATATGAGTATCTGTGTTTTGATGAAGATTAAAAGATGTTTTTTCTTAGATAAAGTATTATTAAAGATTTATAAATACATTATAATGATCAGCAACTGTTTTATCATTTGAAAATATATTAAAAAAAGGGAGATGCATCATACACAGATATAAATAAATAGAGAAAGTACTTAAACATGTTTACTGTAAGTTCATTTTTCTGATCTGTTTCTCAGAAATTCCTGAATAACTATAAATAGCTTTACTTACATATACCACAACTTAATATCATAAAAATAATGCAGTTAAACACATTTTAGAACATAAATAATAATTTTAGAAGATGTTGTAAAATGGTTGCTCGTTGAATGATGAAGTTTCATCTTATTTGCTTTTCCTTAAATGATTTTCTTTTAAAGAAAGATACTCTTCTAGTTTTAAATTACAAATTCATTCGTTTTGTTACATAGTGTAATGATGTTTAAAAAAGGGACATTTGATAAATTTAGTTCTCTTTTCCAGACATGTGTATAATAAATATATTACATTAAACTTTAAAGTAAAGAATCTCCTGAAATTGAGAGGTTATTTTTTAGTTTTAGGCAATTTTGAAATTTAATTTCTGATATTTTTAATTCTGAATTTAAAAGATCAATTGGCCCTGAGCTGTAAAATTGTTTAATATTGCTCAACATTATAACAAATTGCAAACTTTTCACAAATAAAAGTTAAATAAATTTCAGAAAAATATATCTTTCTTATATGTATATAAAAGAGGGATGTAAAGTAACAGGACTCCACTGGGTAACGCTAAATCTGTTACAGCCTTTGTCTTTCTCTTGCAGTCTCAGTCTTTTTCTTTATGAAGGCATCTTCAACTTCTAAAAACTGAACTTTTAAGTGCAAGAACAACACCAGTCTAAAAGTAATTTTTTGAAATGCTGGTGGCCTTACTCAGGACAAGTTCTCTGAGCTTAAAATCATTGTCCATCAAGTGAAACCAGATGTTGTGGGCATTGCCGAAAGTGATTCTGCTGCCGATAATTTAAAATTCTTTCCAATTAACCAGTATCAGTCTTTCTCCTTACCACGCGGTCAAGACAAATAGCCTCTGGGATTGTAGTTTTTGTAAAACGATCCCTTATAGCTGATACATTAGTTATATACATTCGATGAACGATCATGATCTATTAGAGGCTTTTGAAATCTATGTTTGGAAAAACAACAAGGCTTTTTGTATCACCTTTGTTTATAATCCTCCTAAGAACAAAAAAAAAAAAAAAAAAAAAAAAGAAATAAAGAAAGAAACCCCAAAGTCTTACCTGGAACAAACAGGCCTCAAAAATCACTGAAAATGCCTCAGGCCGACTTGATTTATTAAAAGGCTAGCTGGTGTTAGGTGGGGTGCCACTCAGCATGTTTTGGTCATGACTTTTAACTCTTTCATCTGACCGGTCTTCAATTATAGAGCCGAAATTTTAATAACTGCCAGATACTGTTTTATTGAAACTCAATGTTGCTCAAAACAATGCTCTTAGGCTTATCACTGGGGGAGCCTTCTCAACTCCAATACCAGCTTTGGAACTTCAGACTGGCCTTGACTGTTTGCACGATAGGAGAGTTTTTGCTACTTTGATTCTTGATGAAAGGTTATTAGGTAGGGATGATTTTTGGACTAACTACAGACCAAGCAATCTGAGACTAAAAACACAACGAACATTTTTATCAGAATTCCAGAGAATTTCCAGCTTACTTGGCACTCCAAGTAATAGAGCCCTTATAGCCAGACCCCCTGTCTTCCCAGGTATACTGAAATATGTCACCCCTGTCTTTGACCTTGTCGTTCCTGTCCAGAAGGGAGTCTCCCCTCAGGCAGAACTTAGGGCTGCTGCTCTTGCTACTATTAATGAGAGATACCCACTCGACAATTGGATGCATATTTATACTGACGGGTCAGCTGAGAGAAGTACTGGGAGAGCGAGAGTTGGTGTCTTCTCCAAATTTTTTCAACTCAAAGAGCGTTTGGGAAAACTCTGACAATTTTGATGGAGAAATGTATTTAATTTACATGGCTCTCCAAAAAATTTTAGATTTCTCGGAAATGAAATTTGTCCTTCTTGTTGACTGTCAGGCTGCCATTCATACAGTGGCAAATTATGCTCTCCTACCTTCATCTATAGAATTTAACTGTAAGACCATCATTAACACTTTACTGTCTGCGGGAAAGGAAATTACTTTACAATGGATTCCTAGCCATTGTGGTTTGCCTGGTAATGAAACAGCAGACAATCTCGCAAAAGAGGCTTCTTTTTTAAACCCTCCAGATACTCCTACTGGCCTGAGAAATGTCAAACTCCTTCTAAAACGGGTCATGCATCACCAGCGAAAAATTTATTACAAAGAGAAAGAAGTTGATGCCTCTTGGAAGACCCTACTGAGCTCATGTATTCCCAGAGATCTACCTAGATCTATAGGGGTCTCCTGTTTCAGGTTACTAACTGGGCATGATTTTCTCCAGAAACATCAATATCACATAGGGCTTATGAATTCACCCAACTGCATTTTATGAAGGAAATATGTTGACATGGATGGCGAGCATCTTTATAAATGTTCTGCCCTCCAGGAAGCCCGCTCTTCTGCACATTTCAAGACGCTTTCCACTTCTGGAGATATTTCTTTTCTTTATTGGACTGCAAGACTTATTATGCTCGAAAGTCAACATAAGGACGTAATTAAAAAAAAATATGTATATAAAAAAGATATTATAGAAAAGAAATATTTTTCTGATATTTTGTAGTTATGAATTAATTTTATCAAAAGGTTTTTCACTCAGGCATTTTTTTTATTTGCATGAAAGTAGGAGTATTGTTAATAATTTTCAATCTCATCTCCAAATTTCATGCATTAATCTATCTTTATTGACAGCTTTAATTATTTTCCTAGTTATACAATATAATTTATTATTTTATATATTATATTCATTCCAATGTAAATAAAGCTATCCCCGATTGTTTTCTGAATAATTTGAAAATTTACAAATAAATGTTTTAAATCCAAGTACATAAGAAATATTTTTATTAATTGCATAAAAATTTTGGAAACGGATTCTCATTTTCAGATAGCTTGTCTAATTTACCCATTTATATTACAGAAAATTTTATTTCACATAACATTCTGTTTTAATAAATTTTTCATCAGCATTCAGTATACAGCAAAATTACAAAGATAAATGCTTCAGTATACAGCAACATTAAGAATGGGTGGCCCTGGGGAAAAATTGATGATCTTTTTGACTATAAAAGTGTTTGGAGAAACAAAAGGGTGTCAAATACAGTAGGCAATGATGCACACACCTGATTAAAAACATTTTTATCATTATATTCAATATTACCCAATGGGCACCAAATTGGATAGAAACCAAGTGGCACCCACCCTAAAAATTTATTATTCATGAATACAACAAAAAGTTTGAATCATGATCTTCAAATGATACAAGTTTTTTTTTAATTATAACTCTAAAGATATATTTAAAATAACAAATTTGTTGATTTGGAATTTTAATATACATATAATTTTTTATCAGGCATATCACAGTTTGTTCCTTAAACAATACAGACTTCAATACAAGCAATTTATAATAAAGCTTATATAAATAAAAAAATTACCAGTAAAATAAATTTCATCATAAATGTTATTCTCACTATCTTAAGAGGCTGTTTTTAAAGTGAAATTTCTTAATTTTAACATAGATTTTATACACTTTCAATGCATTAAAAATATGAGGATAACGTTTTTTTTATAATATGTGGGGGAAAAATTTTCTATTTAAATTTTACTACAGTCTAAAATTAATAATTTGTTTTGACATTTAAATATTTATCAAGAAATAAGCATGTAATATTGTAATAATTATATCACATAATATTTTAACAGGTTTTCTAAAACATATATGAAAACTTAAAATTATACGTTGCCTCCCCCACGCCCACCCCCAAAAAAAATGAGACACATTTATAAACAAAATAAATATGAAACTGCAACAAATAAATTATTATACCTTTATTTACTTCCAGACTAGAAAATTCATCCCCTATGATATTAGACAATTTTTAGTTAAAATGATTAGTAACTGCCTATCTTATAAAATACCTTTTGCAATATATGACTTTTAATGAATCTATTTTATAGATCATCTTTCTACATAATTATCAAAAATATTAATTATAGAAGAAAATAATTACTCTTCAAACTAATTATTAAATACTGTATGTAAAATTAAAAAATGTGAATGCTATAATCTAAATGCAATTGCAATGAATATATACAAAGCAATAACTTAATTCACTGAGGTGTGTCCTTTATACAGATTTTAAATTTACTTTACTAGGTTGATAATACATAGATTTATATAAAATATTAGATACCACATTACATGATAAACATGATTTTATGAGCAATATAGAAATATTGTTGGATAAATATTTAATAGTAATACTATATATTTTATATCATATAATCAATAATGATATAAAAATTTCTTGTTTCCTTTGAAAATTATACAAGAGAATAATAGATTTTATAATAATTTTTATGGAAAAAATACAGATTTAATATTGTGCAACAGGATCAAATTAAATGGAAAAAATACTGTATTCGAAATCTCTTCTTAAATTGTGATTTAATGTTTAAATATAAATCATTTGAAAATAAATATATGTTGACATTCTTATTTTTTAATGTAGTTTTGATCCTAAAAACGAAATTTAGTAATTATACAGATGAAACATTTATTACAATTTAAAAACTTTGAAACAGATCAGCAACAACAAACTTTAAAACAAAAACATTGCAGGTAAAAATTACGCAAAACTTACGAGAAATTGCCAAGACTGCTTATTGATCATATTGTAAAGTAATATATTGAGGGATGAAATACTACAAATGTCACAAAAACTCTTTGACGTAAATCCGGTATATATATATATTTGAATGATAATAGAAAAACTATATTTATTAAATACAGAACCACACATAACACAGAAATGAGAACGGAATTGATGCACGCGAAAGTTACAGTCACACAAAAAAGAATAACTTTATTTTTTCGCTCCTTCAGCTGCTTTCAGGAAAATTAACTCTTGTGGTTATTTTTCCACATCTGAACTGGAACAAAAAAGGTTAATCTCAACTGAAACCAAGCCATAATAACGAAATATCCAGAAACCTCATTAAATGAGAAACCAGTTTTGTGAAATAGCTATACACATGGGGCTTTGAAATGAAAACAAAAATCATTAAGAACATGAATCACAGTGGTGAGCCATAGTCGATTATGTGTAGGAGTTAATTTATTATTATTATTTTTTGGCTTCTCCTTTTGTGTAGGCAATAAAATCAAGGTTAAAATGGAAGATATAGAGTAATTTACAGGTATTAAATACATCTTTTCTTAATGTATACTTCAACCTTTTCTGGGTCTCAATGCTCTCAGTCTCAATGGGAAAGGATTCGATATTTTATGTTTTGCTTTGTAATTTCTTCTAAAATTAAAAGTTAATGTAAAAGGACATCTTTCAGTTTTTTTTAAAATAATGAAGTATAAAGTGAAAATTTATATATTTAAACTAAACCTGATATGTACTTAATATAATCAAAGCAAACAAACGATAACATTTAAAAAGAATAACAAATTTGTAAAAGTTTAAT
This sequence comes from Latrodectus elegans, assembly GCA_030067965.1. Lineage (NCBI taxonomy): Eukaryota > Metazoa > Arthropoda > Arachnida > Araneae > Theridiidae > Latrodectus > Latrodectus elegans. The sequence goes on along the minus strand of CM057819.1, from coordinate 31,231,002 downwards.
TTAAAAAGAAATAGAGAATACGCACAAATAGGATATTATTAATTTTTCCTTCCTTGATAAAGAAAAGTTTTAAGCATCTTAAATTAAAATCTTATTCTCTCACCAAATTCTTAATTTGCTTAGAGAAATTTCATTTTAATTCCGGAAACAATTTCATTTAAATAAAACTCATTAATAATTCATTATTTTTATGTTTCGGACATTCCGAACATTTGTTCCTATATCATTTCTTTAATTATGCCTTAGAATATTGTTTAAATATGTAAAAGCAATTCTGAGAAGCAAATGTTTTGAAAAAAATCAAAAGTAGTAATTCATATAAAAATTGGTAATTTGTATACAATCATTTCAAATTAAAATCTCCGAGCTCCTAAGTTTATGTAGCAATTATATTGTTGTAACATTTTGGTGAAAAATTCAATGAAACAGCCTAGAATATATATAAAGTTTTAGCTAATGAAATGATATTGATTAGTATAAAATTATTCATTTTGAATTCAGAACTTGCTATGTTTATACTGATAGATCAAATATTGGGCTTTCAGTCAATAATTTTCGGGATTGATTTTCTCTTAGAAAATAAATGTTTGCAATCAATTGGATTTTTTATTTTTTTCATAGTTTTGGAATTGTTTGGAATAATATAAGTTGTAGATTATGGTTAAATAAGAAAAATAACAACAAGTAAGAGTTTTACTTGCATTATTTTCTCTGCATAATATAATGGGCATTAAATATTCCAACAAGAATTATTAATTTTCGTACAATTAATAAAATCAAAACAGATTTTTCGTTTCTAAAATTAATGTTAAACGAATGTTCATTTAATGTTAAATACACTACTGGCCATTGAAATTGCTACATCAGGAAGAAATGCAGATAACAAAATGATATTTATTGGACAAATATATTATACTAGAAATAACAAGTGATTAAATTTTCAAAAAATTTGGCTTGATAGATCCTGAGAAATCAGTACCCAGAACAACCACCTCTGGCAGTAATAACAGCAGTTATACGCCTGGGCATTGAGTCAAACAGAGATTGGATTGCATGTACAGGTACAAATGCCCATGCAGCTTCAACACGATGCCACAGTTCATCAACCGTAGTGACTGGCGTTTGGTGACGAGCTAGTCGCTCGGCAACCATTGACCAGACGTTTTCTATTGGTGAAAGATCTGGAGAAAGTGCTGGCCAGGGCAACAGCCGAACATGTTCCGTATCAAGGAAGGTCCGTACAATACCGGCAACATGTGGTCGGGCATTATCCTGCTGAAACGTACGGTTTCGCAGGGCTCGAATAAAGAGTAGAGCCACGGCTCGTAACACACCAGAAATGTAACGTGCACTGTTCAAAGCACCGTCAATTGGAACAAGAGGTGACCGAGACGTGTATCCAATGGCACCCCATACCATCACGCCAGGTGATGGGCCAGTATGACGATGACGAATGCACGTTGCCAATGTGCGTTCACCACAATGCTGCCAAACACGGATGCGACCATCATGATGCTGTACACAGTGACCTGGCTTCATCTGAAAAGATGACGTCTCGCCATTTGAGCGCCCAGGTTCATCGTTGATCACACCATTGAAGGGGCTCTTGTCTATGACGCAGCGTCAAGGGATGCCGCAGCCATGGTCTCCGAGCTGAGAGTCCATGCTGCTGAAAACGTCGTCGAACTGTTCGTGCAGACACTTGTTGTCTTCCAAACGACCCCGTTTCTTGACTCACGGCTCGTGACGTGGTTGCACGATCCATTACGGCCATGCGGATAATATGCCTGTCTTCTCGGCTGCTAGTGATAGGTGGCCGTTGAGATCCCGCATGGTGTTCCGTATTACCGTCCTGAACCCATCGATTCCATATTCTGCTAACAGTCATTGTATCTCGACAGACGCGAGCAGCAATACTGCGATAAGATAAACCACAATCCCGGTAAGCTACAATTCGACCTTTATCAAAGTCAGAAACGTGCTGGTACGCATTTCTCCTTCTTACACGAGGCATCACAACAGCTTTTCACCAGGCAACAACGTTCAAATGCAATTTGTGTATGAGGAACCGGTTGAACAGTTTCCTCATTTAAACACAATGTAGGTGTCGCTACCGGCGCCTGCTTTGTCTGAATGCGCTGAAAAGCTAATCATTTGCATATCACAGCACCTTCTTCCTTTCGTATAAATTTCACGTCTGTAGCATGTCGCCTTCTTGGTGTAGCAATTTTAATGGCCATTAGTGTCTTATCTCCTGGACTTAAATGGAAAATGGAAATTTATTTTTGAAAAATAATTATTGTTTTCTGTTTTACTTCCTTTTGTACTTGAATAAAGTTTCCGTTTATCTTATGAAAATCTTTATCTCACATTTATTACTTTGAATTTAAGAACTTTTACTATGATTATGTTAGTAATATTTAACGCAAAGACTCACTTATTCATCATATTTATCCTGTATTTGGTCGCAACTTTGTCTTTATGAATAATAAGATCTAAGCACACGAGACGTTTTCTGTTTATGAGTTTTTTAAAAGTCAAGATATGTACAGAATGGATTAGCTAATATATTTGCATGATTTAAATTCTTCTGAATGTTATTTAACATCATTACTTTTGAGACAACTCTAACCAGCTATTGTAAATTATCCTTGAAGAGTAAGAATCTTTACGAGTTTTCGATAAAAATATTAAACAAGTAAATGAGGTTAATAGCAGCCTACATGCCAGAAGGAGAAAGCGTGATCTCCTTCTGTCATGTAAGCTGAAATGGCATAATTTTCAAACATATAGATTCTCTATAATTCTGGATGAATTGAAAAAAATAATAATATGAAAAAATTATAACAGAAAAATTTTAATGTTGGCGTCGGCAAGGCATTAGTCACACTTTTAAAAGAGATAGTTTATAAATACTAATTTAGAATTTCATTAATTAATGATATTTTTTAAACTTTAAGTCGTTTTTGCTGATTTAAACTAACTACAAATTGGGTGTTTTGTCTTTCCTTTTTCAATTTGCTTTTTCTTCTTTTCTATTGTCAACTGTTAATGGCTCGAATCGATGGAAAACCGGCTTCTCAAACTCTGATACTTTGGTCTTTATATAAGAGATCATTTTATTAACGAAATGTGGTACTTTTCCATTATACCCTCGTATGATAATCACCGTAACAGGAAAGAAAAAAAATCGTAAATTAGAATCGTAAATATTCCATTTTCATGCATCGCGTATGGTTTAAAAAATGTTTACGATTTTTAGAAACTACTAAAGAATAATACATATTATATTTGCATTTTATAAACTAAATAATTATCACTTACGAAATTTCTTTCAACGCTAATGTTGATTTCTGGCGAAAATTGTTTAACAATCGCATCGGTAATTGATTGCGTGATTATAATGTAATAGAATCTTTTTTAATGAAACAAAATTAAATTTTGCTGAATTTACCTAATTTTTGACCCTGGGTGATATGCGATCGTAATGGTCCTTAAAACTGGCAAAATTTTCACCAAGGAATCTTTTGCATCAACTTTAGCTTTGTTAAGCATTTAGCTTGTTTACATTTGTTGATTACTTTTTCAGTTAATTTTTGGGCACACACACAAATTCGATTGATTTATATTAGATTTAAAATAAAATTTTAAGAAAATAGAACCATGGCATCAATGCTATATAACTTTCACTTTTCCGTAAGAAACATGCTTTTCCTTTTGGATTATAGGATGGGGTATAATGGAAAAGTACCCAAAATAAATTTCTACAATTTTCTCAGATATTCGCTGGTGAACTTCAGTTTGTTTGTTACCACTCGAATGCGATTTGAAAACAAATTCATCGACAAGTCGGATTTACGACGCCGTCTCAATACGATGTCGTAATTAATTATGTGTGATGTAGATGAAATATCTGACGTCATGGGTATTTTAAACCTATGAGAATTGTAATTAAGTGGCGTAATCATGATCTCAACTAGAACGAAAGAAAACAACTAGAACAAAAGACAGGCCATATATTTATTATCGTACTGACAAATAAACTGCTATATTACTGTTTCAGGTTTTAACCTTTGAAGATACTAAACTTTGAGTTATTCCACGAACAACATCAAGTTGAAATTCAGTTAGTTTCTTATACTTCTTAATAGAACTGTTAACTCAACTTAACTGCAATATTCATATTCAATATTCTGTCTTGGTTCAGTATTAAGACCGCAATCTGCATTCAGTTATGTTCTTCATTGGAAGTGCCAATTATATCTAGGCCAAACATGATGACAGATTTTAAAAATGGCTTACCCAATTTTGATTTCAGGATACCTTATGTGACCCCATTTCCTGTGTAAACACGACTTTTGAAGAAATATTTATTGATTTGATTTGGTGTTTATTGGAAACATTAACATGCAGGCCAACATTAAGATAAAAAGATACTGTGAACAATTATTTGTTATAACAATCATTCAAAATGCATAACTGCCAACTTATATGGCTTTTAGATGAATTGTAAGATTTAAAAAAAATCGATGGTTTTAATTTAATTTCATTCGAGATATGATGATTATATGATAATAGACATAACCTATTAAGGATTAATAAAGGATTACTTTAAGAAAATATTTTACCCTTCTTGATATTAAAAAATTGAAGCGAAATTGCCTGCCCGGTTTTCGATTCAAGAATCGACAATAGAAGTATGGCAATATATATCTGCAATTGTTTAAAATGAGGGTTAACTTTATTTAAATTTCCCATCAAAAATTTTAAATTTTCACAGTTTATTGATAATGGAAATTTTTAGTTTTAGTGAGCATCAGATTTTTTTCTTTAAAATAACTTTATTAAAGTAACTAACAGTCAAGTTCATTTATAATTTTGAGTCGAAATTACTTTAATATTAAGATGTATTTATTTTTTATATTGATCCCCTAATTTTAGAAATGTATGCTCTTGAAATCTTTACAGCTAATTTATATATTTTTAATTTATAGCCTATATAAACTATAACACACTATCTATTTTCTAGAATGTGACATCAAGTATAGTTAATGTTTTAAATTTATTATTCAAAACATGAAAATGGGAGTCTGTTTACCACCATTATGTCATATGTGTGAAGAATAATGTAACACACGGCTAGCTTATTTCTATATTTATTTAACATTTAAAAAAACACAGATAAATCACACAGGCTACACAGAAAATGAAAACAGAAGAATATTAAAACAAGGAAAACTCCGAAAATCATAATCGAGCAGCATTAGGCTCTAGGGTTAGAGCTCGTCTGGTACTCTCAGTTCGCTTATGATAGCTAGATGGCGTTGCTTTATTACACCATTCACATATCAATCAAATTTAAATCTTTGTTGTCATTCTTTGCGTTTCCATTCTAATTATAGCTAATTATTTAAAAATGGCTCTTTAGAACACTTCATCATAAAGTATTATTAGCTATGCATATATTTTTTCCAAGTAAAACATACCATCATACAAATCCAACGTATACAAGTAAAATTGTTTTTATGTAGTGAGAGATTTCTTTATTTTTTGTTACATAATATATATATATATATATATATATATATATATATATATATATATATATATATATATATATATATATATATATATATATATATATATATATATATATATATATATATATATATATATATATATATATATATATATATATATATATATATATATATATTTAAAGGGTCTATAAAGTTTGAGTACTAGATATATGTGTATTGTTAAATATTAATATATTACACAAAAAATTTTGCAGTGAATATTAAAAACTAACTTATAAACAGAGGTAAGTATTAAATTATTTTAAAAGAGGAATTGCAAATCAAAATTAGTTGAAATGAAACGAAACGCTACAAAATTTTAAAAACAGATGTGTAAATCTAACAAATACAGGTATCCAAACATATATTGTCAAAAAGTAAGTTTAAAAAAAAAAAAAAAAAAAAAAAAAAAAAAATTGAACAGAGGAAAATTTCTTATGATAAAAGACAAGGGTTTCTTCTTCAAGTGATTAAAAAAGGAAAACGAAATATTCAAATCATCTGATTTATTTTGAGTATCTTCATCATAAGAGAATAAATTCAAAGGCAAGCTATTAAAAATGTATTATTTGTTACCTAAATAATTTTAGATAATGCAGAAAAGCAATATTTTAATTCATAAATACACAAGATTGGTAACTGGAAACAATGCAATGATACCTCCTGCCAACTGTTGATGTTCAACATGTATCCAATCGGGAATAAATTATGGGATGAAGAAAGCTTTAGTGAAATGTCAATTTCTTATAGTCAATTTACAAAATAACAAATAGCATGAAACTTCGCATTGTCTTGGAAAATGGTTCCTGTAACATCTTGGAAGAATGGCTGTATGGTTAATTGCAAGACTATATCAGTGTTGTTGAGATATCAGCATACCAAGATTAATCATATTAAAAAAATTCATCTACCTTACCAAATGCCACTCTATTCCATATATAGGAAATTATGGTGTTCTCTCGTAAATGATTATTAACGGTTTTGACTAAAAGTCAACAAATCAATCTCCAAAAGTTACTGATTGTAATTTAGAAGTGAGAATTATCGTTGAAAAGTATATATCTCTTCTGTTTCTATCTCCAATTAAATATATATCATACTAATCTTTCAATATGATGGTTCAAGGCCAATGAAAACATTGTAACTGAATATTTGCCACATCTCCCGTATGATGTAAATGTTTCCTGAATGCTTTTATTATTACAGCTGAATTTGGTATGTGGTTCCCACATGTCAAAAATTTCACTCGAAGCTCAGTTCAGCAAGCCTCAATTAGCGCTATTTTTTTAAAAAAAATCTGAAGGCACAATTAAATAAAAAACTGTCTCTGGCTACATCTTGTTGTCATTCAAACTTAATGCTATTCTGAGAATTATCGACATAGCAGCTTTAAACATTTAAGAATAAGCACATAAAGATTTGCTTTATTAATAAAGAATGACAAATGAATACAATGTGTCTATACATTGTCAAACTCTATAAATCATGTTGCTTAAATATGTGATATAATCTGATTTATATATTCTTTTGTGTGTGTGAGATACGTAACAATCTCATCCCGCTATATATACTAAATCAATGCACAAATGAATACATTTATAAGACACAATTTCATCGAACAATACAGCTGAAAAATAGCCTTTACATAATTACTTAATCACCTTCAAACTATAAAACATGATGATAGAAATGATTGGAATTGTTATTACAATATCTTCGTTGAAAACAACAACGATGATGGTATTTGCTTACACTGAGGACTCTCTTAAGACTCTCTCAGACATAATAATCCAAACAATTGGATAAGGAAAACTGAAGGGTCATGTTGATAATAATGCTATGTTGAAAAATATTTGTCATCCATTTTTGAGCTTCATTGGGTAAACTCCAGAATAGGTTCTTTGAATGTAGAGGAAACATGCGGAAAAACATACTCATAAGCTACAGCAGTACTCCGGGATTTTGCAGTTGTGGTCAACATAATCTGTATTGATCCTGGTATTTCTATGAAAGGAAAAACAAACGATCACTATGGATGGGAATTTTTGCGCAAGGCGTTTGGAACTTTGTCGAGGGTTTTATACAAATATCAATTATTTTTTTCAATTTTCATTCTGCTTTGATTAAATTTTTCTGAGAAGATATAGACCCTTCCTATAACAATCGGGATATTGTAGCATGTTTTTATTCTGTAGAAGAAGGAAAAAGTGTATAGATTATATACTTGTTAAAGGAGGTATCATAATAAACATTATCTGTTACAGTTTTTACTATGGTTAAATTACACTCATCTCAATAAATTAAGGATAATTCAGAATCACACAGAAATTGAACTCTAAAATAAAAATTTCACATGTAGAATTATCTCACACATCTTGAAGAATAAAATGCAAATTACAAGAAACCACCAGATGGTGCCGATAATACGTCACAATGACGAGATTGTAAGAGAGATGTACATAAGGAATGGTTGCAAAGAAGTAAAATTGTTCACAAGCGCTTTAATAGCCTTTCAGTGCAATGACCGCATAGTTATGGCACAAAGGAAGCATTTGGATAATGTTTCACATGGTAGAATTATCGGCCGTCTGGAATGTGGACGTATCCTGCTGGAAGTGTTCCGGGAACTTGGAATCGCACAGAGTGTCATCTCTTGGCTTTGACAATGGTTCCAGGATGATAATAATGTAAATAGACTTTACAGCACAGATTACCCCCGAGTTACGACGCCGAATGAAGACCAGTATTTGGCAGTTACTGCCAAAAGAAACAGACGTATCACAGCATCAGACCTGTCTCATCAGCTCTCTTTAGCTACCGGTACGACAGTTTCAAGGCAGACCGTGTACAGATGCTTAGGGCACATTGGTTTATATGCTCATAGGCCTTCAGATGTGTTCCACTTATCGCAATTCATTGTCGCCTGTGGTTAGCCTGCAAGAGAACATGCATTGCGAACACTGCAACAGTGGTCTTGTGTGATGTTTTTCGACAAGTCCAGGTTTAGCTTTCAGTTTGATTCTCGTTGGACTTTCATATAGAGAGGGCCAGGTATCCGTTACCACCAAGAGAACACCATTGAACGATACAGTTACGGTGGTGCAGGATTACTCGTTTGGGGAGGAATTATTCTGGGTTCCACAACTAATCTGAATGTTCAAACTGTAACCATGACAGGCCACATATATCTGGATGTCATTCTGGAGCAACATGTACTTTTGTTTCGGGGCGCCACAGGAGCAGAATTTTTGTTTATGGATGACAACGCCTGTCCTTACCGTGCAAACATTGTAGACGAATGCTTTCAATCGGAGGATATCACCCGTTTGGACTGGCCAGCATACTCACCGGACATGAATCAAATAGAGCATGTATAGGATATGCCTGGCCGACGAACTAAAGCCCGTCAACCCCTTCCCACATGTCTACCGGAACTTCAGAGAGCATTGCTTGATGAATGGATTTATATTTCCTAAGCTCAGATCGATAATTTTATACTCAGCATACCTAGGCGTTGTACGGTCTGTATTGAATCATCTGGGAGACATATTATGTATTAATCATCATACCAACCATGTTATATTGGTTATTGTATATAGGTTCTTTTTTGAAATTTTGCTCCAAGGAGTAAAAATCGCAATTTTTATTAATGATGTAAAACATATAGCATCTTCTTTGCTTTTTAACTTTTGTTTAATAAATAGACTTCACAAATAAGTCACATTTGTTTTGCTTCGGTTTCTTTCTTTGCCTGAACCTGTATTATCCTTAATTTATGGACGCGAGTATACTATCAGAACTCATGCACTCAGTAAATGTAATTGATATTAAAAGTTTGAATTTTTTATCAACTTTTTCCACTACAACATCCACAATTCTAACCGTTCTTCTTTTTTTTTTTTTCGAACAATTTTGTGGAATCGATTATTATTTTCAGTGCGATTTTTCGCTTGATGAATAGCAAAAGCGGAATAATTTATGGATAAGGAACACAGAATATTTTTTATTTAATACTACAATTTATATTATAAATATTATGAATTTTATATACTTTAAGAATAATATTAATCATAAAATATGTTAGATATTTCATAGAAAGCTCTTGTATAACAGTGATACATGCACGTATAATAATTTGTATTATTTGCATTACATGTAGTAAATTATTTTTACAATTGACCAAAAATCTTGGAAAAGATAAAGTTGAGATACCATGAATTCTATGAATCTTTATTGGTAAAATAAATACTTGTATTTTCATAATTTTAATAAATCAAAGGAAAATGCAACTACTTATGTATTTAATGATTAATAATCATTAAATAGATAAAAAATATTATTAAACAGATAATCATAAGTAGAAATCATTCCATAGATAAGTAAGATAATAATGATTAATAAGTTATAGACTCATATAAATTTTATTGAATTCAGATTTAATAAAAGATTATTAAAAGAATAAAAAGAAATAAGAGAGAAAGAAACAGCTTTATTTACAAATTATGAGCTCCAAAGGATAAATTCCAAACTACAAAACTAGAAGAGAGAACTAAGTAATGAAATAATTCATAAAAGATTGAATTATATTAGCGTCACTAAACGAAGCATTTAAAATGACCGGAGAAAGGAAGTTCATGTGATCTAAAACGTGACTTTTTCTATAAAAATTCTTCAACATTCACCTCATAATAACCTTGACTTAACAAGAATGAAGTTTTTTTTTCACTAATTTTGTGAAGTCAGCATAATATAGAGAATTAAGTTCGATAGAAAGAAGAGCTTTTTACTAGTTAATTAGATTACGTTTTTTACTTTTATACAACATATTTTTTTCGAGACGAAGTTTATACAACATTTAATATAAATTAGTTTATATTTAAAGGTGTAGTTTAAGTTTTTAATACACTTTTCTATAGTGACAGAATGTGTTATATTACGACTATATACCTTATTATACAAGGTGCGGTAAGATAATTTCCTTATTTCGTTTTGTAATATCACACAAAGTATTAAAGATATATATATTTAAATTTTTGCATATTAAAAAGTTACATAGTTAAAGATTTAGGTTACATAGTTTTAACTATCATAATTGGCGAGTGACGCCCACCATTGGCAACACACTGGGTAAACAGAATTCTGCTGTTCTCATCACATTCTCCAGCACATAGGCAGATGTGTTCTACGTTTCTCTTTGAATGTTTCAATTCAGATCTTCCAAAGCTTGTGGGTGTCAGTATTGGCACGCAACTTTAAATATCCCCAAAAAAAGAAGTTCCGTGGTAACGAATCAGAAAAATGCGCTGGCCAGTCTAAATCTTTTCTTATTGAAACCAGGCACCTGAAAAAATAAGGCCTCTGCGACAAATGCACGGTGTTCATCACTCCAACATATGATGGCAACTGAATCACAATTTATTGATTTCCTCTCTAAAGACCACGCCAACCTTATTTTTTACTACTTTTTGTGTTATTGCAATTCGAAATAAGGAAGTTATCGTGCCGCACCCTAATATTATAGATATGTTTTAAAATAACAGTATAAGTATCTCTTACAACCAGGAAAAAAATGGTGCAAAAAATTACTTTTCTACAACAATAAAAAAATCTACATACCACAAACATATGTGCGTGTATAATTGTTACTTTGATAAACAATGGTAATTCTTAATGTTAACTAGTGTTCAATTCTAATAAATATTCTCTACTTTAACAACAGAAAATAAGTAACTGTTGGAACCTACCTACGACAGAACCGAATTATTATTTTTGTCAACAATATTTTGTTATTCTTTTTGGGTTTTTCATTAAATAGCTTGTTTTGCTGTCGTTAAAGAAATGAATAAAATACGTTTGTATTACACTATGAAACGATTGAGAGAAAAATAAGAAACGATTATATGTCAATTTGGTGGAATTGGCGCTAACTTTCTTGGGCAATAGATTTTATACATGTACTACTTTTTCAAGGATGCTGAATTTTTAAAGATAGCAAACATATATATATGTATATATATTAATAGACTGAATTTTATTTTAAGAGGATTATATAAAATAACGCAAAATAACTAGTACATTTTTATGTAATAAGTACTCATTAAAAATAAAGAAAAGTTGTTATACAAATTTCTCTTTATGTAAATGCAATCAAAACCATATTTCTATAATTTTACTGTTGCTATATTAATATTTAATTTAATGTAATATTTTAATTTAATGTAGAATCAACTGTGTTAAATTAATTTCATGTGGGATCAATTACGAATACTAGATTTTGGAGTGTGAGTTTTCACACAATTATTATAATTCGAAAATGTTGCATTAAAAAAAGAAATTGATTATTCATAGTATTACAGAATTAATTTTTTCTGATGAAGAAAACTTTCGCTGTAAGTTACACCATTCTTAAGCATTTGTAGATCAAATAAACGCTCTAACTTTATAAAGCTTGGTACACAAATACTGCTTTAAATGTTTTTAAAGTAAATAAACAAAATGCCTTTTAAATATGAAGGGAAAAAGTATAAAATTTCGATATACATTTTTAAAAATTATTTAAGAACATTTAATTAATTAATTAATTAAGGCCAATTTATATACAGAAACGTTTTAAGAATATTTTTAAAAAATGTATCCTATTGTAAGAAAATTGAATTAAAAACTTTTTAAATCCACTATGAAGTATTTTTTTTACAATATCATCACACAGTCGAACTACAGTAATAAAATCTATTGTCATAGATTCCAGGATAATAGTCAAGAGCAATTAAAAAGATATTTTAATTGAAAATAAAATATTGACGAATTTGGAATTTCTCAAGAATTTAAAAAGATATAATCCTCAATAGATGAATTCTCATCACGTCCCCCTATTATTTCAAAAGCATGAGCCATATCATGCGGTAATTCTATCATCACCATAGTAAATTTATGTTGTTCTGTCCAATACGCGTAGAACGAGAGATACAGCTTGGAATCCATGTCCTTTCAACCTTGCAGGTATGGCTGGAAAAACTAATCTACCCAACTGATTCAAGATGCCACCACTTGTGCCAAAGTTGGAAATGTTTGAAACAATTGAAATAAGGCAGCAATGCAAGTATGGGGGAACTGAGATCAAGAAGTGATTTACAGTTTTATTATATTATTATTGGTTAAAGATATTTATTTATATATTAATTACACATTATTAAAGGTATTTAACTTTGTTGAATGTTGTAGAGAATTATTGTGCCACTGAGAATTGTACCTCTTTCCGAATTTGGTACTTATATAATGGGTTGGACCATGTTGGGTGTAGATGATACATTTTTCAATAATGCTTCTTTGTGGATAGACGTTTACAATTTTAATTCATTAATTAGTATAAGGCACTCCGCATATTCGTAGATAATCGCATGAGACTTGTCTCGCAAGAATCACATCAGACCAAATGACGTCATTAATGTTTTAGTTACGTCAGAAAAGGGGTGGAGCACGAGACGATTCTAGATTTTATGCTTGTTCGAAATATTTGGCAACATTCCGCGAGACAGTGCTCACATTGGTTTAAGAATTCCATGACGTCAGATACAACGTTTTAGCTACGTCACACTAAGACATCGACGAGGCCGCATTTGTCTACTATAAGAAGGAGTCTTAATTGGATTGTCTACCGAATTTGTGGCCTGCCTAACACAATATTTTTAAGGATTATTCGTGAACAACTAATATTTTTAATGATTCCCATGCAATTACGAATAATTAATGTGCAGGTACAATTTTTGCATTTGTTGAAAAGTAAATTTAGAGACGAATAAGATTTACACATTTGAATGTTCCAGATGAAACAGCAGCTTTTCTTTCTGTAAACTTTTTATTATTCTTAACTGCAAATATGATGATTTAAAAGTTTTGAAAATTATGATAAATCTCCTATAGGTAATATAAATCTCGGCAAATGTTTTTAGCATAATTGCTAACACAAACTTGTAAACTTGCTTGCATAAACTTATAAATAAACTTCAATTTGAAACTTTCAACTAACATTCTTTACCTTTTACACTATAAAATATGTATTCCATAAAAAAAGAAAACCCATCAAAATTCAATCAATTACACTGCTTAATCAATTAAAAAATATTTATTTTCAAGCATCAACAATTTCGTTTTTTCCTTTTTCTTTTTTTAAGGTCTTATTAATAGATGAATTTGAATATTCTTTAAAAAAGAGTCGCGGTGCCCTGGTTGGTTAGGGTTTTCTTAATATCGGAAGGTAGTGAGTTCGAATCTCGGCTTAGCTGAAGATCCGTGTTTGCTAAAAGCTGCTAGGTCATGTTAAATATGTCGTAGTCGCAATGTCCTCCAAGTGAAATGATACCTCTGGGCTGGTGGGTCAAGTATTGGGTGTCTTTTGCCGGGTCTCTGTTTCAAAATCACGAAGATTTCACCCGGCTGCATCTATCTCTAACTAGTAGATCCTAACTCAGGGCTAAGTACATTGAAGAAAATAGTGCAATTAAATTCTTTAAAGATTATTTCAGCAGTTGATGAAAATTTAATAGATAAATATAAGGCCCCTTATTTTCATCTGTTTCTTTAATTTGTCATAACCATGACAAAACTCTTAAGGTGAGTCCATTCCTGGCACAAAGTATACTTTTGTTTTCATATCAAAAAAAATTTATTTCTATTTTCGTTTGCTTATTAAATATTAATGCTACAGAAATAAACAAGCCCCAATAAATATTACAGATATTATCAATATATTAAATTTTGATAATATCTGTAATATATTTATTGCGGCTTGTTTATTTCTGGCTTTGTGCACACATTCTCAATTTGTTAGAAATTAGCAAAGAATGTAAGGGCTTTTTATTTTCCAGCTGTTCAGAAGTTTTCAGTAAATTTATCCTAGTAAAACGAAAATTCTCATAAACAATTTATTACAATGGTAGCGATTTGATTTGCTGTAAATACCTCGGCAAATACAGTAAATTTTGAGTTCAATTTGGGAATAAGGGAGACTTGGGTTTTCTAGTTATAACTTCGCTTTACGTTTTACTATCTGTTGAATAGATTGAAATCATAAATGTTTCTACCTAAATTTAACCTTTGAAATTGTCCAAAAACAATATTATTCACCATCAATTAAGTTACGATTGACGTACTTTCATAAGCCATTTTTTGTCGTTTTAATATCAATTTAATCATTTCTGAATGATTATTGAGCTATATAATTGTACGTCCATTTCAGTATACATAATTGTATACCCATTTTAGTTAATAATATTGTATGTCCATTTTAGTATATATAATTTTATGTCCATTTTAGAGTATACATAATTTTATGTCCATTTTAGAGTACACATAATTTTATGTCCATTTTAGTAAACATAATTCTATATCCATTTTAGTATACATAATTGTATGCCCATTTTAATTTATATATTTCATTTTTTTCTTCTAGGCAATTTAATGCTTAATTTTGAGTTTTAAAGTAATATCTGCATTTTTTTAAAATTATACTTTAAGTAAGTTTAAAATAACTGCAATTTTCAGGAATTATTTCTAAGACGTATTCAAAAATTAAAGAATTAATGTCTGATGAGCGTAATATTTTGAGAAAAATAGAACTAGATCGATATGGATTTTTTGACACTGATCCAAAAGTACTTCTTCAAAGATAGTAAAGGCTTTTCTATTTTTATTGATCGAAAATTGGTTCTGATGGAATCATTTTTTTTTCTATTCATGGTGAAAAAACATTAAAAAAATGTGTATTTAATTTTACAAAATCTCTCTCCAGCAGTATTATCTTAAAATATTTAACTGTCGAGGAAAAATATGCTTCGGCTCGATCTCCTGATTGCACCCCCACCCACCACGGATTTCCTACAATCAAAATACAAATAAGAAGAAATTTAATTCAGAATCTATACACTTTATTGGATTGAAAACTTCTTTTAATAATGGAATAAGTATATACACTACTGGCCATTAAAATTGCTACACCAGGAAGAAATGCAGATAACAAAATGATATTTATTGGACAAATATATTATACTAGAAATAACAAGTGATTATATTTTCAAAAAATTTGGCTCGATATATAGATCCTGAGAAATCAGTACCCAGAACAACCACCTCTGGCAGTAATAACAGCAGTTATACGCCTGGGCATTGAGTCAAACACAGATTGGATTGCATGTACAGGTACAGATGCCAATGCCGCTTCAACACGATGCCACAGTTCATCAACCGTAGTGACTGGCGTTTGGTGACGAGCTAGTCGCTCGGCAACCATTGACCAGACGTTTTCTATTGCTGAAAGATCTGGAGAACGTGCTGGCCAGGGCAACAGCCGAACATGTTCCGTATCAAAGAAGGTCCGTACAATACCGGCAACATGCGGTCGGGCATTATCCTGCTGAAAAGTAGGCTTTCGCAGGGCTCGAATCCAATGGCACCCCATACCATCACGCCAGGTGATGGGCCAGTATGACGATGACGAATGCACGCTGCAGTGTGCGTTCACCACGATGCCGCCAAACACGGATGCGACCATCATGATGCTTTACACAGAACCTGGATTCATTTGAAAAGATGATGTCTCGCCATTCGTGCGCCCAGGTTCGTCGTTGATCACACCATTGAAGGCGCTCTTGTCTATGACGCAGCGTCAAGGGAAGCCGCAGCCATGGTGTCCGAGCTGAGAGTCCATGCTGCTGCAAACGTCGTCGAACTGTTCATGCAGGCACTTGTTGTCTTCCAAACGACCCCGTTTCTTGACTCAAGGCTCGTGACGTGGTTGCAAGATCCATTACGGCCATGCGGATAATATGCCTGTCTTCCCGGCTGCTAGTGATAGGTGGCCGTTGATATCCCGCATGGCGTTCCGTATTACCGTCCTGAACCCATCGATTCCATATTCTGCTAACAGTCATTGGATCTCGACAGACGCGAGCAGCAATACTGTGATAAGATAAACCGCAATCCCGGTACGCTACAATTCGACCTTTATTAAAGTCAGAAACGTGCTGGTACGTAATTCTCCTTCTTACACGAGGCATCACAACAACTTTTCACCAGGCAACAACGTTCAAATGCAATTTGTGTATGAGGAACCGGCTGAACAATTTCCTCATTTAAACACAATGTAGGTGTCGCTACTGGCGTCTGCTTTGTCTGAATGCGCTGAAAAGCTAATCATTTGCATATCACATTACCTTCTTCCTTTCGTATAAATTTAACGTCTGTGGCATGTCGCCTTCTTGGTGTAGCAATTTTAATGGCCTGTAGTGTATTTAAATAAAAATATTAAATTTAGATATTAAATATAAATTTAAGGAGATTTAATGTAATGACTTTTAATAAATATCTTACTCTAATCTCTTGCATTTTAGAGAGAGAGAAAAATAAACCCATCTTTGATATATTTGTATAAATGTCATTTATCCTATATATTTTAGAAATACAAAAGGCTTCCCGAATGGTGAATGATGATGTTTAATAAAATTAAGCGCTATTATTTTTAAAAGAAAGATTCTAAAAGATTTATCAAAATATAATTAAGTTTTTAAAAGGAAGAAATATGATTAAATTTTCTTTATTTAAGTATTAAATAAAAATATGCAATTAGGCTTTCGCTTAGAGGAAAAAAAATACAATTGAGGACAGAAAACGAGGCGGTTGCTCATATGTTTTCTACACGTTCCGTCTTATCTTTCAAGAACCACAAAAATTAAATGGATAATAGAAATGTTTTCTACCACAAGTCAATTCTCATGTGCAATTCTAATTTATTTTTCTCTTCATTTCAGTAAGCAAACGATTAATACTAATTCATCAAGGATTACTGAGTACATTTCATTAGATGAATCGTAACTCCTGTCTGTTTATTTATATCCGTCTAGAAAGTAAGAAGACAATTTTTTGTCAGCGGGGAACCGAGGAAGTCACATGCAAGTATCGAATTGCGGAATACATACATACATACATACATACATACATACATACATACATATATATATATATATATATATATATATATATATATATATATATATATATATATATGTATGTATGTACATATATATGTATGTATATATATATATATACTATAATATATTATACCTAACTAGCCATAGTAATGCAACGCTCTGAACGAAGCATGGAAATAACATGAAATTTATAACATGTTTTAGCGGAAATGAGGTATGCAAATGATTAGAATTTCAGCACAGACGCACATCACGCGTGTCTATGACGCCACTTCAAAGCGCTATTTGTAGATTTCGACGGTTTCAAGTTCAATTTTTTTTTTAACTATCAGTTTTGTTTTGTAGAAAATAGCGATCATTTTTTTTCATCAAGTATCTGAGTTCGACAGAGGAAGGATAGTGGCCTACCGAGATAGTGGATTATTTCTCAGCGAAATCGGCAGTCATTTTGGACGAAACCAAACAACTGTAATGCGAATATGTGATCGTTGGATGCAGGAGGATACGACGGACCGACGTGTTCCATCGCATCCACCTCAGTGCATCACTTCACGTAATGACTGACAAGTTGGCAGTGACAGATCGCTCAGCCACATCACCAAGCATAACACATCAAATTCAGTCTGTAACGCATTATCCAGTGTCTGTGCGTACTATTCGACGCCGTTTACAACAGAGTGGTCCGTCTGCAAAACGTCCATTGCTTCGTGTACCCTTGACGCAGAGCCACAGACGTTTCCGCCGTTAATGGTACTATGAAAGAAGTATTCGGAAAGCAGAATGGAATGAAATTGTCTTTACTGATGAGTCACGCTTCTGTATGCAACATCACGATGGTAGCAATCGAGTCTGAAGACACAGTGGAGAGAAAACCCTGAACAGCTGCGTTATGCACCGCCATACTGGTCCTGCACCGGGTATTATGGTATGGGGCGGTATTGGATACCACTCTCACACTCCTCTAGAACATATTACCGGTACTTTAAACAGCCAGTGCTACATCTCCGAGGTGTTGGAGCTAGTTGTTCTTCCTTACCTTCAAGGCTTGTCCACAGCCATATATCAAGAAAATAATGCGCATCTACATATGACAAGCATTGTCCAAGTGTTCTTCACCAGATTGAATCGCTTCCCTAGCCGGCTCACTCAACAGATCTCTCGCCGATAGAAAACATGTGGTCCATGATTGCTCAGTGATTGATCCAGATTACATCCCTAGCTGCCACACCAAATCAACTTTGGCAACGTGTGGAAGTTGCTTGGTCTGCTGTACCTCATGAACCCATACATCAACTACTACTGCACCAATCATGCTCCAACTCTAGAGTACTTCTTCAAAATCAAGAAAGCACAAAACGACCTATGCATCTGCAACCAAAAGGCTCTCTTCATCATTACCTGACAGAATGTCTAATAACCAAAATCTATTACATAAAACAAGCCAATTCTAAAAATAAATACCAATTTATTAATTTCTGCATACTAAGAAACAACTACAGGAGGAAAATTTTGATTAACCTTGCCAAATTCCTAACAGATTAAGGATTAGAACTCAGCATAAAGCCTACAACATCAATTCCAGAGGACTTGCAAACTAATACAGATTCCACAGCTTCTGACTCTGAATAGAACTCAATTTAATTTCAAACTTCAATTGCATTTTTTATTTTTCTTGTTCTAATCTATGTGTTAATCAATTCAAATGTTATTTATTTATTTATTATTATTGTCTTCTTTGCATAATGCATATTTTTATGTTTAATTGTCCTTTATTAGCTTGTTTCTAAACTCTATGTCCTCAATAACAATGTACAGGAACTGTGATGTAAGTATTTCTGCGTCAAAACTGTACAGGCTTCATAGCCCAACCCTATGTAAACCATTTTGTTTTTCAATAAATAGCTGGGTTGTGGTTATCGGGGAGGTGCCCCCGGCGCCCGTGGGGGTGCTTTTTGTTCTAGGTCGATGACAGGACATATCTGATAATCTTATGGTACAGTAAATAGTCCTGCCACGCCTCTTTAATTCTGAACTCCAAGAACACATCCAAAGTCTCTTTGAATCAATGCCGATGCATGTGGCAGCGGTGATCTCCAACAATGGCGGCTTCTCTTACTACTGATTTTGGTAGGAACCACACTTCACAGAAGTGTATAAATTTAATTATTTGATACTTGGTCAACATGTGACCTACAAAAAAATCTTGTCTTTCTTGGTGTTGCAATTTGGGTGGCCAGCAGTGTATTGTATTATTCTTGAATATAACAATTCATAGTTTAGTTGAGAAGTATGGCGAGGTAATGAATGCAAAACACATATATATTCCATTAATTTCAAAAAAGATAAAGCGAAAATTGTCAATCTTAACACAGATGTAATCCTTATCGTGGTCAGCAGATATCTGTATGTGTTTCTTATTGAAGGGGATTTATATAGAGGATTCTATGGGGTAGTTAACTGTATAAGAAAGGTCCTAGGAATTCGCTGACGCCTGTGTTTTAGGACTTCAGTGTTAGAGTAAAACAAGGAGCATTTATAAATTTAAAATTGAATTAAATAAGTTACATTATCAAAGAACTCTTATCCTATGATTTTTACCTAGTTTAAACTTCATATAAATTTATATAACTGAAATAAAATTACTTGAGAGCAAAAATTAGATTTCTTGATTCAGTAAATTTCAGATTTTTTTACTCATTTTAGCCACGTAAAAATTGCGATACTCATTTAATGATTGATGTTCATGAAATTATGAATGCAAATTTAATAGGAATAATGGGGAAGCTATTACCTTCTGTTGTATTCATTGGCTGCAAATATTTTGTAAATTTACTAAATTATCCATTTTTTTATATTTTATTCTCCTGTAAGATTTTATCCTGTATCATTCCCATTTCTCCCTTCCTAGGACTGCCCTAGACCAGCACTAGTGGAAAACAGGTTCCAGAGAGAGCAAGGGTAGAGGATTGAAGACGTATGGCAGTTGAAGATTGTGGAAGCAGTTATTGAACAAATGCAGGTGTGAGAGCCTGAATTCTATGGTGCAAGAAAAATCTCTGCTCTTTATTTAAGTCTAATGTTCTATTGAATCCTAGAGACTGCAAAATCTCGAAGTTGAAGGAATCAAATCCTATGAGCTCCATGACTGTAAAACATAATATATTATTCTGTAATACAGACCTGGATCGTGAAAATAATCCCGAAGGAATTAACTAAATAAGTTTTCAAGGTCATCCAATTAGGCAGGCTTAGTAATAGAACAATCCTCCGGAAGTCGATGTTTTTCTATATTTATTTTTCCAGCCAGTAGGTTTTTTACTGTGTGGTACCCCTTATTTTATAACTTTAACTAATTAGCGTGTATTAGGAATACTTACTTAACCATGCTGTTAGTAATGCTTAAATGTTTCAAACAAAATATGTAAAGTAATTTTGTATGTATATAAATGTATTGGTAATTTTATGGTTAAATTAAAAGTAATATTTTTATATTACAATCTGCTTCTTTTTTCAGGTTTGAATTCGGTAAGAAACATAATAATTACACAACGCAATGCTAAAAAAAATAATAATACATTATTTAAATTCAAAAGATTGTTTGTAAACACTATGTGATAACGGTAATTAACTTCACAACACTACGATTTAGTATGAAATATTAAAAAGAACATCCGGAAACAAATTTTAGATGTGTTTGAAAAATCTGCAAAAGCCTTTTGATGCTTGTACTTTTACACCGGAATTGAAGCATACAAAATCACTTCTGTCAGGCATTTTCGGTCTTTCACTCCAGGATCAAATGGAAAAGAACAAATTGTAAGCGAAACACTTTTTTGTTTGATAAAAAAAAAAAAAAAGAGGAAGATTATAGCGCATGAAGTTTATAACATTATTTATGATAATTCTCTCACAGTACTAAATAATAACAGATAAGATGTATAACTATTTAAAAAAATCAATATTTTTCAATTTTTAAACTATTTTTTATTGGAAAGTTTTTTAATTATAAAAGTGGGTTTGGTGTAGAAAAGGGTGTGTTTGGTGTAGATTTGGCAAATAATTTACAGATTAATTTTCGTTTCTGGTAACCCTAATTTTCAGCTCTTTAACTAACGTAATTTTACGGTTGCCATTTTCTTATGTACATTTTGATGTCTAGCTTGGTGTCAAAAATATCACCAAAAAATCAAGGGGTACCCGTAAGTAAATTTTTTACCATAAAGGCAGCTAAGCCTTTTCATGACAATTCTGCATCTCATCAAGCTTTATATCCCATAAGAAATTTGTTAATTCCAAAGCACTGAAAGAAATTGAAATTAAAAAAAAATGGATTTATATAAATCATATCGTTAGTTCATTTAACTGATTATCTACAAAACCTCAAAAATAAATTATGAATACAGAAGAAATGAAACATTTAAACGGAGTAAAATGGTCTGAAATGAATTGTATTTGCTCAATGATATTTACAACTGTTTCTGAAAAAAATATTTTGAACACTTTAATTAATCATTAAATAAAAGAAATATTGAATACTTCTAAAGAGAAATAAAAACTGCATAGAAAAAGATGCGAAGATGAAGCATGCTTTAAAATTCCAATAATTTAATTTTCATCAGAAAAAAAAAACTTTTTGCAACTTTTTTATATTTAATATGGATCATAGCAATGCAGTCGCATTCAATTATTATAAAATCTAAGGAGACTAATGTTATGCTTTATTCAATTCTGCTGATTAAATATAGAAGGGGTATTTCTTTAGAATTGCTATGTAAGATTTAAGAAATGAAAACATTGCAATGGAGACCAAACACTAAATGATATTAGTCTTCATTTTATGTTCCTTTTAATGCTGATAAACTGCTACGTTAAAGAATTTCTCTTATTAAATCTGAGTTTTCGGATGTCATGTAAGGTTTAAACTAAGCAGTTTCTGTTCATTGGAAAAAATTAAACAGAAACTAATTTTAGTTGGAAGTTTTGCATCACTTCTAATTATAAAGGCCTCTTTCACACTAGACGACTTTTATCGTACGTTAAAAAATCGTCCGAAATTTATGTGAGAAGTTATTAAAAAACACACAATAGACTGGTCCCCAATGAAATATCGTTTCTCAGTGTGTAAGAGATTTTGTGGTTTTTTAATAACTTCTCACGATAAAATAGCTGACTATTTTTTTTATCATACTATAAAAGTCGTCTGGTGTGAAAGGGGCCTAAGCTTCGTTTTCGCTTACTCTGAAGTAAAGAAAATTAATTTTTTCCCCATTTATATAGTTAAAAAGTAGAATTTCAATAAAAAACATAGATTTAAGAAATTATCTTCTAATATTTTCTTACTGAAGACAAATTGCTTTAGTTCAATTAATACAAATTAATGTAAATCCAGTTACCCTAAATGAAAAATTAAACTTTTTCTTTTTTCATTGACTAATCATTCCTTTCTTCGTTCATTGTACTGCCAGCACAGTGTTTTTGTAACAGAATTTATTTTTCCAAAATCATATTACAAATTTATTCATTTATTGGCTATTAACATTTAATAAAATCATTTTCGTTTTAATAAATTTTCTTGTGAAATATTCTACAATTCATTCTTTTGCTGTTGTTTTATATTAAATTTTCCGTGTATTGTAAAAGAAAATTTACAAATAAATTTAGTAATGACAATAAAAGGAGCATTTGCTACAAGAGAGAGAGAGAGAGAGAGAGAGAGAGAGAGAGAGAGAGAGAGAGAGAGAGAGAGAGAGAGATTTGCTACAAATAATTCATTCCTTTAGCTATGACTAATGAAGTTCTGGTGAGTGGAAGGCTTTACAATATCTTCTGTCCATTGTCCGTTTCGAAATACATGGCTGGCCACCGAAATTGCAACACCAAGAAAAACAAGAGGTATCACAATAAAATTTATTTTTTAGATAACATGTTGACTAAGCATCAAATAATTAAATTTATACATACCTGCCAACCTTGGATAAAATAAAAATCAGTAGATTCTACTGATTTTAAGGGAAAAAAATCAGGAGACATTCATTAGCAACATGTTTGCTTGAATACTTAAAACGGTTGTACTGCAAAAAGAGAATTTTACTCTTTAGGTAATATATTCTGAGAATGATTTATGTTAAACTTATTTTGTGTTAATCTTAATATTTAAATAAAATGTTTATCAACCTCATAAAGCAACTATGAAAGATAAAAGAATATACACGTAAAAAAACAAGTATCAATGTGTTTATGTCCCAATATTTATTTTATAGGGAAACTTTTACAACTATAGTGCAATTTATAAATATTAATATTATATATAAAATTACATAAAAACATAAAATACATAATTAAATAAATTTAATTCAGTGACAAATATTTCCTTAATTAGGTAAATATATATTAATATTCATTATTAATATATTTTCCTAATTAGGAAAATTTATTGTATGCTTGAACTTAGGAAAATTATTGTAGGAAAATGCTTATGTAAACAGACACCTGGTGTCTGCTCTGAATGTTAATGATATGATAACCAGCTGGAAGGAGTTTTCGGCAACCAACTGGTTAGCGTCATCCTAATACGGCGGACAGGTGGGGCTCGAAACTCAGAGGAACATATTGTTATAATATTATAACATTTTAATAATTACATTAAGGCACCATCTGCTGTCTATTTAAGATACTAAAACAAATAAAAAGACTTATTTTCCGGCAAAATTTTGGCTATTTTTAAGTTTTCACTGAAATTCCCAATAATTAGTGATTTTCATACATTATAGGGAAATCGGGAAAAATGATGAAAAATCGGTAGTTTCTTGATAAAATCAATAGAGTTGGCAGCTATGTTTATAGACTTCTGTGAAGGGTGGTTCCTGCCAAAATCAGTAGCCAGAGTAGCACCCATTGTTGGAGATCACTGCTGAAACTCGATCGCCATTGATTCAAAGAGACTTTGGATCTGTTCTTGGGATGCAGCAGACCAAGCAGTTTCCACACGTTGTCAAAGTTGACCTGGTGTGGCAGCTGGTGATGTAATCTGGCTCAGTGGTTGATCAACTATGGATCACATGTTTTCTATCCGCGAAAGATCCAGAGAGCAAGCCAGCAAGGAAAGCAATTCAATCTGACAATTGACGAAGAGCACTTGAACAATGTGTGCTACGTGTAGACGTGCATTATCCTCTTGAAGTATGATAGTGGACAAGTCCTGAAGGGAAGGAAGGACAACTGGCTCCGACACCTCAGAGATGTAGCGCTGGCTGCTTAAAGTACTTGCAATACGTATTAGAGGAGTGCGACAGTGGTATCCAATACCGCCCCATACCGTAATATCGGTACAAAACCAATGTGGGGGTGCATAACGCACCTGTTCAGCATCCTCTCTTCACGATGTCTTGAGACTCGATTGCGACCACCGAGGTGTTGTAGACAGAAGGGTGACTCGTCAGTAAAGACAATTTCATCCCATTCTGCAGTCTACTTCCTTCTTTTATTAGATCATTGACGACGGAGACGTCTATGGTTCTGCTTCAAGGGTAGACGAAGCACTGGACGTCTTGCGAACAAACCACTCTGGGTTAAATGGCGTCGAATGGTACGCTCAGACATTGGATGATGCGTTACAGACTGAATGTGTGGCCGAGCGTTCTGCTATTGCTATGCGCTCAATTTGCTTGCCATCTCGTGAAGCGGGGCATTGAGGTGGATGCGATGGAACACGTTGATCCGTTGTACCCTCCTGCATCCAACGATCACATATCCGCATTACAGTTGTTTGGTTTCGTCCAACACGGCTACCTATTGCCTTGAAAGATAATCAATTATCTCGGTAGGCCATTATCCTTCCACTGCCGAACTCAGATACTTGATCAAAAAATGATCGATCTTTTCAATGAGGCATAATTGATAGTTTTCTTGAAAATATATATATATTTAAAACTTGAAATCGTCGAAATTTCCAAATCTTAAATAGCGCTTTGAGGTGGCACCACAGCGTGATGTGCGTAAGCACTGAAATTATAATCATTTACATACCTCATTTCCGTTAATGCATGTTGTAAATTTCATGTAATTTTCATGCTTCCTTTAGGTTGTAGCATTTACGTTGGTCAGCGCTGTAGTTTTATTAATATTTTAACTTCAAATTCGAAATCTATTCTTGCCATATATCCCTTTTGTTTTGTTTTTTAACCATTCGAGTTCTTTATGATTGCATAATTTTTATCAAAATATAATTGAAATTTTTAGCAATTATCAACTAATGCAATAAATGAAGGAACCATGAAAACACATCAAAAACAAATATAAACTATGAGTATTTAGAGGGGAAAAAAAGTGAGGAAAGTGAAATTTTTGTATGGAAAATTGAAAAATAATTTATTTATAATAAAATTCTTTTATCATTAGTAATGTATAAACCTGGTTTTCCTCAGTCCACTACATCTCAAATTTCTGATTATAGGTGTCCGTTAGAATTTGAGAATAAGAAATAGGTGAACAAATTTAAATCAAATTTGATAATATCAAAAGATTTCAATTTTGTTGCCTTTTACATTAAAATATTTTTCATAAAACTGTATTGTATTTGGATGTATTGGTCTTTTTTTTTTTTTTTTTTTTTTGTAGAATATTTTTAGACATAGAGTACATGCAGACATTAAATTTATCTTCCAAATAAGGAATAATGCTTAGAGTTCACATAACATTTTAAGCTTCTCAATGAGTTTTTCTTTGATAGTTTGATTTTTTTCTGTTAAGAAAATAATTTATTGGGAAAATTAAAAAGCTTCCACACGCTAAATGATTCTTCAAATTTGTTTTTACATCATTCACTTTATATGTTTAATTTTCACTGATACTTTAAATTATCGAGGGAGAATCTCACAGATTCTCATATCCAATCAATTTAGCTCTAACATCTTTTTTTAGAGCTAGAAGCTTATTGATTATCACTGTGGCCAACAGTTCCTAAGTTCTATTATCATTTCAAATGTGAATGTTGTGATTCCACTGTTTAATCTGTCCCACTTGAATTCTAAACGAATCAGACCTAATTTTTTAACCATAAAATGGTTGTTTTTTTCGTTCCAGTTGAGCTCATGATTAAACCCCTTTATTACAATTCTCATTGGTTTAAAATATGAATGACGTCAGATGACGTTTTATCTACTACGCACATAATTAATTTCAACTTCGTAAATCTGACTTAACGAATTTACTGCCTCCCTTCGAATCGCATTCTTCGAGTGACAGCAAACAAGGCGAAGTTCATAGTTGAGTTTGAGAAAAAATCTATTCATGATTTTTATCAGTAAGATATTAAGTATTTTTAATAGGTATTTACAATTTTAATAATATTATGTATTTTTAATTATAATTTTTTCCGTTTGTAAAAGTTCTCAAAACTGTAAAAATTACCTGTTCTTCTAAATAATTAGTTTTCAAATTTTTAAATCATCAGCGATATTGCTTTCAAAATTCCCTGAAATTGTTATCTTTTCTAATTTGTGTCTTTGATCGATTCTAGTTTCCTTGTCTGGCTCTGCGCCTTACCAACTTCCCTTGAGTCTTGCTTATCAACATCTCTTTTGTCATTTAACGTTTTCTTGAAATCCGTTAAAGCTTCTCTAATTCTCTCTCTTTTTTTTAAATCTTTGATTGGATGTGTGTAAAACATTCATTATTTGTGCATAAAACATTGATTGTTATGAGTATCCGAAACCATGATTCAAGAAGTCGTTTCGAATCGCCTTGAGCTAAATGCCCTAAGCAATAGTAGAATTGATTTGGACTTGACACCTATATTAGGTTATCACTCTAAGGCTTTAACTCGTCGGAATTAAAATTAAAAATGCTGTCGAAGTTCCTTTTGTTAATAAAACAATTTCTTATGTGAAGACTCAAACATTGGTTTGATTCAAGCTATTAATACCTTGACAATAGAACACAAGAAAAAGCAAAATGAAAAGACAAGACCAAATATACACTTTAAAGTTCATTTAAATTGACAAGAACGATGTTAATATCTTTTAAAAATATTATCATCAAAACATTCAGATTGTCCAGACAACTTTATTTATCTCAGTACCAAATTTTCTTCTTTCAAACATTAAATGTTTTAGTTAATGTGATTATTTTGATCGTAAAATTTTCCCCCAAAATTTCATAAAATAAACTTAGAGGTGTATTTCGCTATTTTCTATAAGCGTGAATATTTATTTCAATTATTTTATGCATCATTGCTTGTTAATAAGGAAACGTTCTTCAGAATGAAAGGTTCCTGGTTTGATCCCATCCCAGATGTTGTTGAACAACGGAGATGAATCTTTGACACAGTGTAGTAAGGCAATTTAATGTTCACCGAAGGCCGTTTAAAGCAGTTAATATCTACCACGTAAGTTTTCATAAATAGTGGCGCTATATTACCTTGCTACAAGGGAGGAAACCAGGAAAATTTCCAAGCACACAACTCGACAGGCTTGCATGCAGACGTGGAAAATCCATTTCCCGTTGTTCAACAATCGTTGGGATGGAATCTGATTCAAATAGTATCTTTCATTAGGCCACTGTGAATCCCACTGTAGATGGATCTTGCCCTTCTACCTTCTTTATGTATGTCTATCGAGGTAGAGGATTGAGAGATTTCCTGTTTTTCTTATTTGTAGATATAAATATTGTCCACTATATTATAAAGTAGATTCACCCTTTCACCTCTTCAGCGAATCTATAAAACTATATACCGAGTATGCTTGAGAACTTAACACTGGGAAATTTCGCATTAAGCTGACCACCTAACAGGGATATGCTTTGCATCTCAAGACCTTCGATCAAGGAAACAGATATGGGCACTGTAGTCCTTGGAACCCTATGGGCTGTTGTGCCACTGAGTGTAGTTGTTTATAGGGTGTCCCAAAACGACCGCATAAACTCTGCTCAGCTAGATTCCTCGTTGGGAGTACATAAAAACTGCTCTAAGAAGCGTTCCTGTATGATCCATAGTTTACGAGAAAAAAACGAAAAAAAAGCATGACGTCACTTCCAGTGCAAGAAAAAACACTTTATTGAACATATCAACAGCAGTAAATGCACAGTTTAAAGCAGATGTTCAAAGTGCCCGCCTTGAATGTCGATGCAGGCTTGAGCACCCTGTGGAATGGCTGTCACCTCAAATTGCAGAATCGCGGGGTCCACCGAAGTATAAGCAACGTGCAGACGAGTTAGAGATGTAAAATTCCAAGGAATTTTGGGGAATATTGGGAATTTTGATGGAATAAACCCAGCCAATCATATTTCATTTTAGAGATTCTTTTTTCGCATATATATGAAGCAAAGGGAATTAAAATTATGTATCTCTAAATAATTTTCACAATTTTTAAACGAAGGGAAATTTTATTTTCTACAATAAGCATTTATAAAAGCAGTGAAAAGCACAAAATATGAATATTAAAATTATAAAAAATATATTATTGAAAAATTTCATGCCTAGGGGATATTTTTATATCGGTGTATGGCGAGATCTGTCGCTAAGATTGTTGGGAAGCCAATAATTCTCACAAATATATATTTAATGAAACTATGAAAATAAACTGAAAATTTGATCAAAAATAATATTGTTTCACTGTAACAAATAGTGATTCTTTTCTTCATTTCTACACTGGTGTGCAAAACTTAAGCAACAAGTGGTTTTTCGGCCACAGCTCCCCAACAAAGTATAAGATAGCCATGAAATTGCAGTATAATATGCCCGTAATGTAATAGAAAGATTATTTGCATGCAAATTTTCGAAATAAAACGTCATAGGTGATGTAAGTGTACGTAAACCTTGTGGGTCAGCGCGCGCAGGTCAAAACTATGATAAAAGGATGAAAAGCACCATACTTAAAGACATTCGCTGTAAGTGCAAGTGATTTGTTTTGTGGAACATGTCTTCAAGAAATCATTTAGACGACTTTACTCGAGGAAGAATGATTGGGAAGCTTGAGGAGGGGCGTAGTGTGACCAGTATCGCCGAAGAGTTCGGGATCAACAAAAATGTTGTTTCTCGTGCTTGGAATGCCTTTAAAACTACTGGTACAGCTGTTCGAAAGGTTGGTGGTGGCCGTCTAAGGAAAACAACACCAAAAGATGACCGTTACATTGTCCTCCAGGCGAAAAGAAACCGTTTTCAGTCAGCGAGCGCAATATCTCAGCAACTGTGCACAGCCATAGGACGACAAGTATCAAGATTTACAGTGTCCAGACGCCTCCACAAAGGTGACTTATTTGCTAGACGTCCTGAACGCTGCATACCTTTAAAAGTTTGCAATCGGCGGCACCGTTTAGAGTGGTGCAGAGAACACGAAACCTGGACACCTCATCAATGGAGTCGCGTCCTCTTCACAGATGAGAGTCGTTTTAGTGCTACAAGCGATTCTCGACGTCAGTTGATCTGGAGAGAGGTTGGAGCTCGATTTCATCCTAATAACATCGCGGAAAGAGATCGCTACGGTGGTCCTGGTGTTCTCGTCTGGGGTGGCATTATGTTGAACGGGCGGACTGAGCTTCAGATCTTCGATCGAGGTTCTGTAACTGGATACCGCTACTGCAATGAGGTAATCCTACCCCATGTGCGTCTGTTCCAAGGGGCCATTGGACCAGACTTCATATTTATGGATGACAATGCCCGTTCACACCGTACTGCTAATGTTCAAGAGCTACTGGAAAGTGAAGATATCACACGAATGGACTGGACAGCTTACTCTCCAGATCTAAATCCCATAGAGCATGTGTGGGATGCATTAGGGAGACGTCTTGCGACACGACAGTATCCTCCTAGTAACACCCATCAGCTGAAAGAAGCGTTAAAGGAGGAATGGAGACGTTTACCCCAAGAACTCCTGGATAATCTGGTGCTTAGCATGGAAAGACGATGCCAAGCAACAATTACAGTAAGGGGAGGGCATATCCCATACTAGGGAACATCTGCCAGTTGTACTTACGCTTCTTCAGGCAATCATGTGTAACGCCACTATATGTCAAATAAAGCCTTTTTTGTTCCATACCCTACTTTAAGCTTTATATTCATTTCTGCGCCATTATTCTTTTACCATCGTTTAAGTACAGAATAATGTACATCATATTCAAATTTCATGTCAATCGGATGATTTCTTGTAGAGTTATGACAAAAAACTCACTTGTTGCTTAAGTTTTGCACACCAGTGTATTTTTCCATTTTCTATTCTTATAGGTTGGAAGAGATTTATTATTTTTTGCGATCATATTTTATATGATAGATTTGTTTTTCTTATGTATTCGAAATTGCTTTATTTTTTAAAAAAAAAATGATTTCTCTTTGATTTTAATGTATTATATTTCTTAGAAACAAATTATTTGTAAAAAAGTAAGGCAGTATTTGATTTTTTCAGTCTTTGTAATACATTGAAAATTGATGATTTAAAAATAAATAATGCCAAGCAAATTGCTTTCACTTTTGTTTTGACTTCTAATTGATAAATTTTTAATTTATCTATGATACAAAACGATACTGTTTCATGTACTACTTCTCAACTGAATATGTGTAAATCGTGCACAAATTTAACCAAAATGTAAATGAAAGTATGTGCGACATGTAAGTTGTGAACAAAAAAAGAGCTCTTCCAGCGAATCAGCATTTAAATCATATCTTGTAGGAATTAATGTGACAAAAATACTATGTAATAAGCTAGCATTAAAACAATATTACAATTTGCATGTAATTTTAAGTTGCATAGAAACAGCAGATGTTATTCCAATGCAATTATAAATATCTTTATTTGAAGAGGGAAATTATCATCAATATATTTTGGCAATTTCTTAATAGTAACTTATAACTATTTAAATTGACAAACTCAATATTTAAGTTATTAACAATTTACTAAAAAGTCACATTAATTTGAAAAATCTATTTAATACTTAAGACACAAAATACTAAATTTATATAAAAAAATGGATCATAAATGTAATCATGATTAAAAATACTTTTTCTTCTATTATAGTTAAAATATATAAAATAATTTTATTTTATATTTTAAGATTAATTAACAATTTTTAAGTACAATACATAATGCAGACTTTAAATGAAACTATTTTTATTTCTTTTGTGCAAGGATCTGATACATTAATTTACACAATTACAATATATCTACAGTTGAATTATTCATTGAGTTTTTAAAAACAATTTTTACAACATTAAAAATGATTTCAAAACAGTAAGGTAGAATGAAAATCTCTTTAAGCTATTGTTCATCATTTCTAAGGGATAAGACAGAAAATGTGGGTGAGTTAAAAAATTATTGATAATCTGTATCATTGAAAATATTTCCATCTTTCAGACTTTAATACTAGAAATGGAAAAAATTATGATATTATAAAAAGAATTCACGAAAGTCAAGCAAATCAAAAAAAAAAAAAAAAAGTGTTCTTGCTTTTTTTAACATTTTGCACTCACGTAATCTTGTTATAAATTAAAATTATTTTTTAATTAAATGCCTCTTGCTTTTCATAAAAAGTCTGAAATGTGTTATTCGTTTCAAAAAGAAGATTTTTAGTTAAAACACTAGCTCTGAAAATATTAATGCTAGTTTGATATAAGAAAATAGGTATATTACTTTTTCTACTATCTTGTCATAAGAACTTGAAAACTTATATTTTTTTAAGAGTTGATTCAGCTTGAATTTTTAGACATAAGATTAAATTTTGTACATTATACAAAAATTTTAGGACAATGGACAAATATGTAATTTTGTGAACTGTATATTTCCAATTCAAAAATTTGAAGTAACAATAAACAATTTGTTCAGAAAGGATTTTGAAAATTGTACAGATGCATTTAGAAATCTGCACAATAAAAGGATCCTATGTTTATACCTGTTACTTTATGAAATAAAATTAGGTATTATGTGGTAGAAAATATCGAATATATACAAGTATAAAAATATTGTTTAATAAATACTGATTTTTATGAATATAGTTGTTCAACCGGGCAACTGAAGTGGATATAACAAAAATTGTTGTAGTAAATAATGTATAAAATTGAAGCTACATATTTTACTGTAACAACACTAATAATATATTTAAAGCAAGCAAATAACACTAAATGTCTTAAATAAAAATTTAAAAATATTAGTGTTTTTCAATGTTTATACTACTTCTTTCACGATCGAACACCAACTTGATGCCCAATGATATAAATCTGTCAAAACTTAAGCCCTTGTAATTCTGAAAGGTGAAAATCCTAGTAGCGAGGTATTAGAAACAATATCCTACCTTCTTTCTGGCTTCTTAAAATTAATTGCTCATTTTAAAATAGCAAGTTTCGAGCATTTTAAATGCATTTTAAATCAATGCATGTTGGTCATAGATATACTGTCAGAAGGAAGACTTGTGAAACAATCTTGATTCACACTAAGCCCCTGATTATGTTATGTGTGCATACATATTTAAAATTATGAAATGCTGTAATCTGCATATATATATATATATATATATATATATATATATATATATATATATATATATATATATAAACACGTCTATATGACATAATCCATTAACTAAGCAGAACTTTTAGAAGCACTTTTCAGCTCTCACAAATTAATTAAAATGAAATTGGTAAAAATTATGGTGAAAATCAAAAGTTTTATCTATTATCTAGCTCATTTTAAACTATAATTTAACCAACACAAAAGCCATATCCAGGAAACTTGGAATAATTTATATACGATTATAAATACTGTCCAATCAAGTTAAAATTTAACTGTTTCTAAATTATTGAAAAAATTCCTCAGGTCGGTTGGGTTTTATGGCGCAAGATCCAAAAATGGACATGCTGCGCCAAATAAAAAAAAAATCCTCAGAAATACTACCTAAAAGATGTGAAACAGATATCTCAAAATATTGAAAAAGAGGAAAGGGCAAATGCTCTTGGGAGACAGGTTCTGCTAGTTAGGACAAACAGGATTTAAAGGTTGTAATACTGATAAAGAAGTTTATTATCGACGCAAACTGGATAAATTTACATAAATATATTATCAGAAACACTTTATCAAAATTTTAAGTAACTTCAAATTAATCAATCAATTAGCATCAACAGCCACTATATTTATCTTAAAACTTTCAGTAAAAACAAAATTATTATATAAATCTCTACAGATCTAAAATTATTGGAATTAACATGCATATTCACATTTTAAATAATGGATGAAATTTAATATTCTTGTCATATAGTCCAACAAAATTACTGATTTGTCAAATCATTGATAAACAACTAAATTAACTAGTAATGAAATCCAACATGCTTAATTAAATCTAGTTATTCTACTTAATTTCTCGCCAACATTTCCAATGATAAGTAGATTCATTTTAATAAGAAATAATATCGAGAGCATTTTCTAGCTTCTTTGTTACTAACTATTTTGTGCGTCTGCCTAACATTTGACCAGAATTGAAGTAAGAACAACAGTGCTTAACTTTAGGCAATTTCATTCGAAATTTTGATCACAGAGTTCGATATTAATTTAATCTATAAAAACGCTGATTTAAATTCATATAAAGTTGCTTATGCCTTGATGTAAGTCATTCAGGAACTCTGTTTACTTCAAGAACGGAGGCACATTGTTCTTTACTATTTTTAAAGTCATGTGTACATAACCGCTGGTAGTAAATGAAAAATACATACAATACCGGATCTCTCTTAATTCCTTAGAGGAATATTTTTTTAAAATATCATATTTTTATTATTATAGTATATAATATTTGCAATATTTATCTTGAGTTTTGAAAAAGCACTGTTTTTGCTTTCTGAAGGGAACCTGATTTCGATTTTTCCAAAACGCCGCCTATAGTAATGCAATGGCCATTGAAATATGGATGAAAGGAGACCTGATTTTTCAATATTTAATAGATTCCTAACTAAAGGAAATTTTCAATTGAACAACACTTTAATCATTTTGCTTTTCTTTGATCAATACGCGCGTCTTTATTTTTTGGTGAAAACAGGATTTAGAATAAAGCTAAGTAAATAATAAATAAGACTTAAAAAAAAAAAAAAAAAAAAAAAAAAAAAAAATAATCATTACCTTTACAAATCCAAATTTTTTTTCTGAAAATTATGCACTTATTTTAATGGAAGTTATAGTCCAGAAAAGTGCTGGGGTGGACCTAGTCCGATGGTTTTTTTATATATAGCCAATCATTTTGTTTAGTTGAAATTAAAAAATAAATAAATAAATAAAAATTAAAAAAAAAATTAAAGGAACAAGAAATATTTGATTAATGAGATTATACTTTAAGCTTCCATTTTACCAATGATTGAAAATTGTGAATTTATCATGCATCAATTAAATATCAAATTTGTCTTTTCTAATAGTGTAAGCAATATCTCGCGTATATTAAGAATGTTATCCCTTACTCCGTTTGTTGAAGAACAAATATGGTTTGAGTATAATTTTTTTTTCTTAATTGAACTTTACTAATCAAAATAAACCAAAATTTATTTACCTAACTAGGCTATGTTTCTTAAGAAAACTGTACTCAAATTTATGGATTCTACAAAATATTTCTATTGGTTTGTGTGCAATTTTATAAAAATTAATTCTTAGTTTAAAAAGCTTTTAATTGTTTGATATATTAATTAGAAATTAATTTTACTATTTCATCGACGCATTCAAAATGAAAACAAGAAATCGCAAACTTTTGTATGTACTTTCTGTCTACCAGAGGAACAGCTGGTACCAAGTAGTCTGGGTAGGGGCGGTTGCTATAGTTACAAGAACAGTCCATTTCAAATGGGGATTCAGGTGTTATTAATTAGCAATATTTGTGGTATTCTCAAAGCGTTCATTAAGTCAAAGGGGGCGCCTTTTTAGCTGGCTCATTGTTTCCACAGCAACCGAAAGGTCAGACAGTAAGTTTATTGGAAGGGGAAAAAGTAGCTGAAAAATGTGCTCACACACACACATAATATTCGAGTGACCTTAATTTATGACATAAATATCCAAATAAAAAGTATAATAATCATCAACGAATGAATTATTTTAGCAATTAGATTTTACATAATTATCAAGTGTAGATAAAAAATGATTTATGCTATATTAGTTATTTCAAATATAAAACGGAAATAACTTCCTTTTTATAAATACCAATAATTTTATGGTGGTATGAAAATAAAGTTACATTAGTTGTCAACAGTTTTAAATTACTATTTAAAGTAATATTTCTTAAAACTAGCACTTTAAATATTGATAATTAAAAAGTACTTTTTATATATAAAAATGTTGTTACTGCACTAGCATGCTTCCCTGTACCTAGCCCAGAGATGGGCTCTTCCATTTAGAAGCAGCTGCGTGGAAATCTACGTAATTTAGTAGCAGGGCTTAAGCTGAAAAATCCCTAATACTTGACTTGCCACCCCAAGAGGTAGCATTTCACATGGAGGACGTTGCGATCACGACCTAATTAACGTGCTTCGGCTATCTTTAGTGAACACGACAGATTTTCGGTTAAGCCAAAATTCGAATTCACTTCATTCTGATAAGGAAAACGACGTCCTAACCAACCAAGCCACTACTGCCTCATATTTAAAAAATGTTAAAATTTTTAAGTAAACTTTAAACAAACTTTATATGTAGCTTACCTTCCACTAATGATTATTGCAACAAATTAAAACGTTTGTGAAATTTTGTAATAGTAATCGTTACATGCAACAAAATACTATAGCTAACCAAACCCATCAAATTTTATAAGTTATAGCTTCCAATAGAAAATACATGCATGGCATTCAAAGAAAAATTGAGATTTAGAAAGTAAGGCAGCATTCTTCAGAACGAAACGCACTGGGTTTGATCCCAGCAATACTTAAATACAGATATGTGTATGTTGCACTGTTTTCTTCAACATATACGTTTATTGTGCGATTTGTGAGGAGTTTTCTTGGTTTCCATCCTTTTGGCACTTAAATAAGACCCACTGTTTACGATAAGATAGTGGGTATCACTATGAAATTATCAATAAAAAATAGACTCACAATCACTCACACCTTACACAATTGATTTTAAGATGCTTTTAAAAGTGTTTTGGCAGTTAGTTGCCCACCAAATATTTCAAATAACAATATTTAATGCTTAGTTAGCCTTGTTCAAAACTATGCTTCGGATCAGAAAGTGAAGATCCGTGTATAAATCTGCTATATATATATATATATATATATATATATATATATATATATATATATATATATATATATATATACCTTAATCCATGTTACATTACATTTTTTTATCGGCGGCGTAGGGGGAAAAGCGGAAACACATTCTAGAAGACTTATAGTTTAAAAAAAATCATGAAGTTTGTTACTTTTTAAAGAAAATAGTTGGGAATGTAGAAAAGAATTTAAGTTCCGATGCTACAAATATTTTCTATATTTTCAGCGGCTATTCATAGAAGACAGCTTTAAAAATAAGAAAGATTCATAGGCTTTCGTTTTTGAAATGAAAATTATTCCAATGCGGAATGCTTCATCATTTAAATTAATTTCATTTAGTTGATTTCTGTAAGGAGCAATGAGTTTAAAGAGTTCTGATTTGAGTTTTTCAAGATACTAATATGTTACTAGATTGTTTCAAATAAATCTCAAAAACTGTAACTGATATCTAGAAAAGTAGTATATCATTTCCTATATTCCTGTACAGTTTATAATATTCGTCGCACTATGTAAAACATATCCTTTACTTGTCTACATTTGATATTAATCATTATTATTATTATTATTGAAAACTGTATATAGTTATTGATATTTAAAACAACAAAACGTAATTATATTAACTTAATAAAATTGTCTATTTCAATGATTCTTAACGTTAGTGGAAAGGGATATAAATATGCCGCCGTGAGTGGTAAGGGATATAAATTTATTTATAAATTTTGTAATATACTTATATATATGTAATATAAGTATATTACAAAATCTATAAATAAATTTTGCATTACAATTATTTTCGGTACTTATCTTCTGTTGATCAATGTGAGACAAAAGTATGTATATTATACAGTTTCCATGGAGATAGAGGTATGTAGGCGCAGAGTATTTTTCAATCAAGTGAAATATTCTTATTTTAAACAGTAGAATTAATTAACACTATGTAGTGAAATTGCTACAAAGTTGCCATGATTGCAAACTATGTATTGTTTGGAAGTAATGTGTGAATCCATATTTTTTCTCCTTTTAATTTTAACTATTTTTCTAGAGCTTCTCATTTTATAAATTTACTAAGCAACTTTAGCTTCTAAAGGTAAACGCGCTTATAGTTTGAGGGTAAAAAATGCAATCTAATGAAGTATAATGTTTGGCGAATATACTATATTTAAAGATATTTAATAATTAATGTTGTTCTACCACTTGTAACAATTTATATTATATAGTTCAGTTAAAACAATTGGAATAAGATGTTGGACATTTGAAAATTTTCATTAATTGTATTGTTATTAAATAGAAAAGTTAGGAGTTATTTCATCCACATTCCAATGCATTTCTTATCGACGATATAGTATGAAAAGAGTAAATACATACGTTGAAATAGGCTTACACACAAATTTTTAAAACTGAGGAAAAACAATTTATTTTTTAAATTTACAAGTGTATTATTTTTTAAATTTACAACATTTGTGTGAATTACAAGGGGGCTAGATAAATAAAATTATCTTAGAAAATATTAAAAAACAATATAATAAATTAAGAAATTTTAATTTATGAGTAATATAAAATTTTGCTTTAAAAAATTTCGATAATATACAGTGAGTAAAAAAAAGTTCCCGTACGTTCACTAAATTTAAGAATAAATAAACATAATTTGTAAAGTATTGCATTTTTTTCTTTAAATACTGTCTACATGTGCTTAGTATAAGTCTATAGAAAGAGAATTTTATAAATTTTCATTTTTACAAAACGAGAAAAGCATATTATTTGCAATATCTAAGGTAAATTGAAAATTGCAGAGCAAAAAAGTTTCCGTACGTGTTACGCAAATTCTTTCTGACGTGTTTAAAACAGACAACAGTAAATCTTTGACTTTATAAAGTGAATCACTGATAAGAAAGCAACATATCGACAGTTGTTGAACTTAAGTTTGTTATTTATCGTCTCAAAATGGAAGTTCCCAGATCTTTTCGGGAATTAGTGATTAAATTGCGAAAAGATGGATTATCCATGAAAAGGATTAGTGAAATGACTAAATAATCGAAGTCTACAGTGCAATATATCATTGAAATATAGCGTAAACTTCATTCACTAGAGGATAGAAGTCGATCCTGGAGGCTGCCAAAATTAAATCGCGAGCATAAAAGAAACATCAGACGCCAAGTTCAAGGAAATCCACGAATTAGTGCACCGCATTTGGCAGCTGATTTAATGGTTAGTTATAACATTAAATTCTCAACTCAAACCGTGAGAAATGTCATTAAAAAAAAACGGTTATCATGGAAGAGTGACCCGGAAGAAACCCTACATAAGTTTGCGTAACAGGAAAAGGAGCCTCGAGTTTGCAAAGGAGTAAGTAAACAAGCCATTATCATTTTGGAAATCCATTCTTTTTAGCGGTGAATCAAAATTTAACATTTATGGGTCAGATGGCCTAGTTATGGTGTGGAGAAAACCAAACGAATAAGTGCTAACTAAGAATTTATGCAGAACTGTGAAACACGGTGATGGCGGTGTTATGGTGTGGGGGAGTATGAGTGCTTCTGGAGTAAAAAATTTGCAATTCATGGAGGGAAATATAGATCGATATGGATATTTGGATATTCTTAAACAAAATGTGCTATCCAACGCATAGAAACTATCTCTTGGAATTGGATTTACTTTTCAGCAGGACAACGATCCTAAACACACCTCTAAGATTTGCCAAGAGTGGTGTCTTTACAATGTTAAACAACAACTTCAAAGACTTCCCCAATTACCCGATTTAAACTCCATCTAATATTTGTGGGAAGAAATTGGCCGACAACTTAAAAAATATGACATAAAAAAAAAAAAAAAAGTTGAACTCAAAAGTGAGATTAGTAGCATTTGGTATAATATTTATCCAGAAACAACAAAAACACTTGTTTGGGTAATGCCACAACGTCTAAGAGAGGTGATAAAGGTCAAAGGAGGGCCCGCTGATTATTAAATGTATTTTGCATTTTTGTCAACTTTTTTCGTGTGCTAGACTTTTTGTTCCATATTTACGGCATTTTTTGAGTTTTTAAGATTTATTATTTAATTTTGTCAATATTATCATCCTTTTTAATATGAATAAATATTAAATAATATTAGTTTTAACTCATTTTTAAGTTTTCATTTTTATCATGAATTTTGTGTGGCAAATTAAAATTTGATTTGAATTCGTATCTGCGTACGGGGACTTTTTTTACCCACTGAATATATACAAAATTCACACGAGGAAATTTAGCATCAAATTAAACACCAAAGAGGAAAGGAAATTAAGCACCAAAGTTTATACAGTAAATTTCAATTTAGTTTGTTTTGGATTAAGTAAATTATCACAAATAAGTAAATTATCAATTAAATGCTTATATTTTAACTTAAACTTGTATAAATATCTCTTATGAAATTCCCTTTGGAAAGTTTTTTAATACAAATAAATATTTCTGAAAATGGAAATAAACCTACGAGAAAATTCATGTTTCTGATCAAACAAGGAGGAAAGAAAAGCATCATGAAATTTAAGCAATGATGAATTCAACGAATTTTTTTAAAAATATTACATTTCCATATTAACGGTTTCCTCATGATGTCCTGGGATAACAGTTTACATTTCGGAATTAAAAGAATTTTGAAAAATATCTTGACTCTAAATGATGAATTTCAAAATTTGGTCATAGAATTATTTGCTTCAAAAACTGTTTTATTTGAATTGATTTGCTTCAAAAATTAGAAATTTGAAGTGATTTTATTTAAAGACTCAATTCATTAATTATTAAATAGAAATTCAAAATTTATTTTTAAGGCACCCAAAGTTTCAATCCCAAAATCTATAGGGAATTGAGTTTTATAGTCGACTGACTGATTGTTAAGTATTCATCAAAATACATTCTTCTTTATTTCTTATTTTTAATTTCTTCTTTTTCTAAATTAAGGAATAAATTGCTTTTTTCACAGCCAATTTATCCCTTAAACGCATAGCATTATATATTTTGACAACTGATATAGCTAGGTTTGCTAGTGAAAAAAGTCCGATTGGTTCTAAATAGTAATTTTTGGTCTGTGCTCTGTAAAATACGACCAGCTACAAAAAGTAATAAATAATTAAAATAAAAATAAAATAAATCATATATATATATATATACACTATTGGCCATTAAAATTGCTACACCAGGAAGAAATGCAGATAACAAAATGATATTTATTGGACAAATATATTATACTAGAAATAACAAGTGATTAAATTTTCAAACAATTTGGCTGGATATAGATCTTGAAAAATCAGTACCCAGAACAACCACCTCTGGCAGTAATAACAGCAGTTATACGCCTGGGCATTGAGTCAAACAGAGATTGGATTGCATGTACAGGTACAGATGCCCATGCAGCTTCAACACGATGCCACAGTTCATCAACCGTAGTGACTGGCGTTTGGTGACGAGCCAGTCGCTCGGCAACCATTGACCAGACGTTTTCTATTGGTGAAAAATCTGGAGAACGTGCTGGCCAGGGCAACAGCTGAATATGTTCCGTATGAAGGAAGGTTCGTACAATACCGGCAACATGTGGTCGGTCGGGCATTATCCTGCTGAAACGTAGGGTATCGCAGGGCGCGAATAAAGGGTAGAGCCACGGGTCGAAACACACCAGAAATGTAACGTAAACTGTTCAAAGCACCCTCAATTCGAACAAGAGGTGATCGAGACGTGTATG
This sequence comes from Latrodectus elegans, assembly GCA_030067965.1. NCBI lineage: Eukaryota > Metazoa > Arthropoda > Arachnida > Araneae > Theridiidae > Latrodectus > Latrodectus elegans. Next base: position 31,189,525 of record CM057819.1, on the reverse strand, counting down.
GGCCAGTATGACGATGACGAATGCACTCTGATGCCGCCAAACACGGATGGGACCATCATGATGCTGTACACAGTGACCTGGATTCATCTGAAAAGATGACGTCTCGTCATTCGTGCGCCCAGGTTCGTCGTTGATCACACCATTCAAGGCGCACTTGCCTATGACGCAGCGTCAAGGGAAGCCGCAGCCATGGTCTCCGAGCTGAGAGTCCATGCTGCTGCAAACGTCGTCGAACTGTTCGTGCAAACACTTGTTGTCTTCCAAACGACCCCGTTTCTTGACTTACGACTCGCGACGTGGTTGCAAGATCCATTAGGGCCATGCGGATAATATGCTTGTCTTCTCGGCTTCTAGTAATAGGTGGACGTTGATATCCCGCATGGCGTTCCGTATTACCGTCCTAAACCCATCGATTCCATATTCTGCTAACTGTCATAGGATATCGACCGACGCGAGCAGCAATACTGCGATAAGATAAACCGCAATCCCGGTATTCTACAATTAGATTTTTATCAAAGTCAGAAACGTGTTGGTACGCATTTCTCCTTCTTACACGAGGCATCACAACAACTTTTCACCAGGCAACAACGTTCAAATGCAATTTGTGTATGAGGAACCGGCTGAACAATTTCCTCATTTAAACACAATGTAGGTGTCGCTACTGGCGCCTGCTTTGTCTGAATGCGCTGAAAAGCTAATCATTTGCATATCACAGCACCTTCTTCCTTTCGTATAAATTTCCCGTTTGTAGCACGTCGCTTTCTTGGTGTAGCAATTTTAATGGCCAGCAGTAGTGTGTGTGTGTGTGTATATATATATATATATATATATATATATATATATATATATATGTATATATATACACAGAGAGATGTGTATACAAAACAACCAAAGTCCTAAAACTCTCTTTCAAAACTAGTCAACAATTTTGACGCAAATAAAAATTTATAAGCGTGGAATCATTCTACTATTAGAAAGATATCGGGCTAGAATGGACTATATAGAATGCAATAAAATATATATTGAAAATAAGAAAATCGTTTCATTTTTATTAAAAAGTGAAATTACTTTCTGAAGAACCTAATAAATCTGTGTGAATTAATGGCCTCTAAAACCATTCATTATTCTTTTCGCGACTCAGCGACGCAACAATTCTTTTTAAGAAAATTCCAATAATTCCTTGAAGTTCAAAAAATTGCACTAGAATTTTAGCACAGTCAAGCTAGTCTCTTAGGATACTATAACATGGTAATTCAGTTTATATGGTTTTTCAATGAACTCTCAATATTTACGATGACTGAGCACATGTGATCTGATATAAATGAAAAGATTGGCTTTAAAACTTCAGTATATTCAAATAATTTCCTAATAAAATTTGTTAATAAAAAATTAAATGTTTTGCTACAAATTTTTAAATATTATTTGTATATGTCTTAAAATATCTCAGACAGGTCGGAAATACACAAATTTTGGATCAACACTGCACAATTTAGGTGTGTAATACGTTAAAAGTGGCATTTCCAATAATAAAGCGACTTGGTGGCTTTTTGGTGAAATCCTGTGGACTTGGCAACATTTGACGAGATTCTTGGTGATTTGTAGAGAAATAAACACTTCCGGAAAAATCCATCACCGAAATTCTTGTATCAATATTGTTACAAATTTATAAATAATAAATGTATTTGTCTTAAAATATCTCAGACAGATCGGAAATACTCACATTTTGGGAAAAAATTGCAGCATTTAGACGTGTTGTACGTTAAAAGCAGGTTTTCTAATGATTTGGTGATTTGGTAATGTTTTGGCGAGAAAACTTGAAGACTTGGCGACAGTTGACAAGATTCTTGACGACTTGACGAAAAATAGATACTTCTGGAAACATCTATCGCATAAGCTCTAGGACTAATATTTAGCGAGATAGCCTAGAAGCTTCTAGAACCTTGGCGAAACTGGTAGATTTCTCCACCAAGTCAGGTATAAATATCGCAGATACCTGTGATTGGAAGCTGTTGCTCATTGTATCTGACGAATTGTAGATGTATAATTGAGATTGTTACAGCTGGAATTTCTTATATCTAGTGGAATTATTACGAATAAAAGTCATGTGTTCATTAAGTGGTTGCTTTATTCAACTCTCAATCGACACGAACCCCGAAGTGCTGTAATCGATTAAGAACACGAGATAGCTTAGAATCTTTCAGAAACTTGGCGAAACTCTTAAATTTTCACGTCATGTTAGGTATAAATAGTACCGCCTGGTCGATTTAACTGCCGCACTCTGTAACATATCTGCTTATGATTTTCATTATGTTTACGATTCTCATTCACAAAACGAAATAAAATGATTATGAGATTAGTTTACGCTTTTGACTGAAAAGTTTCAATTTTTGTATCTTCCAAAAATAATTATTTATTTTTTAGTCAGGGAGAAGGTAAAAATAATTTAAAAATATTTGATTACTTGAAACACTTCTTTAAATATTTTTTTTTTTTTGATTTGTTCAAGATTGATAGTATATTATCATTAATTCGATTCAATGAGTAGTAATATGATTTTTTACATCATTTCTGAAATAGTTAGTCTATTCTATTTTTACAATTAAGATAACTTTTCATGTTAATTTAAAGAAGCCATTTACTAAATTGTTTGTTTAGAATGTACGTTACCTTTCTCTCTCTGTTTTTGATGATTTTTGTATCAAATAACCTATGTGAATTTATGCAAATTAATTAAATAAAATGATAAATAATCCAACAAATAAATAAATCAAACTTAATTAAAATCTGTAAATTCGATTTAATTTCCTATGTCATAAATGCATTCAAATTTTTCATTGTTTCTCTTAAACAAGTCTAAGAAAAATTACAATAAAATTAATTCTTATTAATTTTGCAGAGAAATTAAGCATTAGGATTCCTCTAGATTAGAGACGTAAAATTTCGTGGAATTTTGTACCATGGGAATTTGATTGGATGTTTCGGGAACCAGGAACTTTTAAGAATATAAGGAATTTTGTAGAAATTTTCTCAACCAATCATCTTTCGTTTATGGAATTATTTTGTCTTACATTTATGAAATGAAGAGAAGAGAAGTAAGCTACGTAAATAGGCATTAAATAAAACAATTCTGTCTTCTAGTATTAAAGTTTATTAATGTTTCGTACTGATAAAAACAAAAATACTAGTCAAAATAATAAAAATAATGAATTAATGTTTAATAAAAAATATCAAATTATATTTCTTAGAATAACAGAATAATTATTAACAATTTTCTGATTCTTTCGTTATAAATTCATAAATTCATGCTGAGAAAAAAATGAAAAAAAAAGTCCATCAACATTAATTTTTGAAGTTATTCTAAATTGGTCATTATCGTAAAATTATTTTCTTTCCCTGTAAAATTTTCTGTTGCTGTAATTAGTAATAGAAATCACAAAATGGGTGAATTTTTATTTGTTTTAAATTATATTTGATAAAAAAAACTTACAAAATTTCTAAATAATCTGAAATATTTAAAAATTTTCAGGAATTTTTAAAAATCCCAGGAAATTTTTAAATTTCCATAGAAATAAATCAGGTTTATTCCTGGAAATCTGTATTTTTTTCCTACTTTACAATACAACCCTGTATATGTTTACTTATCAATTAAACTTTCTGAGTTTAAAAATTTTTGCAGAATTTTTAATATTTTGAAATATATAGGACGCGTAATATTAATTTTCTTTAAGAGAATAAATTCTTTTATTAAACTATAAAGACACTTTTAATATTTGGTATGTTCTTATATATTTATATATATATATAAGAATCATATCATTTCTATAATAACATAAAAAAAAAAGTCCATAGTAAAAAGAAAAACTTCATTAAAATGAATTACCGTTGATTAAAAAGTGAAAAATATAATAAAAAGTACATACTCACACAATTCTGGATAAGTACCTTGAAATAATCATAATGGTTAGTTTGAAATATGGATAATCTACGAAGAATTTCCCATCGAATAAAAATGAATAAAAATATGTAACGTATTTGAAGTCATATATTTTTCATTAAATTATTTTTGTAATGATAGCTTTTTTTATAAAATTATTATAAACGGTTTCACATTTCATTCTCCCTAAAAATCTAGTTAAACCGAAAATTAATGAATAGTTATTTTAACTGATTATTTTTATATTATTTAGAAAATAAATTTTAGTTTTGGTGGATATTGTCAAAAATCTTAAATTATGATGAGTTTTAAAATAACTAAATAAAATAAAACTCATAGACCATTTGATTAGCTCCTCAATTATTAGGTCTCTAAACTATCTCCAATGTGCAACCTAAACCCCCAAACGCTTAAAAAAAAATAGGTATTTAATCTATCTTAATAAATAAAGCAATAGTTTAAAATTTCAGCAAATTTGTCTTGTGAATCCAAACTTATGAAATTTTATTTGAGAAAGATTAATGTTAAATGGAAACTTTCTAATGATATCGATTTCAAATTTTTTAAATATATTACAATTGGATAATTTGAACAAATTACTATTGGATAATTTTTTTCATAAGCGATAGTAAAGAAAGATCTGACATTTACATAGGAAAGGAAAGATATTGAAAAATTAAGATAACAATTTTCCTCTTATAATTCTATAAAAATTGCTTAAGTGCTTAAAGTATGAGAAAATAGACATGTTCACATTCACTGTCTAGGAAAACACTGCAGAAATATTCATTGCTTTTAAGATAGAGGAAAACATCTCTGAGGTACTTTTCGTCCCAACTAGTGAACAACTTTAGTTTTATTTCATACTTTACTATAGCCTTGCAATCTAGTATCACATTTAAGAGGAAATTCCATCTATGATGTAGTTCTCATTAACAAACTCAGAAAAAAATCGCATCAAAGAGCTGATTGATTCCCAGTAGAAGGGTAATGTTTACCCTGAAAATTGCATACAGGAATATCCAACATATAAAATAATTTGTTGTTGCACCAGCATGCCTCATTGTCTCTAAGCCTGAGTTGGGCTCTACCAGTTAAATAGGAGTAACCGGATGGACTCTTCGTGATTTTGAAGTAGGGACTAAGTATACTAAGTAAGTATAACCCCCAATACTTGGGTATCACTCCAGAGGTATAATTTCACTTGGAAGACATTGCGACCACAACCAGTTACAAGACGGATCTTTGGTTAGGCAGGGATTCGAACGTATAAAATACGTATCCTAAAAAGTAGATGTAATACAATTTTAAGAATCTAAATTCAGCTATCTTTAAATTCTGAGAATAACTTGCTCCTTTTTTTATATGCAATCAGGGAAAATTAAGATATTAGTTTTCGCTCATTGCTAAATATTTTAAGCTTTCATTTTGAATAAAATAGAATTTTTATGATTTGATTTATGGATTCAGCAAAAATATATTTATTTTATTTTTATCATGCATACATTTAATTTATATACAAAAAGTAAATTTCTTTTATGCATAAGCATTTAGCTTTAATAAGTCCTGGATAACTATGAATTTTAAAATAGTATTGCTTTTTATTTAAAATTGTCAATGTTGAAATCAATAATTTAAAATTTATACTTTTCGAAAATAATTAAAGGGTATTTATAACTTTACTGTCTTTATATTTGAAACTTACGCTGAAAAATTTCTTGTTCAGAAATGAATATTCAAAACGTACTGAATAATTTTTACAAATTCGAATGATCATTGTAAAATGTTTTTCAAAAACATTTTGTATTATTATTTCTTACTACTTTTAACTAGAAAGAATCCAAGTGGAATATAAAAAATCATGTACAATAGTTTTTTTATATTCTTATTTAAGAAGTTTCATTATTAAGTTTCAAAAATAAAATTATGTTATAAAGCTTTTTTTTTAAACAAAATATTGGTTTAATGTTAGAAAATATCTTTAAAATACTTCATTCTAAATATAAATTCTTATTTTACGAATCTCTTAATGAAATAGTTTGTAAATATTTATAAACATATTAAAATAAATACGTTTAAAACACGTATTAAAAACAGAAATATTTTATTTGTAAGATGATGTGTGAAAAAAGTTCGGAGACGAGAAAAATAAATTGCTAAAATTAATGATTTGCCAAAACTCATATAGTTCCTACTGGTATTTTGAATCTACGAAAAAATTGGAAAGCTTTTTTGTAATTATTTAGACTCCCTTAAAAAAATTATATTCAGTCAGTGGTGTAATGACGAGGGGTGGGGCGCAGCTTATAGAGGGGAGCCAAATCATTTCAAAGATAAATAAAATTTTTCAGAAAATTTCAATCTTAGTTTTATTATAATATCAATTTTATTCGGAGAAATAAACTTTGCAATTTATAATTATTGTGTCATGTCTAGGGAAAAATAATAAAAAAAAAGCTCCAGGGAGGAATCAGATTTGGAAAAGAGAAGAAGTTGTTGATGAAAAATGAGGAACAGTTGCAGAAGCTTGCCATAATAAATAAAACTCTTATATTTCCTTATTAATAATAATTTTGCGTGGTTTACTTCCTTTCAAAAAGTGTGTTCTTTTAACTATGCTTCGATTTTCATTTCTTAACTAGTTAGATAATCGATTTACATTCTTTTAATCCTTTCCTTTTTAAGTTTCATACTTTGCTCAAAGTTTGTATTACTATTGTTTTGTATTGAAAATCTTGAATGTGTAAATAACGAAAATATCTTGATTTTTTTTATAAAATTTCTGGAATATTAGATTTGTCGGTTCCATTTTAATGCATATGAAAGGTTTCCATTTTAGTATAAAAACATTTGTGTTAAGGTTATATTGTAATTTTTGGATCTGTTAACTTTAGGAGATTACAGAAGAGTAAGCTCATGAAAGACACCTATTGAATTTTGTGAATACGCCAAGATTCATAGTGCCCATTATGACTAAATTGTTATACAAGTTATCAAAGACAAGTTATATATTAAAAAATGTCATAACAATAATATTATCCAAACAAATAAGTTTGTTTTACTAAAAAAAAAAAAAGTTTAATGAATATTTTTTGGATTCTTCTGCATGTTATAATTATTCAAAAATTCAAAACTTAAAAGTTTTTTTGTCGAAATTTCAGTGTTTTGAAATATTATTTGACATGCTTTTTTTAATTTCTCATAACAGATTAAATTATTTTATTTAACAAACAGCACTTCACTAATATCCTTTTAAGATAAAAAAGTGAAAATTTAATCTCATTTTGATTATAATAACGTAATAAATTATTATGCGCAAAAAAAGAAAATTTCATATAACTAAAATATTATTAATAAAAACTTGTGTAAGAATTTAAATGTACTTGTATAATAACAAAAAAGTCAGATTTTACTTAAGTTATCAAGAAGCGATATAGAAAGATCTGTTTCAGTAGTTATTCAGACTTATTGAAATAGTACTATTCATTGTGTCCCAAAATAAAATCCTTGTATATTTTTTATCTCAGGCTTTTACTGCTGTAGCCATTCAGTCTAGTGTCGCGTTACACTCGTGAGGAAATTCCTGCTGAAACGTGTTTCATATTAGCGGTTCCCTTTGTCAAAAATATTGTGTCCGGCACCTGACTGACCTTCAAAGAAAGGGAGGAAATTTTTCATTAAATAACTCTACAGTATGCTCCCAAGGGAATTGCCTTCCTGGAATAGAAATGGAAGGGATCGAGAGCTAATTACCTCCACATTCTAGGAAAACATAAACGTTCCTCCCTTTTTATTGTTCACACGGTTAGTATTTCGTTTCTTCCAAAATATCGCTTCATAGGAAACAAAAATGTAAAACTTTTGAAAATCTGGAGTTTTGACATTTAAAATATTATTGACGTATGTTATATTTTCTGTCTACAATGTATTCTTTCAATGTGAATATTTATTTCATATTTTTGCTGGTATAAAACTGGTACTAACATATTTTTGCAGAGTTTTGAAAATTAAATATTAAATTACTTATTTGACAAACAATTCATTTAAAAGTATTTATATAATCTTTAATTAATGTTTTTGTTTGGGAAAATAATTTTTGTTTGACTCGTAATTTTGTTGGCTTTTCATTAGAACCTTATATTGAAAAATTCCTTTTTCAAATGGTAGAAATTAAAATCCATGAATGCTCTTTTCCTCTTTAAATGTTTGTTTTTTTCTTTTCTGTATGTTTAAACTTACAGAATCTTCTTTTTTAATAGCGTAATTGCAGGTTTTAGCTGTCTTTACATCCCTCCTTAAACATACAGAATATATTTCTTAGTTAATTAGTTCAATTTATATAAAAAAACAAATCTTTTAACTTGAAAAATTCGTTCAAGAAATTTATAAAGAAATCGAACATATTTCTCATCCTACATTGTAAAATTTTAAAAATAAGATCAATTTTAAATGATTTAAATTTATTAAAAGAAAAAAAACTTCATGCCATTGCATGTTTGAAACAGCACTAATAGAAATAAGTTTTAATTTTAATAGAAATTAGTCCTTATTTTAATAATAAAATATATTTTAATATCTTAAAAAACAGTTTTAAAAAATACCTTTAAAATACGAAGAAAATTTTCACTACTATGATAACTAATTGAGAAAGTTTCTGTACATAAAATTATGCGATAAAACAATTAAAATATATTTTTTGTCTCAGCACTTTTAATTCTTGATAATATTTTGAATAAATGAAAAACTTGAAAGAACAATATACAGTGCATCAGTTTGGAGGAAAAAAAATATTTTTAATAATATAATATATATTGTTTGACTGAAAATTTCTGATTAGATTAGATATACATAGTTTTACTTGAATTTATGTGCGTTTTGAATTTTAATTTAAGAAATTTGCGAAATATTTTTGTTATCTGAATTAACTTTCCGTTGCTCATCAGATATTTGCATTGATAATTCTATGGCATATAATTTAGTTATCTAAACTGAAATTAGATGAATACTTATTAACAAAGGTCTTCTAATTTTGGAATCAGAAAAATTGGTTTTATTGTATAAAAATGAAATATTATAAACTATCAATATCACGTTTTGTGTGATTTAAATTTTTTACAATAAAAATAATTTTGGTTTACCTTAATAGTCTTAATGATATAATTCAAAAAGCTATTTTAAATGCGAAATTTCCCATAAAGTTAAAATTGTTTTTTACAGGAATTTTTCTGAAATAAAATTTTATATTTAATCTGTGGTAAATGAAATGTTTAAAAAGATATTATTATAAAAAATCAGTTGAGTTGATCCTAAATTTGGAGTGTAAAGTCTTAACCAATTATTGTTTTGCAATAAATAGCTAAAGTTTGTAAAATTAGTAATAATATAGAATTTTTGAAAATATGTTAAGATAAGTTATGGCATACGTTCAACACCAAATGATCAACAATTTATATAATCTTTCATAAATAAGCTTATGCACAATTAATAGGAAGTAAAAATGTTTGTTTCAATTGGTTGTTAACAAGATAGGGAAAAAAAATTAAAAATTTTGTAAGACATTGTTACGGAAATGTTAAATCATTAAAATGAATTTTCTTAAAAGTTAAAAATTGATAAATAAATAAATTTATAAATAAATATCCCGACTTCAAAGCTGTAACATCCGGATCACAAGGTCTACATTGCCCTATTTGTTTTCCTAACCGAGGGCCTTGGAGTGCGAAGCATATGTCCCAGTTAGGTGAGCAGCCTGAGCTAAATTTTCGATTCTCAAGCATGATTGTTACTCACTTAATCGATCGACTGAAAGGATGAAAAATTGAGTTGACCCAGCCTGAGAATCGAACCTTGGACGTATATCTTGGGAGCACTAAGTCACCGTGCTTAACAAATGTAAAAGTTTGGGTGAATTTCGTCATACAGATTTCCATGGAACAGAAGTCTAGAGAAATGTGTGACTGAAAGATGTTACTCAGAATTAGAAAAGAAATTAAACCAAAAACTCTATTCGAACTTCCAACATGTCTTATCTCAAACGGTGAAGATAGAGAGAAGAAGAGGTTGCCATTCAAATACTTTTTACTATTTCGGCATCAATTGCAAGCTGTGAACGTTCATTTAGCAAAATAAAATTTATTTTGAATTATTTTGATCCACCATGAATCAAAACCGTCTAAAGTGATTTAACAATTTTAAGTATAAAAAAGAAAAATTTTAAATGATCAACTTAGATAAAGTAATTGGTCAATTCGCTTCAGCAAAGGCAAGAAAAATTTGAATAGTGTAGTATATCAGATTGCGAATAATTACATCTGCTTATATCTATGATATGTAACGAATTATTTCCCGTTTTAGGTTTTTTAAAATAATTGTATTAGTATATAAAATCAATTATGTCTTTTTATAATTAATTCTAAATTACATAAGTCCGGTTATTCTAATGACATTTTTCCGAATTCAATATAAATGTTGTTTTTTTAAATTAGAATTGAATTTTGTTTAAATTTAAAGCTGAGCTTGATACTTTAAATTAATATACTTACAATTATTTTATGATAGGTTATTATGGTAGGTACAACATTCTGCTATTATTTATATTGTATTCTTATTACAATTGTACTCTATTTATTATAATGTATCATATATCGTTATATTATTATATTTCTTTTATTACTTAATACATTTCATACCCATATTTATATTGTGGTATTATTTTCTTTTCAAGGGGGCGCCAAAAATGAATCGTACCCGGGCGCCAATTTCGCTCACTACTCCACTTATTCAGTTTACCAATTTGGATAAAAGCCTATAAATTTTATAATACGTTCGTTGTAGAAATGGTTACTCCTTAATTTGGCAAAAAATTTGGAAATTAATACTAGTATACTAAAATTTCCTTTCTGGTAAAAGTGGTATTTTTAGCACGTAATTTTATAGTTGCTATTTTATTATTGTCATTTTTAAGACTATCTTGTCATCAAGAAATTGCGAAAAATCCAAGAGATACCCCGTTAGTAAGCTTTTACCTTTATACTAAATTTAAAATTTCAGTGTATTTAATTATTATTACAATTCTAATAACTCAAATAAAAATAAAATAACTTTTTATGAAAATATGAGAATTGATAAAATAAAAAATTTATGGAACTTCCTCAAAGGCTCAGTTTGACATTAAGGATATTTGTATATTATGTTAAAATAAATATCATCAACACGATATTATCTCAACCAAACAATTTTATTTAATTTCCTTTTCCTTTACTATTGCAGGCATTCTAAAATTTCCAATCGTGTACCAAAAGCATAGCACTCTCTTCGCCCCTGATCCCTCTTACTAGTGTTACAAGAATTTCCTTAGCTCAATGGAGCCAAACTCTGGGATTCACCTCAACATAATAATAGGAATATGATTAGGTACAGTTGAACTCTAATTATCCGAATCAATTGAGACCGGAACCTTTTTGAATAATCAGAAATTCGCATTGTTGGATTTTTTTTTAAAAAGTGTTTATTTTAATTAATTATAATATGTTAAAATTGAGAGAAAAGCTACATATTTTTAAAGAAAAACATATAACCAATTATAAAAAAATGCAACACTTTTACAACAGATACTTACAAGTGAAAATACATATATACAAGAGCAATTCAAGTACGTACAGAGTTGTAAATGGAAGTCATTGTTTGCTGAACCTCTCGGTCATAGTAAGCTGTTTCACTTTCTTCATATGTTTTCGGGCAACCAAGTCACGCACCCGCTTGATAGTGAGAATTTGTATGTGGTCACACTCGGCCTAATTCATTTCACAGCAGTTTCAAAACCTGCAAATGCTTCACCAGTTGATGATCCTTTGCCAACTTCCTTTGCCAAGGTCATCTTCTTAATCACCTTTTAAATAAGTCTACATCACCATTTGCAATTTTTTATCTTGGGTCTCTTTCATAATCCTTTCTCTTATATCCTCATCACTAATTTCTGAACATTCAGGAATTTTTAAAAAGAATGTTTTTGAATTCCCCAAGTCTGTCGTCTGTCTCTCTCATTTTCTACTTCCTCTTACCTTTCCTTTTTTCAAGCTTTTTTCTTTTTCTCATTTTTATCACCTTCTTCAGCTTCATTTATTTTTCTAAAATTCTGAATGAAATTTGGAAAATTGGAGTTCTACTGTATATAATTTCTGAAAAAGCTGAAAAACACTTGCACAACTCGTTAAATTGAAGCGATTTGAAGTAAACTTTGTATGACGTCATAAGTTTCTGCACATCTGATTTTGTTCGTTGTGTATCAATATACACCAGAGGTGTCTAATAATCCGATTTTAATTTTTTCCTCCACTGCTGGAGATTTTGTTGTAATAATAGACGTAAGTACTACTTTTCTATAGTTTTGTTTAATAATGGTTGAAGAATAATTTAGTTTTTGTATTTGTTATCTTGTTTGGAACTTTATCAGCGCCATTTTGAATGCTAAAGGAAACAAAATTATTCTATGTAATATAAATTTCGTGGTATAGATTGTATCTTATAAATATATCAGTAGCAGCAATTTTTTTAGAATTTAGGATGGAGTGCGTAAGTTATCGTTGACGTAAAATGTAGTTTTGTTTATCTGTAGATTTAAGGCGTCTCCCAAGTTATATGTAAGCTTTGCAGTTGTATATGTAATTATTTCTATTTAATGTGTATAATTTTTTTTCAATCTAAGAATGATGCTTAGATTTGCATCCATAAATCTTAGTTTGTATGAATTTAATGATAAGAATTATACCTAATAATTTTATATTAATTTTAGGTGCAAAGGATTATTATTCCTGTGATTAAACTGCAAAATGGTGAGTAGAGAACTTAACTTTTTTCCTTAGATTGGATTTAGAACATATGATTGCTGTCATCTAGTAAATTATAAATTTTCAAGCCTTATTTTGAAATTGTTCAATAGCATTTGCTTAGTAATTTCTTTGTTGTTCGTATTGAAAGTGATCTAGAATATGTACTTAAATTTACTATGAAAATCATGTGATCCCTTAAGCTTTTATGTAGTGTTTTTGTGATCTAATGAACACAGAGTTCAATTAATTATTGTTCTATTTTTACTATATTTGATGCTCATTTTTATAAACCTCTTTTTTTATGAACATGCTTGTATTTATGATCTAATGCTTAGTCCTTAAAAACTAGTGTGGTATGTCTTTTAATTGGTGACTTTTATGATATTTTTTTGTCTCAAAGCAATTTAAATGCTGTGGCCATTTAAAAATCTTATGTTATGCAAAATTGACGTAAAACGCAAGACAAAACCAAATTTGGCTACAAAAAAAAAAAAAAAAAAGAATCGACCAACAAATACAACTTGGTAACACTATAATCAAAACAAAGGATGACAGATTTCTCGACAATGATTAAAATGTCTTAATAAATTCAAAATTAATTAATTTTTATGTATTTAGTAAAACAATTTTGATAAATCCAGTGATTTTTAATAGAATGTTACAAATCAATATTACATAAAAATGCAAATTTTCCGATTCCATTTAACAATTTTTTACATTTTGTCGAACATTTTCATTACAAATTATATTTTAATTTATTCAAAAATTCTAGTTTAATTACAAACAATTCCTTAAAATCCTTCAAAAATTAAAACAATTCCTTAAAAAATTTACAAATTAAGCAAACAGTTCTGAAATAAATTAAAAAAATATAATGCTTACCTTCATTTTTCTTCACATTCCATCTTATTTTGTGGATATTTATTCAATGGTTTATAAGCTGCTGCTACATAATTAAGTCTTTAAAAAAATTGCTGGATGCAGAGTGCTTCTTATGCCGCATAATCAACAAGGTAGGAAACAAATTGATTCACTTCTTCCCGGGTTCCTTTTAACCTTCTTTTTATCACACTTCACATCCCTTTGATGGTGTTAGTGTGAGCGCCTGAATCCTAATCATTGAAGTGAAGACTATGTTTGACATTTATATGCTGAAAGCCTTCACCCGATAAACAAATGTATGCTTTCGCGCAATAAGAGGTAATTACATTACTAGATAAAACATTCTCTTACAAAAATCGTAACACTTCTTTTGATCTGCATGCAACAACTTTCATAAAACACTTTCCAGATTCTCTTATGATGTCTCCAAACACCCACCTTCAATCAAAACTTTTTTTCCTCTTTTAAATTTTTGCTTTCCAAGTTTACTTTTGTCTATTTCGACTATCACTCTAGACCTTACCACTATTTCATTTGTTTTCAGACACATTTTGACACACATCTCACAACAAGAATTCTTCCAATCAACCACCACATGACTCGATACATTCAACTCGTCATATAACTCTTTCACCACATATACAACATTTGCAACAATGCTCTCAGGCAATTGTCCCTTGGAAAACCAGGATTTCTTTCAAATGCTTTTTTTCTCATAATGCTTATCCTTATCTGTCACATTTCAACACCATTTCATACTTATCTTTCACATCCATACTATCAGCAAGTTTCATTTCTGCACCACATTTACAATATAAATAATTTTTAGAAATCAAACCAACCTTCATGCACCACATAATTTCTTCTTGTATCACACAAACAATGTACATCTTGTAACTTCTTAAACTGCATCTCAACACCTGATATTCAAGTGAGCTCAAATGATATTTTATGTAAAGTGAAATATTGAATATGCTTGAATATTTTATGTAAAGCGAAATTTTGAATGTACTCGAAGATGACTGAGACAATACCTTACAAATTGAAAATGGCAAAATATTCACAAATGGGGATGACAAATGACATCCGGCTTTTCCCAGAAATCAGGTGACAAGTGATTCTCTCTCTCCCCCTACCTAGGACGAAATAAGAAAATAATAAACCATGTAAATAAAGTCGGGTTTACCCTAGATTTCAAACTGCTTAGCCTAAATTCATGCAGGAAAACAGTAATTGTAATAAGTATTGATTAAAGATTCTATTTAAAATTATTTTAGAATTAAAATTAAAAGAAATTAGCAAAAAATAAAAACATTTATCAATATCTAGTTAAAAATAAAATAATGAATTTCAGTGATTAAAAGTAGAATGTTATAAATCATTACTGCATTAAAGTAGACAAATCTGAATAATTTTAAGAAATTGATTCTATAATTTCGTTTATTATTGGAAATTTAAATTCTTAACATAAAATTATAGGAATTCTATGCCTTCTGAAAATAATTAAAATAAAACTCTTACCTTCATTTTTCACCTGGCCCTTGCATGTATAGCAAAATCCAAGTTGGATATAAAAGAAAGCATTGAAATTCTGTCGTTATATCTACAGCAAAATACATAACTAAATTAAAAGACTATTGAAATTCCAGCGTTACATCCACAGCAAAATATAAAGGAAATATTTATATTCTGCGCTACATCTGAAGTGAAATAAAATATATATATGAAAAAACAGGATTTAAATTATCATGCTTCACATTTAATAAAAAATCCAAAATGAAAATGGCAAGCATTTCTAGGATGTCCGCAACAGGACATTCTGATGCTGTATTTGGAGACATATTTGGCGACTAATCGTTTTTGGTGATGTTTTGAAGAGGAAAAAAATGACAAAATTTTACCAGGTCTGGCGATTTTTCACATTTTGTGAGGTAAAACCGTGGCGGTATTTCATGCTTCGCAAGCTGAGACTGTAATACTCATTTTAGAAAATATTTTAAATGTATAAAAAAATGGACTAAAGTTGTAATTTGTCGTTGTGAAAATGAAGTTTAAATGTTTATATTCATCAAAGGGAAATGTGAGAAGTTTAATAATTTCAAATTGCTATATAGTCATAAATAAAATGTTATTAAAAACAGGAAAAATATATATATATTACATGTGAAATATAAATAACTGATCAGTGTTCAAAATAAGTTTGCATGGACTGAAATTATCTTGAAAAATGAATAATATAATGCATTTTTGATTTAACTATTTTTGTTTTTATGGATTTATTTATTTTTAAGTTTTTATTTTGATCATAATCTTAAATATTTGAATACTGAGTTTGGAAATAAAATTTTCTTCCATTAATATTACATATAAATTCATTTATCTAAAATTGTGCACTTTTAAGAGTACTTGAGTTATGATAGTATTGTCAATTTTATAATATTTATTTGTTTTGAATATGAAACAAATTTGGTTGTTTTTATTTTATTTTAAATTCTATTGGTCTCAGTAGAAGATAAATTTTAAGTATATTTAAAATTTCAAAATTTTTACTTTATATTTGCTACATGAATATTTATTAGCTTTTTGGTGGTCGTCTTTGCTAAGTTTCACAATGTCATGGATCTGATCTAGCTGCCACTAGATCTTCGAGGGATTGGAAACAAAAATTTTCATTAAATACGCTCTCATTTTTGCATTTAAAACTCTAACAACTGATTTTCTTATGTTACAGTTGACAAACTCTTAAATATTAAGTCTTATAGACTATGAAAAAAAATTGTTGCAGAACTATTTTGATTTAAATTGATATTTTCATTGAAATATCAAGATTCAAGTTTCCCCGCTTGCCATCTTTCTCAGACAAACTGTTCTTTGAAAATGGCAAGGTCGAATATTAAAATGCAAATCTGGGTATTTACCAAAAAATACACCGTTACAATTTTACAGAATATTTGTTTTATTAGACGTTAGGAAACGTACCAAATTTTATCCAATAAAGCTTTATTTTGGAAAACGGATTTTTCGGGAATGCAAAGTTGTAACTTATAATCAAAGCGGGGTAATAAGAAGTGGTAATTGGTTAGAGGGAAGACGTATCCCATTATTAATGGCAGTGAGATTCATGTATTGCTGGTGTAAAGAATTAACAACAGTCAAATTTTGTGGCGGAGAATTTAATTTAGCAAACAAAACAGTCAATGACTGGAATAGTTATACGAGAGAGATTTGTATTTTCCACACATGGAATGTAAAGAAAGAACAAAAATAGGTGGATCTGGCTGCATTGTGGAAATAGATGAAAGCTTGTTCACAAAAAGGAAAAATAATTCGGGTCGAATATTGCCAGAGCAAGAGAGATTTTTGGTGGCATCTGTCAAGAGACTAAACAAGCAATTTTAAACCACGATTTTCCAGAAAATTGTTGAAAACATGGAGGAAAGGAGTACACTGAACATGGAGGAAAGGAGTATTCTGACAGTTGCAGAGCGTATCAGACTGATCAATTGGTAATCTCTGGATTTAATAATTTAAGAGTAATTTACAATAATCTTGTCGACTCCAAAACAGGTGTGAATAGCCAAAGAATGTGAGGTTCCACAAAGTGGAGGAACAACAGAAAACGTGGTACAGCAACAATCTTGATTCTTACTTGGCAGAATTCACATAGCAACAAAACCAAGAAAAGGATAAAAAAAAAAATCGTTTTTATTATATTTTAAAAAAACCATTTTCCAGTATATTCCACGAAAACGTAATTGATATATAGTCATGTAAGAATTATACATATAAAAATTACTTAACATTTTTCTTTATATTATTTTCTTTATTATTTTATTTCATACTGTTTCTCTATCACATTGTACTTTTCAACTACGCGCTCCATGTCCCGTCAGTGTATTCTGTTTTTAGAATTGGCCCCGTCTCATATAATGCCACGAATATGGTTGCGATAATACACAAGTACCGTAATAACAGCTATTGAAGCCTTAAATAATATTGGTTTCATGGGGTCAAAAATATCTGTTAAGGTATTTTAATGTTTTCAGTTTATTATAGTTATCAAACTCTCAAATGTTAAATCTTAGACTATATAAAAAAATATTGCTGTTGTAAAAATATTTTAATTTAAAATGTTAGTTTTATTGAAATATACAAAACTGTTTAAAAATGTAGCTATCATGTTTCAAATTTAATTTCAGCGAAGTATTTTTGTATTTAAAAAATAAAGTGTTTGTTTTTATTCTTTTTATTTTTAAATAATGTAATTGGATTAATTATAATGTTTCTTTAACATTTAGCGTACCACTAAGATATATGTTGGTAATTTGCCAGAAAATGCTCATAGTTCAGAGCTTCAAGAAATGTTTGAAAAATATGGAGAAGTTAAGGAATGTGACATTGTAAAAAATTATGCATTTGTGGTAAGCATTTTTTTGGGATGAAAACTTTATAAATTAACTACACTAGTGATGTATTTTTATTTATATCAAATTGTTTACTTTAGCATATGTCTTCTGAAGAAGAAGCAAAAACAGCCATTGAAGCCTTAAATAATATTGATTTCATGGGATCAAAAATATCTGTTGAGGTATTAATGTTTTCAGTTTACTCTTAAATTTGTTTTATTGATGACACAGTGCATTTATATATACAATCATGTGAAAATTTTTATGCGTAAATATCAGGATATATTAAGTCTATTTTTAGAATAACTTTTAATATTAATCATATAAGCAAAATCATATAAATATTTATATATAATACAAGCAAAATCATATAATAAACCACAAAGTTACATGTTTTTGGAAACATTGTTTTACAAATCTGCTTTTACAATATTGCCTTTATAAATGCTAAATCTGAATTTGTTTTCCAGATTTCCCATAGTAAAGTACGACAACGACCAGGTATGGGGGGCAAAGGGCAATGTTATCGTTGTGGTAGGCAAGGCCATTGGTCTAAGGAATGTCCACGAAATCCTGCTACAAGAATGAACAATGGTCCTCCTGTTGGATACCCTACTGGTGGATATGGAGGTGACAGATTTCCGCGTTTTGGAATGGACAGGCCTTTTGGTGCAGATCGTTCATTTGGAGATCGTGGTTTTGTTGACCGTATGAGACCTTACCCTGATCCTTATGAAAGGCGCCCTCCTATGTCAGCTCCACAGCAAGACAATTATATGTATTATCGTAGGCCTTACGAATCTTACTACTCTCGACGATCACCACCAAATGTGCCACAAGTACCAAGCAGGTAAAGTTAATATATAATGCTTTTTTATAGCAATACTGGAAATATCCTTCGAGTATTATACTTTTATTTTAGAAATTTCTTCAAAAATTTATTTCATCTATAACTTTTTATTTTGTTATTCTATAACTTTTATTTTGTTCATTTAAAATACAAGTTTAAGGCACACCATTATAAAATATATATTAATATTTCAATGTGGCTTAAATTTATTATTTAATGTTAATATTTTTCATTGATCAATATTTTTTTCTTTCAGATATGACTTTACCCAAGATCCGTAAGTGGAATTCTATATTCATATATAAAATTAATATACTGAGGTTAATCTACAAGTTTAAATCTTAATTTAAAGCATTTATTTCGTATTTATTTTCAGTTCTTTTGATTAACGTGGTGTTTATATTATAGTGACATTTTTTAGTTTTGTGATCCTAAACAAGCATTTCCACTTTTTTCTTTAAAGCACTTTTGCGTCGGGACGTCTAACACCTACCTCACGTCGCGCTCCGGTGTATTAAAAGAAGCATGACGGTCGCGTGGTCGTTCTGGCGGTTGGATCTCGCGATTTGGTGCAGCACAGAGCCGTCTGACATGGATGCAATGAAGACTTCATTTTTATTGTTTAACATAAATGGCTGTCTGACGTCATACTACAATATCATATGGTGAACTGTTTCGTGTCGTCTAATAACCGTCGGACGCTCACATTTTCGTTTTAATATTGTTCAATGTCATTCTGTAATTTCTTTATCATTTAGATTTCAATAAAATATCCGTTCCGAGTGATTCTTTTCCTTAATCGAAAATGTTAATCAAAATTTAATGCTAATGAATTTGAAGTACTAATAAATTTTTGACTCGTCTGCTTAGCGTTTCAAACAAACTATAAATAAATACGGTTTTAACTTTATCTAGCAGTTCTAAACTTTCAAAATTGGATATTTTCAATTGTAAAATTTAAAATCTTTTTTATGTTTAAATTTGAACTATTTACTAAAAGCATCTGTTACGAAGTTAGGTTGAAATTTCCTGTTATATTACGAAAATTTATTAAGCGGTCTACAAAAATATAGTTGCGCAATTTCAATAAAATGATGTTCTTTACTGTGTAGAAGACCAATCTTAAGAGTAAAGTCAGGTTATTGGGATTAATAGTAAATTTTGTTAAATAAATTATTTTTTTCAGTTTTCTATTGCATTCTTAACGAGTATACTTTAATGCTATCTTCTAAGATTAATAATCAAAAGAAATACTTTTAATCTTGTTGAAAAATTGTAGATTTACAAGTATTTTGAAGTGTAACTTTTCTTAACTGTTTTAGTTTTCAAAGAAATTATCTACTGTTTATATCATATTTTTAAAGAACAGTTTAGGATTTAAGACTATTAAAGTATATCTTTATTTTCAAAATTCATATTTTTAATTTTTAAGGTTAAAAGAAACAAGTGAAATATGCATCGAATTTGCTTTTGAGTAAATTTCCAAATGCTATTATAAAATGAAAATATTTTATGGAAGCTATTTATGTTTTCTTGTCAAAGAATTATAATATTTGTAAAAATTCAGTTTAAAATTAATCAAAATGAAGCTTTTTTTTCTAACTTTGACTGCTGAGTGTACATCTGTATATTCATTTTTATGTCTGAGATACAGTCAGTAACTAATGATAATTTTGTTTACTTTTGTTTTTAATGTAAAAACAATATTCAAAGTTCATGTTATAATGATTATTGGATAATTGTGTTTTAAGATTTCAGCACAAAAGGATTCTTTTGGATAATAAATATCACTTTTTTGTACTATTTATATTAAATAGGTAAAAGATGACAAATCTGTACAAGGTTGGCGCAATTTCTGTGCTAAGCACTGCACAGCTATCTCACCAATCTAAATTATGTCACTAGGTGCGATATCCACTTGCTAAACACCAATCGCGTTCCAACTTCAACTTTGTAATTATGTTCTATTTTGAATATTTCACTATAATTAGGTACTATAGGCACATTAAAATTCTAATAACTAGAAACAATTTTTTAATTAAAACTCAAATTTTAATATACCGGGTAATGGCGCCTATCTTTTAAAAACTTCAGTGTAGTGCTACCTACTACTAAAACAACCAGGCAATAAAGCTAAATTTCTAATGTTAACAAATAGCATTTTTCTATAACTTGAATTTTAATATACCGAGCAGAGCGCTCACCTTAAAAAAAGACTTTAATGTATTGATACCTACTACAGTGACAGCCGGGCAATAAAGCTAAACTTCTAACGTTAATAAATTGCATTTTTTATTCAAACTCGAATTTTAGTTAACCTAATTTGTGACTCCCACCTTCGAAAAATTTCAGTACAGCGCAATCTAACACTAACATGAAACATGCACTTTGCTTATGTAAACATACATTTTTATAAAAACTAGAGTTTCTAATAATCCCTCTAAATGAAATTTTAATGAAAAAATAAAATAACTCACCCAGCTGAGAAAGAATGGTTTTAAGCGCTTTGAAGAAATCTTCTATTGTATTTTCTTTATGGTTTCTCTGCCATACATTCTCTATAATATATGAATCAAACTGACCAGGCACATGATTAGTACTCTGTATAGATATTTTTGTGATTGATCAAACAAAAATTTGAAATTTGAACAAAAAACAAAAATTTGAATTAATAAAACTTAAAAAAAATTCCAAACAATGTATCTTCTAAAAATTCTGGATAATATAAATTAAAAGAATTGAAAGTCCAATTACGGGAAAATTAACATAACAAATTCTTATTGTAAATAAATAAAATTTAAGTGTTGGACACAAAACGAATTTCACACATTCCAAATTGTTTAGCCAGTTCAGTGCACTTAATCGCAGGCTAGTGCATTTTACCCTCTGTATAGTTTTCTACTCTTAGGCAAAATATGCAGAATTTGATGCTAAAATTCAAATTTAATTGTTATTATCCTTTGTCCCCATTTAATGGAAAATTATATTTTATTTATAAAATGTGTGTAAATTTATGCATTTTCTTCATAAAATGAATATATATATATATATATATTACGCATTTCTTTTACAAATTAGTTTTCTAATAACTGAGATTTATTAGAATGTATGTTGAGGAATGAGAAAATTCTATATATTTTAAAAAGTTACTCATTTTATCTAATTATTTAAATAATTTGCTTTATAAAAATGTAGTGGAAAACCCTTTATTACATTTGAATCTATACGTAAACAAAGAGTATATATGTAAAAATATTTTACAAGTATGGAATATGTTAAATTCTTACTCTAGTTATTGAAATATAGATACAAAGCTTCAATTTAAGATTAATTTAAAATTAAGAAAATTAAAATATAAACTTATATAATTTATTATAAAATATAATATTTTGTTTTTAATTTTTGCCAGCAGGATTTGTTAATATTTTTAAAATACAAGTTGAATTCCTTGCCAATAAAAAGCTGCCGGTGAACTGTAGTTAAATTACTTTGATATCTCATAGGTTGTCATAGAGAAAAATCCATTCTTGTTTACATTAATTTTGTGATAATGCTAACAAAAAGTTAGTAATCTGATTATGGGATTTAAGGAGGTACGGCTCCCACCCCAGCCGCAATATTTAACAAATTCCTCTATTGGCTTCTCAGAGATACCTTAAGATTTTTCTGATCTAATTTTATTACTTAATAAAAATTAAAGCTATTTTTAAAGGTATCCCAATTAAAAAATTAATTAATGAACTTAAAAAAATGAAGTCCCCTATGGATAAACTATTCAAGTTAACTGAATATTTTCAGGATCTAGTAAACTTAATGTAACCTAATAAATAATATCTAATCAATAAATTTTCATTTCTTATTTAATATTAAAATAATTTAAATTTTTATTCACCTTAAATCAATATTTTACTTAATTTTAATATTTAAAATAAAGTTTTATACTCAGTATCATTTCCAACTTAGCTCCTCCCACTTCAGATTTTAACCAATTATATGCCAGTCAGTTGCATTTTTGGCTTACCAACTCATTTCCACCTTCATAAGAGGGTGAGGTCCTTCTGACTGAAGTACCTCGTGAGGCAGGTGCAGTCAGCCGACGTGTAGCCTGTAATGGTTTTTCTCTTGCACCACCCAAAAGGTTGAATTCACTGGATCTTTGAATCTCCATATACACGTGTGTATGTTATAATATCTAAATGTTTGAGTTGCCATATAAAAGTGTGTGCTTTTCTTAAAACAATTTTTAAATAGTTCTGAATGTTTTTTATGAATTGGGAATAATTTTAATGAAATAACTTAAGTTTTAGATTCTGTCACATTTTATTTGTAATAAAGTCTTAACCTTTTTCTAGGAGTTGTAATTTAATTTGAAATGTCTTACACATGCTATTTTGATGTTCAGGATACATTTAAAAATTTTCTATTTGAATTTAAAGAAGTCAAATTATTAACATAATATATTAATTTTGTTAAGTTCTCCATTGATTTTCACCAGAAAATCAAATTAGTTTATATTTGAGGCAACAAATTGTTAGGCATATTTTCTGATTTTTGATATTTAATTAAAAAAATTTGCTTTCAATGTTAATGAATGAAAATTGCATTTATTTTTTAAAGTTGCATTCTTAAAGTTATTTCAGAAAAAATTCTTCTAAGCACTATTATTTTGATCCATAATTTTCTTTTGTGAATTATACTGTTGGTCTAATTTTGATTTTGAATGACATTGTTAGTGTAGAATGATTATACATTAAGTGTGCACAATAAGTATCAGTTATATAGAATTGAATATAGAAATGTTTAAGAAACTATTTTTGTTAAATTGTTTGGAAGTCACTGGGGAAGTTGTGTAAAATTTATCAGCTTGGCAAGGACCCTTATGCTATAAAAATATGATTTTTTTACCTATCATAAATTCACACATAAAAAGTTTACATTAAAAAAATTTAATCACTTTATTCAAATTTTTAATTCTCCTTGGAAAAATAAATGTGCAAAAGATAATTTTAAATTAAATTTTATGATATTTTCATTAGTATCAGAATAGGAATAAATATTTTAGTGTTTAGATTTGACATGAAACAATGTTAGATGAAAAACCTAAGTTTAAAAAAGAAATGCATCATTTTATAGAATGTAAATGATTAAAATTAAATTTAGTTATTTCTTGAACAATCCTTTATAAATTTCGTTTTGCTATACTTGTGTAAAGAATATTAAACTTCTATTCAATTTTAACTAAAGCATTTCGTTTATCTAGTGTTGGCATGTGCTGTTAAGAATTTATTCTAATTGCATAGTTTATAATTGCAAT
Organism: Latrodectus elegans; assembly: GCA_030067965.1. Taxonomy (NCBI): domain Eukaryota; kingdom Metazoa; phylum Arthropoda; class Arachnida; order Araneae; family Theridiidae; genus Latrodectus; species Latrodectus elegans. The sequence goes on along the minus strand of CM057819.1, from coordinate 31,165,311 downwards.
TTTTATAAGCTATTACCTTTATAATTAAACTAGTATGTTTATATTGGTATAAACTGACAAAACTGAAAAAAAAATTATAGAAAACTATATTGATATTCTGAAGCAAATTTTAATCTTGCATGTGATCATATTTTATCTATTTATTAAATTCATTGCTTACTGTTGGATTATCAATAGTTAAGACTAAATCAGCATAGAAAAAAGGAAACACAAATTTAAAAATAGGAACTAAGGATTTCCATAATAAATTTAGAAAGAAGTTTTCTAATAATTTATCGATATTGCCTGTTTTTCTCTATCCTGAAAAGTGACGATGTGTACTGAATTTTGTAGTCCTACTTAAAAAAAATGGAAATGCATGGTTAACTTATTAAAAATGAATAATTTGGTTAATAACATTTATAGCATCACAGTGTTGATGAAAAACATATAAAAAAAGTTTGAGCAATATGAAAATTTTTTAAAAGATTTTAGTTTCTTTCAGGTGTAATTACAGAAATAAGAAAGGAAAAATATTTTTTTAAAGCCTTTTACAGGTTTTTTGCTTTTTAAAAAATACATTGTTTCCATTGAAATCTACTTCATAAATTTAAAATTTTTGACTAATGTGAACTATTTTTTAGGTACTTGAAAAAAAATATATTTAAAATTTCTTATACACATGTGCATGTGTAAATTTAAAAATGTTTTTGAAGTTTTAACAAATCATTAAAATTTGAGTAATGACATTAAAAATGTTAAATTGATGTCATGAACTATTTGATGTGTGATTTCTTATAACATTGTAAATTACTTTTATTACAAGAAATACTGAAGTGGTAGATCTCGCAAGTTCATAATTATAAATTTTCCATTGACAATTATTTCTTTTAAGACAAAAATCTAGTTAATGAAACCAAAACTGACCTTGAAATTTTTTGTATAAAAATTATTTGAAGTGATTAAATATATATTATAGCTCTAGTATTTGGAATTGGATGATTTGTTAGACTTCAAACTTTACAAACTTGTAAGGTGAAGTTTTTTCTATTTATCAGTATTGATTTTTGGGAGGTAGAAACATGCAATAAGTGATAAAATTATTAAAACTTTAAAGCACCATAGCATTTTAAATCATAATTTAAACATTAGTGATAAAATGTTAAGAAAAAATTCTATTTTTTAACATTTTAATCGTATATATTAAGGAAAATATTTGAAATGAAAGAGAGGCTCAGTTTTAATTTAATATTTAATAGTTCTAATAGCACAAATATCATTTTTCTTGTAAAAATATTTATATGGAGCTATATTTGCTAAAAATGTATTCGCTATATGGAGCTGTATTTGTTATCGAATATTTCATTTAATGAATTGCATTCTTTTGAAGTTTCTCATGTTAATATTTAGAAATTGCACATCCTGCAACTTTTTTAGAATTTCTGCTATTATAAATTACAAGCATAGTAAAAACTACTATCTTCATTTAAGTTAAATTTTCCCCATTTAACCGCTTTATTATAGAATGGAGTTTATCAAATGCAACAACTTTTAAGATATTTTATACATTTAGAAAGTGCATGAATGAATCCAGAAACCTGGGTATAATTAAAATATTTAAGGATTTAAGAGAGATGCAAAATTAAATTTATAAATGCATTATATATGTGTGTGCTATTTTTAGGTACTCTTATTGATTGGTTTTTTTCAAGTAAAAGTGATAAGAAGTGTCTTGTAATGTATTGAAGGATGGCAGATAAAATACCTTCTGCTGAATTTTTATACATAGCTTTAAGGTAAGTTTTAGGTGTTTTTAAAATGCATGTGTGTGTGTGGCAGACACTTTTTCCTGTTGTCATAATTATTTAATTTTGAATAATTTGTTATATTTGGTGGATTTTTTTTATAAAACCTTTTTTAGTAAAAGGTAATTTTATCAATCATAAGAATGATTTCTACTGCATGCAAGTCTATTTTAATAAAATTTATTTTGCATTGTTTTCATTTGCAAAGTAATGAAATTTTGAAAACATTTAAATATAGGATTAAGTTTATTCAATATGAAATCTCATAATTTGTTAGACTTTGCAGATAATTTTCTTTTCTGTGTTTAAAGAAAGGATTGCATTATGTTAAATGCCTGAAAATAAAACAAATGATTAATGCAAAAAAAAAGTTTTTATGCAAATTACTGTTAAATATTCATAATTATTAATAAAATAAGGATTGGTCAATATTGAGCTAGTCTATTTTGATTAATGTTTTTAAAAGTTGAACTAATTTTTGGAAGAAATACAAAAACGAAGTTAAACAAGTGGAAAACTGTATTTAATATAAATATTTTTACATGAAATAAAATTAGTGCCACATTCCTTTATCAGTAATGTGCTAAACTTTTTGAATTGTTTTAATTAGAATTTATGAGATTTTCAGGTAAATCCTTTTCTTGTTTACTATTTTCTTGAAAAGAGTGTGGTATTAACAATTTATCATTAATTATATAAAACCAGAAAATAGTCTTTCTCCTCTTGCAAAAGAAATGCCAATTAAGAGGCAATAAACTGAAACCACAAGCCTATTGTGGGGCTTGTATTCCTGTGTCTAGTAACATTTTCTATATAACACTAGTAGATTTTTGGGAAAAAAAAAAAATCCCAATTCTTGAACTGTGCATGCCCTTTACACTTTTTTCTAGATAAAAAATTTTATAATATGAAAATACCAATACATTTCTTTATTTTCATCTTATAATAAAGTTTTTACTTTACACTTATGGTGATTCATAATGAGTACTTATATGTAAAATATTTCTTAGTAAACTAAAATGAACTTTTTTGCATATATGTTTACAGTTTAAATATATTTAATAAAGATATCTCCATTGTATTGTATTTTAGAGTGGACATGTTTTTCCATTGAACTTGTGATTATTATTCTTTATAATTATGTAATTTGCTTAAAAAAAATAAAAAAATTATGGTATGATAAGAAATGTAAAAATTGATATTTATCAAGCATATAAATTGCCTTGTTTCACTACGCAGTTTTATTAACATCGTTTAAAATGAGTATTTGAGTTATTTTGATTTGCAGTCATTAAATTTATTCTGATACAGTTTTTATGCTATTTAGCATAAGAGGACATCAATTATAATTTCATATGAAACAAATTTTTCAAAAATTCTATTTTAAATTATTGGGTTTTAAAGTAAAATAAATCAGGGAAATGTGCAGGTTTGGTGCACAGCTATCTCGCCAACCTAAATTACATCACTACGCCTAATATCTGGCTATCAAATACCGGTCACACTTGAACTTCAACTTTGCAATTGTACTTTTAAAATAAAGTAATAATAATTTTTTTAAATTCCAAATATCAAAATTTCTTACTATAGAAGTATTAAACTGCTAATAACTAAGAACTTAATGTCCGAAGATTACATAGTAAAAACAAATATAAATTAAGTATCATGAAGTCTACAGAAGTTCACATATGACAAGAAAGCTAAATCTCTAACATAAACAAATTACATTTTTTATTAACTGAAATCTTAACTAATCGGGCAGTGCCACCCACTTTTAAAAATTTTAGTATGTACTATTTTAACACTGAAATTAAACACTCAATAAAGCTTATTTAAAGATGTATATTTACATAAGTAAATATTTTTATAAAAACTAGAGCTTCTAATTAATCAATGTTACTACTCTGAATATATATATTTCATACAACAGCAATTTTAATTCAAAACAAATAACTCAACCAATCAAAGAATAAACAGTTTTCGTTGTTTCAAAGAAATCTTTTACGAGGTTCTTTTTGATTTTTTTGCCATACATACTCTGAGGTATGGATCAAAGTAACCAAGCACAGATTAGTACCCTTCACAGATACTTTAATTGCTGACCCAACAAATATAACTTAAAAAAAAAATCTAAACAAATTTCAAAAATTTAAAGACATTTTATTAAGAATTCCTAATATATTATCTGGACTTTTTTGAAAATACAACTTTAAAAAAAAATTAATGAGAACATTAACTTCTTAAATTGTAACCAAATAAAAGTACCAATTAAATGTTTCAAAGATTGCACACAAAGCAAATTTCGTTCAAGTCATACAATGACTTTACGTCATAAAACACATGACGAACTGTTAATCTTATTTTCAGCTCTTAATAGCCAGATTGAATCATTGCACAGTTCCCTAGTCTTACGCAGTTTTTAAATGTGGCATTTAAAAATAAGTTAGAATTTTTGTAGATTTTTATGAAATTAAGAAATTGTACTATAGGAAACTTCACTTATAAAAGTTTGTTGTATTTGTGTGATTTGGCTTTGAATATTCCTCTCTTTTTAAATAAATTCTCTCAAACTCTTTGATTTTTCTATTTCTGTTGATATATTTGTAATACATGAATAGATAATTTAATGATGGTATTTGTGTAAAATTCTGTAACAATTTCAGGTATGTTTATAATTTTAAGTCAATAGGTACATAAGGCTATAAAAATATGAATTAAAAATGGGAATCCTAATGAATATACTCAAATGAATTAGCTGTAGAAAGTAAACATCTTAATGTCTTTGTATTTATGATTGGTTTTGGAATGTACACTGTAGTGTCACAAATAATGAATAATAAGTTCAAGTGTCCATATAACAATTTGAAAGTGTGTGTGCGTGTTTGAAAATTGACTCATTAAGTTTGACATGATTATTTGATGTATGGCATATTTTATACTTGAAATGCTATTTGGCTTTTTCAATGGAATTCAACATTCTTCTGTCATTTTTAATGACAACTCTTTACTAGAATCATTAACAAAAAAGCAACACAACAGTAATCAATTTGTGTGAATGTATGACCTATTTTTGAACATTACTGTGGTTGTTCAGCAGTTACCATGGGTGCAAAGGTCTGGAGAAAATCTCCTTCAGATCAATGTCAAAATTGAGGGAGTGGATCCTTTGGTGGTGCCATAGTTTTAGGATTTGAAGAGTAAAGTTGTACTTACTTAGTGGATATCTGATTAAATGAAAGATGCACTGACTTAAATTCGCATAGCCAAGGCATGGTGAGCCTGGCACGCCCAAGTGTCACTAGTAACAACAACAGACGAAGTAGGCTTGTATCTCACTCTTTTGCTATATCAGCTGTAGTGCCTTTTTAGAAATTTTGGAAAATCAGATGTATTCTTCTTTTCTAAGTTGTGGAATGAGGTAATTTCTTATGATGTGAAGTTTTTTGGCATCAAAACAAATTTGTAGACACTAAATGCTAACATTCATAAAAATTATTTAAGTTTGTCAAATTGAATATACACATTAAAATAGATAGAAGTCACACACATACAAACTTAAAGTAACTTTGTTAACATATATGGAATGTAAAGATTATATCAGAAAGGAAAATAAGAGCATAACATTTAAAAGTAATGTTCTGATTCTTAATACATTGTGTGATAATTTATCCGAAGGAAAAAGACAAATTTATATGCTCTGAAGAATGACATCTTTAAGTGTTCAAAATTCTTTTCAGTTTTACTTTGAATTTTGTATGACAAATTTATTTTCAGTCATCAGGATTGATGGTATGAGCACTCATGACAAAATTGTTAATCAATGATTGTGGAAGGGAGTAAAGTGAATATTTGTAAGTAATTTTAAGTTTTATACTATCTAACAATTGAACTATAAAAGTAGTGTTGAAAGAATAGTTTGGTTTAAAGTTTAAATTGAATATGAAAAAATTACTCTCGCTTATTTTCTATTTTGTCATTACAATGAAGATGCATATCATTTCTCCTAGTTATGATTTCTCTTTCAAATTATAGGTGTTCACTATAAATTTTTTCCAATTGCATCTGTTCATGACTTAGTTGGAATTCCATGTAAAAGATAAATCTTAATCTTTACAATATTTTTAGAAACTAAATTCAGGTTTTCCATTGATTTGATGACTACATTTGAATGAATAAAATTTATTTATGCCATATTTCACAAAGAGTATTTGAGTTGTTTGTTTTTTCTAAGTAAAAAATATTATGCTATACTACAGTTCTAAATATGTTAATATATATAACATTTAATGTCATTTTGTTTAGCACTTAAGATTAAAAGTAAAAATATCATTTTTTATGAAAGGAAGGGAGAAGCTCTCATTAAAAATTAATATAGTTTAGATAAAGTGTGAAATTGTAGTAAGAGTTATTTTGTGTCTGAAAAATAGTAAAAATCTTATTGAGAATTTTATAAAATTGCTTTCCTTATATAAGTGCTTAATTTTTACTTGCCTTTCATTATTAAGGGGCAAACCCGAGATACTGAATCAAAGTATGATTATACTAATGGCTTTGTTCTGTTTATCTCAATCTTTATTGGGTTTTACCTAGCATTGATTTTTTACTCTTGTTTATGCATTAAAATACCTATTCTAATGTTATACTGCATTATACTCTAACAGGATTGTTCTTTTATACAATAAAACATTTCATTATAATTGTAAAGTACACTTAATTATGGATTTACACAAATGTTGCTTTTAACAGATTTCCAATTTTCAGTTTTGCAGATCCTGCCATGATCAACAGATGAATATTTCAGTATTTGCATCAAATCACTTCCAATTTTGATTTACATTAGTGTATAGGTGTGGAGAAATTCATTTTCATGCAATAACTCTCATTCATAATTTTGTATTATATTTTGTTTGATTAAAGAATATCTTATTAGTTTCTTTGTCATTAATTTTGATTCACTGTATGTGTAATTCTTATACATAAAGCAAAAGATGTTTTTTAATTCTTATTTTTTATTAATTATATGAAAATTTAGAGAATTTTGTGCTTTTCAAAACATTTTATTTGCCGAAGAATAACTGGCTTTCCTTGTAGTTTGATTTTTGTTAGTGAAAAAAAACTTATTGTTGGCAAATAACTTTTAACTAGATTTTTTTTTCAAAATGAATGGGTACCTTTGATGTTTCAGTGCACAATGCCCCTTTTAATCTATCATGTAAAAGTTAATTACATGAAAGTGCACATATTTGTGTTTAAATTGCGATTTAAAGAATGTGTATTAAGGGAAAATAAAGTAAAAGTGAAGTTGTTTCCAGAAGAATAACTTAGTTTTATTAAATTTAAAATTAATTGCATATTGATCTGCTTGGATATCTTGGTATCTTTCCTTCAATCAGTTAGTGGAGAGTCATTTTTTCTTAAAAGAAAAAGTGCAGCAGTCAGTTTTGCAAATGAAATATTTGTCATACACTTAATTTTTTTTAAGACTTCTTCAAACTTAATTTTTATTGTAAAAGTGGGTAATTAAATGCTATTTCAATTATTTATGGATTTAACTTACTGGACTGGATGCTTATAATGACTATTTAACGTAGAAATTTCATTTCTCTGTCTAGTTAGGTTTCTGGGGTCACCTCTTTACACAGACTATTCCATAGAATAAAAGAATTTGCACAAATATCGAGATTTTTAAATGTTGTTAAAGAAGGCAGTGCAGTTAAAGAATAAAATTTGTTTTGTTACGGTCAATATTTATAATTATATATATTTTTTAAAATTGTCCTTTAAAAAGATATTTTGAATACCTGCTTTGACAATCAATTTTTATCTGAAGGATGGATATTTGCAGTGGTTTATGATCTTTTGTAAACCATAGGTCCTAAATTTGCCCTTGTACCCAAATTACTTTTACCACTAAGTGAATTTCGTTGACTGTTGAGTCAGTGCAATTCATTTCATATTATTAAGTGTTGCATTAAATAACATACAAATCATGGCAATTGAAGTATTCATTTTGATAACTAGAATTATTTAATCCTTAACAATTGAATATGGGCTTATAGGCTTTATTTAGCTTGTCATTGGTTCATGAAAAATAATGAAACACAATATAAATTTTTGACAAGATTTTACCCTTTCAGGTTTTCAGAAGTTTCTGTGTCTGTATTTCTAATAATTGCTCCACTTATTTTAAAGCAGAAATATCTGATGCTATATGCAATTTCATTATTAAATGTGTTTAAAATCAATTTAAATAATATTTTTTAGATTTAAAGTGACATTAAGACAAATAATGTATGTATATTCTTTTAATTATTCTTACAAAATCTTTTTGAAAAATTTACTTAGTTTATCATATTTAAAAAAGGCCAGGAGTCCTTAAAGTTTGAAAACTGATATATAAATTATGAAATGGCATGAATCAGTTTCTTTTTCCTACTATATTACAAAAAGCAAAAGTATTTTTCTAACACTAATCATTTTACTTTCATTAGTATTTCTTTGTTTTTAAAAATTGAGGCATGAAACATGCATTTACTGTTGTATCATCTTAGTTCCTAAATCAACTAAATTATTTTGATTTTCTATGTAGTGCTAAATTTTTCTTACGCATAACAAGTTTATTTTAAGTTATCTTGTTTGATTTCTAAGAACTCTCTCTTTTTTGAAGGGTAAAATAAATTATAATTTGTTGCATGAAAATTTCTTTATGTTGTGATTTTCAATAAGGCAATTTTAAACTACAATTAAGCAATAATTTTTAAATATATATAATTCATAGTTTAACTGAAAAATAAACTTTTGACAAAGTTAATAGTGATTTCAGATTTAGTGTGTGTGTGTGTGTATATATATATATTTGTAAAAAACTTCTAGTCATATTAAATGGCAATATATTGTCACTTAATCTGGAATCGCCAAATCAGTGAATAAAAATGATTGAGTTTTAAAGTTTCAAGAGTTGTACTTCAGTCCCAGAATTAGTTGGTTAAACAGTTACATAGAAAACATACCTGTCATTGTACAATAGTATAAAGAATATTAAGAACTAAATTTTTTAAACTAATGTTTGTTAACTTGTATAAAACTTTTAAAAAAATTAATACTTAAGCTTAGGTTTTTTCAATCATTAATTTAAATTAATATAACAAAAAATAACATTAAAAGACTAGATTACAACTAATTGGTTAATTAATGAAAATATTAAATGTGTTATCCCTACATAAATTTTTTGGATAAATGTATCATTGATATTTTTATTTTTAACATATGTAAAGTTGTCAATTTTCAAATATTAATAGTTTCTATCTTTCAAATAAAATTATGAAGCTTAATGCTATATTAAAATTTGACTTGTAATCTGTTCAAGATATTCGTAACAGTTTCGGAAGATGTTGACTGTTAAGGATTATTTCAGTTTAAGCTACTTATTTTATAAAACAGCAATTCCAAAGAAAAATTAGAAGAAAAAAATTCATAGGTTAAATTTTGAAAATTTTTTAAATATTTGTAATTGTTAATATTTTTTATTAAGTTTATTGGTTATAGAATTGACAATGCAAATAAGTGGTCGGTATCTAGACTAATTTTAAAACTAATTGAATTATTAAGAAAAACAAGCAATAAATTAGGCTGAATGCAGACTCAGAAGATCAATTTATATATAATTCTGAACTTGGTTATAATTACATTAGTTTAAGCCAAATTAGAACATATTAAAGTATAGGAATACTTAGTTTTGACCAAAATTCTAAAAATGTGTCTTAGTATGACTATGGGGATAGCCTAACGGATGAATAATTATTACATTTATTATATCTTCCGGCATCTGAGAAGATAAATAGGTAATGGGCCTTATTCATAAGAAGCCTGGTAAGAATCTGTCAAGTACTCATACTGACATATGCAAGCACAGGAAAGCAATACCCATAATCTCCTGATGATCAGAAGTGGCCGAGATAGAATCCTAGAGCTTAAATTCTTAAAAACATGGTATGAACACATCCTACAATGAACACAGGAATTTGTTTTATTTGAAAGCTTCTTCAGAAGACTAATTTTTGAGACGTACGTTCCAGTATCGAATTATTGAAGTGCCTATTTGATTGCCAAGCTGGCTTTCAGTTAAAACAGTTATGAGCAGATATGTTTTTATTATACCCTTATGTGTGGGGAATGTTTGTAATAACATAGATTCATCAATTTAAACCATTGGTCGCTGATAAATTTGTCCTCGTGTGGCAAAAAATCAGCATAGAAGACTTTTTCTACGTGATACCTATGCTTCATAAAGCCTAGGAAAATGATTAAAATCTATACCATAGTTTCTTGAAATTATATATTTTCCTTATGAGAAAAATATAAAGACTCACCCCATTTTTAATTTCGAAACTTCAAAGCTGCAAAAATAAATTACAGCTCAAGATACTGGTAACGGAAACAAAATACTGCAATGTAAATTATAATGGAGAATTCCACTGTAATGGTATAAAATGATTATAAAATTGAAATATAGTAAACACGTTGGAAAATTAAAGCGCAAAAATGAGAGCATTTATAAAAAATACAAAATTAACAAGTATGTGGTTGATATTTAGAAATGTAAGTACCGTAATTGACTCTATAATGTAATTAATAGTAATATTCATAATGTTAGTAGAAGTAAACTATTAAATGTATATAGATGTTTATGCGGTAATTTTAAAAATTGCGAATAACAATACCAAAATAACTTTTATATTGTTATTCACAGTTAATCTACAAATTTGAATTCGGTAGATTAGAATGTATAAATGATATATAAATATATACATCATCAATTGATGAGACTTGTTAATTGTCTAATCAGCTTAAATGCCTATTTTGTTTAAAGGTCACTGAGAACTTTAAGAAAAAGTTCTCAACTGAAAAGTAATAAAATTTAACTATTAAATTCTATAATATCCCATTTTATTGGGTAATACTTAGTAGGTTAGAATAAATTTTAGAAGGAAAAAGATGGAGTTCATGTGTGTAGATTATATAGTGGGATTAAATCAAGCGAAGAGATAGGTCTTCGTTTCCAATTTTAATTGTAGACGTTGAGCCGTTTTCTACTATTATATTAAGTTGGCGTACAGTAATTCAGAGTTACTATAGTTCTCTAAAATAAACTTAAGTTGCAATTCTAGATAATATATTTTGTATGAAAACTGTTTATCTATAATAATATATTGCACTTATCAAATGATATAAAGAAAACTTAATATTGGATCCAACTTTATGAAAGTAGCCTTCTTGATCATGGAACTTATATTCTTTATTTTGAAGTCTCGACACATCAAGAAAGTAAAATGTGTATTTAAAGACAGTTCCACACTCACAATAAAGAAAAGGGCACATATCATTGTGTGTTAAAAGCATGACTCGTTAAAGCCTAAAAATTATGAAAGATTGCTACAGGTTACTAGTACTCTGAAAAACAATTGAGAAATCTTAGCAATAAATGTTAGAAGACTTAATGCTTAACTCTCATTCTACAAGATTGATACTTGAGTTTTTTGAAAAAGACATCAGTGATTGAATATCGATTCTATTCGCATTATCTAGCTGTATTTGCTTTTTGGCAACCTTTAAATATAAACAACTTATTAGAACGTTTTTTAGTCTAGAAAAAAAGATGGTAAAAAAATGAATATACAAACTAATCATGAAGTGGTTTCTTTCGCGTTCCAGTTGAGGCCATGATTACGGCACTATTACAATTCTCGTTTATTTAAAATATCCATTGTAATATTCAGATAACTTTTCATCTACGTCACATCGCATATAAGAGAGGCAAAAATGCCCCTCGGTGTGCATAGTCTGCAACACTATCTGAACTCTACGAGTTCACAACTATTATATTCAATGCAAAGAAAACTATTATAGAAGTATCAAAGCATTATACAAATGCATTATCAATATAAATACTTTATTGACAGCATTTGTTCTTACATATAAAAAGTTAGAATAAAGAATTAAATAATAACTAAATTTTTTCACATGAAGACATAATTAGGTATTAAGTTTTAAATTATAAACAAGTTTACCGAGCGTTTTATATTATCTTTCGGCGTATGAATTAGAAGAGAACGAACATTTCCATTTCGTCCTGGGTATAGTTCCATAATACTACCCATCATCCACATGTTTCTAGGATAACACTTATCATTTAACCTTAAATGAAGAAATTTTACTTTGTTGTGGAGAAATATAGGCTGATGGTAAATTCAGCAAATACTCTTTTCTCCACCTGTTCCAAAGATGATTTAAAAGAGTTTGCTGGTAATTAAATTTCTTGATTAAGTAATTTCTAGTTACATTCAATTCAGTTCAGTTTAATACTTAATTACAGGCAATGACTTATCTTTATCAGTTTAGACCTCATTAAAAGTAAGAGACAATTTACCAATTATTTTCTTTAAATATGTATTAACTGTACGTTTCTATCTCTCCCAGAATCCTCCAACCATGAATTTTTTAACAATAAATTTCCATTCAATACATTTAGATTCAAACATAATTTGAATTTCAGGGTTACTGATGCATCTCCACCATTTCTTTAACTCACAAATTGCTTTTTTTCTTTTTTTCTTTTTTTTTTTTTTAAATAAGCATTTAACATTGTATGAATACAATACATAACATAATCCACGACGAGATATAAATCACCTAAAACCTAGTAAAAATATATCAGTATTTACTCATTAAGAACTAATTCTATATGAATTGCTCTTGTTACTGCACAAGTAGAGCTAAGTAAATAAGTTTTTAAGTTAGAACATTTTGTTACAGGATTAAGCATATAAAAGTGAACCAGCAAAATCAACTCCACATACATCAAAAGGAGGATTCTTTTGAATTCTATCAGAAGGTAGAGGCACTACCACCTGATTTCCAGGCTTAAACTTGTAACGTCCACAAATTAAACAGCTATTTAATATTTTATGTTCACAAATTGTCTACCTTTAATAATCCAGAACTATTCTCGTAAACGAGTCTAAGTGGAATCTACACCAGAATGACACATAGTAATATATGAGTATTTATAATTAGAATCTCTACAAATTTATCGTTATTTAGAAAAAATTAAGGATGCTTCGGTTTCATGTCCTCATCCGATAACTGCAAGCGTCCCTTTAAACAAAGTAAGCCATTACTGTAAAGTTCAGGATTTAAATCAAATATAGAACATTTATCAAAAGCACGTGTAGAGACAAGTTGTGTTATTTCTGCTCCATAATGCTTTTGGTGAGTATACTTTTATCCAGAAACGCAACGAGTTTAGAAGCATAAATAGGACCATTTAACCTTAAATTATTAGGTTTAGAATTATTTACAAACCTTTTTATACACGTTGTTACACGAAGTATAACTTATCAGTTTAATTAAATCTATTTATGTCGAGCAAAGAATCAAAATCTTTATTATCTGATCTGATCACTATAGTGTTGCAGGGAGAAACTTGCCACTTCATTGATTCCACACCTTCCTCAGCATCGCTGAGACTTGTTGAATCTTGAATTGGCCATAAGTTCAAAGGTTGAGACACAAACACCAGGTAGGAGCCATCCAGCACAGAGAACATGAAATTAGTTTCCCTGCAGATTCTCCTCTTGTAATGAAGTCTGCTTGATTTTCAGATCCACTACAGCTATTCTAATTCTCAGGATGAGTTAGTGACTTCACTTGAGCCACTGTTTGCCACAAAAGGCTTCCACTGCTTTGAAAGATCCTTTCAACCAATGAACTATTTGAGAATCACCCCACACAAAAATATTAATTTAGTGAAAGGTGGGAAGAGTTCTTGTAAATAGTTTCCTAATTCTGCTGCTAAGAATTGCCATCAGTTCTAATCTGGCAAGAGTCAAAGTTTTCATAAAGAGCTACTTTACTTTTAGACATAAAACCCACTTTAATAGTTTGGTTTAGAATCACATACCGAAGATATGCAACAGTCCCATAAGCTTTAGGACTAGCGTCGCAGAACACATGAAGTGAAACTTCCATCACTTCTGTACTTTCAAATATTTGGCATTCAAGATTTATTCAAGTCAAGTTCATGAAGTTCTGAAATCCATGTTCTCCACTTTCCAAATCTAGACAGATTTCCATTCCTTTTCAGTCCTAGCTCCCATAATTCTTGTGCAAGAATTTTTATTGTAATTATTATAGGACTAATTCCACAGGGATCAAAAAAATGTTCTTGAAATTACTCTTAGCACGTACCTCTTGGTTACTCCAGTATATATTTCGATTCCATAACATTACTTAAATTTAACTTATTTATTCTCAACAGGATCCCAGACTAATCACAAAAATCCTGCTCCTTGTCCGAAAAAGGTGGTTTCCTTATATTCGTCTTCATACCAAAGTTTATTAAGTTGCGGACAATTAGTGTTTAGTTTTCTCAAATGAAATCCGGCAGCACGAAGTATTTTTATAGCCGAAGAGGTTAATCGATAAGCATCATAAGCAGTTTTAGCGCCATAATACAAATCATCAACATAAAAGAATTTAACAGTTCAAAACAAAAAGGATATCCTTTAAATTTCCTGGTGCGGAACTTCAAAACACAAGCCAAAGTAAAGGGAAACATTTTTAGACCAAAGGGAAAACGATTCAGTTGAAAAGTTTGAAATTATTCACGTGTACCTTCCAGAATCCAAAAAATTTCAAATATTTCCTTTCTTCCTCAACAATCTATTATAAGAAACGCTTTCTCTATATCTCCGCAAAATGCGACTTTATTTTCCCGAAACTAGTATTACATCCAATAAATTCACGTAAAAATTTTCTCCTTATTCAAGATTTTCGTTTAAAGACGTTCACTTTCATTCGCCTTACTACTACAACCATAAACAATCCTAACCCGAGTTGTTTCCTTATTCCTAGTTACCGCGCTTTATGAGAGGCATATAATAGGCTGAGTTTTTATCTTCATTTATACATTTCCTCACAATTGGATCTTCTAGTTGATCCACAATTTGCTTGTACTGCATAAAAATCCCAGCATTTTTATTTAATTTATTGCACAAAATTGCTTTTTTTTTTTTTTTTTTTGCAACCTGAAAATTAGATTTTTAACCGATGGAGATTTACAAACTTCCTTCTACAGTAATTTACAAACATACCTTTCAAATTGTTTAATTAACTTTGTCCTTATCAGAAAAAATTTGGTTTTCATTCGGAAATTTTTTTTTTTTGATTCCCAAAACATATTTTAAATCAAATAAAATAGAATCCATAATCAGGCATGTATTCTCACAATTATCAGTCTAGATTTTACCCTTCTCAGTTCCTGCAAGGAGCCAACCAAAATAACTAATGGCGCATATATTTTCATTTAATTTTCTTCTTTTATCAAACTATAACTTTAAAAGAATCGCAACCAACAAGAATATTAGTTTGAATTTTGTTATCATACGAGTCGGCAAGTTGCAAGACTTTTATCCTTAATGCTTCCAATACTGAGGCATTACGGAATATTCAAGGTTAAATTAGAAACAAATTCAGTTACAAGAGCCTCTGACTTGTAGCACTTCAAAGGACCATTTCGATTTCTTAAAATTAACTCAGCTACTGGATATTCCTTTTCTTGAGCAGTTTTCTGCCCGAAAAGTAATATCGACAACTTTTCATAATGTAAGGATTTTAATTTCAACTCCTTTGCTAACTTAGCCGATACAAAACTTCTATGTGAAGCATTATCTAGAATTATTCTAGTTAAAACAGTTTTTGCTATATCAGATGAAAGTTCTGAAGTTGTTTGTAAAAAACTTTTAATATTGTTATGCGAAACTGAAATATTCTCAATAGTTTATTTCAAATAGCCAACTTTTTGAGTTTAATAAGACTCCTCTCCGCGTCTTTCTTCAGACGATCTAAGCGAATGGTTATTTAAATTAATTTTTCGTCAGACTGACTAGTGATGGAATCTGTTCGGACACCTGATACACTTTTAACCAGTTCTAAATTCAACAATTTGCGCTTTACAACTAAGAGGTTTTTTTTTTTTTTTTTTTGAAACACCAGCATCTACCCTCTTCTTTTTTTTTTGCTTAATTTCTGAATTTACGCAATTTATGGATTTGTGATTCCCGTTATAAAATATACAAGCTTTATTAATTTGAGTATCCAAAGTAGTACGAGTAGACATTTTTACATTTTAAGTAGTTTTCTCGATATATTTGATTATTTTAGAGGAATTATTCGTTTTAAACCGCAATTTTTTTGACGAACTCATTACAGATTCGCAAATTTCAAGAGACTCCACTCCGGTTCTGAAAAATTTACTTCCGAAACGTCACACATCTCATTTTTATCTCGGGTTCTTTGGAGCTCCAGAACTAAATCTAGTGGTAATTTCTTTAATAAGAGAATCTGCAAACGCTCGTAGGATTCCTCTGTAACATTTAATGAACGCAAATTTCTAATATTAACCTTTATTTCCTCACAGTTTTCTTGAACATTTTGCAGAAGATAGTCTGTCAATATGGCCTCCCCTGGACATATATTAATATGCTTAAATTTGAAAAAACGACGATGTCCTTCGGGACACATCATTTTTTGTTTTTAGACACTTTTGGTGCTATGGGGGTTGTCTAGCCTATCTAGACAACCTGAGATAAGTAATAACAAAAAATACATTTTTAACTGGTTCCAAATCCAATAATTTTGTCATGTATTATAGTGTATTCTTTTCAACTATACCTTTGTTTTAAAAAGCTCAAGATAAGAGTCATAATTTTTCTCATTTAGCTCAAAACCAGCAACATTATATGCAATACCAGAAAAAAAAAAGGATTTTAAATATTGAGATTTCTCAATATTTTAAAAAAAAAAAACTATTGGAACCAACTGCACTATCAAAACAATTTAAAGACTCAATAAATTCTAGAGAAATCACCAGAGAAACGTGCGAATTTAATTTGGGCAATTTTAATGCAGGGCTAGTTTCTTCCGAAACATTCGATGCATTTTGAAGAAAACTATCACTGAACACATTGACTTGATTCAATCCTATAATTTTATTTTTGCAAAATTGATTTTGTCTTCGTATCCTTCAGAGCTTTTTATTTCTTTATCAAACTCGTCAGTGTCTGAAGACAAATAAGATTGAAATGAGATCGTCTATACCCAAATCATAAATTTTTAAAACTAATTCTTTAGCTTCTAAAGCTCGAGTAACCAATCGAGTGGTTCCAAATCCATTGTAGCAATATTTAATTCCTGTGCTTTTTTAAAAAATTATTTTCGTTTTGGCTGTGCGAATAGTGCTCTTTTTTCTTACTGATTTCGATATTTCATCCACTATAGAAGTTTCAGCTTACCTCCGAGTCCAGAATTCCGCCAATAATATTCCGAGTCATAGTTCCACAATTTTAATTCAAGATTTCCAATTTCCCGGCTGATGCACCATGAAGCGGAGATTCATGTTTAGAGTGTTCAGGGAGCATAAAGTAGAGTACGGCTCAAAGATTTAATATTTATTAAACCAATAAAAACTAAATATTTACATAAAATGCGTTATTATAAGTTACACCAACCTTCCAGAAATGATTCTTTACAGACAGCCTGCCACTCTCTAGCGAATTTAAATTTTAAAGGTATTTATAGTGCTACATAAGTGAGGCAGAAGCGCCCCGCAGTGTGCATAATCTGCAACAACGTCTTTTCAAAACGATGTCGATGAAACGTTTTCTATCTATCTAACGCTATCTAACTTCATGAATATTTTGAATCAATGAGAGAGAGAGAGAGAGAGAGAGAGTGTTGTAATAAAGTGCCTAATCATGATCTCAACTGGAAGGAAAGTAACAACTACTTTATGGTTAAAAAGTATAAAATGTAAGTGATTACTTATACAAAGCAACAACACTGGCTCCAAATCACAACATTTGGTGGCATTTTTTCTTCGAAATGGATAGCAGTTATATATCGAATAATTTCGATGTGTTGAGAAAGAAACGATATATTTAAATTTTCTCCCATCACTTTCTAAAAATCTAAAATTTAAAAAATTTACTTAGACAAACAATTTTTTTTATGCACATCGAAACATTTTTATTTATTTTTAGCAGTCAAACATTTAAATAAATTGATATGTTTAACTGAGCAGAAATATATCTGAGTACCTCTTTAAAGTTAAAATAAAGTTATACCTAAAAATATTAAAGGTGACTTTTTATTAAGAATTTTTATGTCAAGAAATATAAGTTCAATAAGCGGAAATAACTGTAATATTTCATTGAATGGATATAATAGATTTTTATAAATGAATTATACCTGTATAGGAAAGAAAAAAATAATAACAACTTGATATACTTACATTAAAAAAAAAAAAAAAAAAAAAAAAAAAAACTAGGAGAAAAAAATAGGAGTAGTTTTACTTATTAAACTTTTTTCCTATTGTCGGTCGTCTTAAATGCTGTTTGATACAAAGTAGTAAATAAATATATCTGCTACTTTGTTATACTTTAGTAAATATGTTGCCACAATAACTATTTTCTTGTGATTCTTTCTTTCGTAATTTATATCAATTTATCATTTATAGCTTCTTTATAGGAATAATTTTCTAATGTTTACACTCGATTATATCATTTCCTTTTATCTGAATCGAATATATTATTATTAAGAGAAGAGAGAGAGAGAGAGAGAGAGAGAGAGAGAGAATAATTAAATTTATATTTCTGTTTCACTTGAAATACATTTTTTTCTTCATTTTTAACTAGGAGGATTATTTTCCGTGAAATATTCTGTTCAGAATATGGCGCTTATATATTGTTTCTAATATATTTAAATATATATAAGTAGTCATGAGAGGGATTTGAACTCATTGTGAAGTTGCTGATGTTGTGATGTATAGCGTGCAGGAATTCAGCTCGCTTCAAAAACGGAGGTGTATGTTTTTTTCCTATCCTATTAAAATGATCACCCTTACGTAATTGCTAGGTAAAGATGAAAAAGCTTTCTATGACATCAAATATTTTATTTAATCTATATTTCGGAATATTTTATTTAAAATAATTACAATGTTTGCTGTTTTAAAGATTTTTGAAAAAAAAAAAAAAAAAATTTGTCTTCGCCTGTTGTTGCGAGCGTATTTTCACTTTCCCCAAGTCATCGCTAATAGAAATTGCGTTGGAACGCGAATGAAAAGAATTTTGGTTTGAATATATTTAATAACTTCATAAAATTAAAGAAATCTGTCACGTGTCCAACAGTTCATTTGGTTTATTTTTAGTTGATCTGTACGTGAGATTTCATATCGAGGTGCTTAACACTGTATTTTAGAAAGCTAAGCAACATCACGAATGGCGTGTCCGGAGTATTTATAGCTGATACACCTCACCAAAGTAAATTCGGCGTTGGAACTATAGCCTCTAAATTCACTAGCGAACTTCGGGCAAGTTGTAGAAGCACTTGTTGTGGCTTATCTTCCAAACTTCTGACGAAGTCGGACAAAATCCATCAGACCGTTCATCCTAAGGATATCGAGGACCAGAAGAGGGGATGAGTATAAATCCTTTAGAAGTACTTAACATGTACAAAGCCTTCTATCTCTCTGAGCCAGAAAAAGGACTTGTTATCTTCTGTGACTCAAGGGCTGCAATCCAAGCAATTCTAAATGGAAACTCTTCTTTCACCCAAGAAATCTATTCAAATCTGTATCGCATTCAAGGATTGAGCAAAACCTGCCCTCTCCAGTGGATACCCGAACATGCTGATATGGCAGGAAATGGAAATGGGGATAAATTAACCAAAGAAGACAGAAATTTTAACTTTAACAATAATAAAGTTACCCTGCAAGATACTAATGCAATTTCTAAATCTAAACTAAATGAAATGATGATTCCAAGAAAATACCAGCTTTCAAATATGGACAGTGATAGATTAACTATGAAAATCTATTATCAGGCTTGGAACTAACAACATCACAGGGGCCTGAAGATCGACAGAGAGGGCAGGAGAGTCTACAGAAATTGTGATATCTGCCCAGACACGCAACTGACAGCAGAACACGTTTTTGATTGCCCAGCTATTAGGGCTGATCCAAAAACAAACGGAATTTTGCCATCATTGGTAGACCAATGAGCCGAAAACATTGGAAATATTGCAGAAGCCGTTATAAGAACTTATGGCTGTATTTGATACGACTATCATAGAACTCAACAAAAAAATGTACAATAATTAATTAAAATCGCTATTTTTTTAATTCCAAATTTTTTCCCCCGAAGTCTAAGTATATGTTTGGAAAGTTCATTTAGTATATTTATGGATTGATGTTAAAGCCGATTCTTTTGAATAGATTTTAAAGATTCTATTTCTTTAAGAATCTTTGATATATCTTAAACATTTCAAAGGCACTCTCGTATAAGAGTATCACATATTAGACAGTTATTTTATATGGTAAAAATTTTCTTTTTTTGTTAGTCTTTAATTTTATTTTTTAATTGCTAAAATAATATTTTTAGTAAATGTGTGAACGGTAATACCTGTTGACAATTACATGTCATATTATATTGCTCTGTGATTCTGTTTGTTTAAGAAATTTAGATATATCTAGAAAATTTCAAAGTCTCTTATAACAGCATCACATATTAGACGGTTATCTTACCAGGAAAAATTATGCTTTTTTGTTTGACTTTGGTTTTATTTTCAAGTTGCTTAAAAAAAGTATTTTTAGTAAATGTGTGAACGGCAATATCTATTGATTATTACATGTTCCACTATATTAGCACGATTAGAGGCTTTCTTAACAGTAAAACTGTCTATGTGAATGTATATATTTATTAAAAAAGGAATAATTATTTTACTAGTATTTGCTCCAATGTTAACATAAAGAAAATCGAATCAAACACAGTTACCGTTAATAAATTATTATTAATTAACGGTAACTGTGTTTAATTTTATTATTTATTTTTACCAACAATATTTTAGTTTCAGATATAAATTTTTTAATTTTGTATTTGAATTGTATTTTTTGTTTTTTGATAGCAGAGTAATCGGTAGAATTAAAATTTCAAGCACTTGGGAGAAATGTAAACTTGAGTTTTACATAGAGGGCACTTATTTGAATTTTGCTGAACAATAGAGCCTTTTATACAAAAGTTTATAATAGGAATTTTTGCGGTAAAATTTTTTCATGGAAAATAACAATTTAAATCTCCTGCAAAACAATTTATTAAAAAAAAAAAAAAAAAAAAAATTCTACGAATTTACTTTTTTTTTTAAAAAAAATGCATAACTATTAATATTTCAGCTATTATTAACATTCAGTTAATTTTTTTTTATTAACTATAAAATGGATTTTTCTCTCTTTCCACTTCAGTTCATGGCTAAATCCTTTTATACCGTTTGTAAAAGTTTTCAAAATCGTGAAAATTACCTGCTCTTTTAAATAATTAGTTTTCAAATTTTGAAATCTTTATCGATTTTGCTTCCAAAATTTCCTGAAATTATTATCTTCTCTAATTTGTGTTTTCGACCAATTCAAGTTTTCTTGCCTGTCTCTCCAGCTCACCAGTTTCTCTTGTCTTATATAAAGATCAAAGCAGAGTATTGATGGCTTGAATGAATGGAAAATGATTTGAGAAGTCGTTTTCCAATGATTCAAGCCATTAACACGTTGACAATAGAACAGAAGAAAAAGCAAAATGAAAAAGACAAAACACAACATCCACTTTATGGTTAGTTTAAAGTGACAAGTATTATTTAAAATTTTCTATTACACTGCTGGACAATTGCTAAGGACTGATAACAATATCATCCATAGCAACCACAAAATGATAAGAATCAAAATGTGGAAAATTAGAATAAGTGCGAGATATAGTAAGAAGAAGTATGCGCATGCAAGCTTTTTTTCCACGTCTGTTCATCACGTGTTAGGGTTCATAAGAGCTGTAAAGGTTTTTACGCGTGTGGACAGTTGTTGTTTCAAGTCAAAATTTTACAGGAAAGATTTTATAGACGAACTTGAAATTTTTGGCATGTCTTTCCGACATCACTTAGATGATTTTATTAATTATTGGAAAGATCGAAGAAGGGCGAAAAGTAACAGATGTTGCCAGGGAGTTCGACATTGCTCACAGCGTTGTTTCACGGCTGTGGAAGTCATTTAAAACTACAGGAGTGTGTAGTAGGCGGCACGGAGGAGGTCGTGTTAGAAGTACGACGCCTGCAAAAGACAGATACATCGTCCTATCAGCAAAAAGGAACAGGCGCACCACAGCTCAGCAGGTGGCAAATCAGTTTCTCTCTGCCTCAGGTAAGTAGATCTCTTGAAAAACTGTTGCCAAACATTTGAGGGGAGGAGGACTATACGCCCGCAGACCCGTTGTGTGTGTCCCATTGACCAGACAGCTCGGTATTGCCCGTTTGCAATGGTGTCTTGAGCATCGCAATTGGACTGAACAGGACTGGGCATGCGTACTATTCTCAGATGAAAGTAGGTTCAGTCTGTCATCGGATTGTAGACGCCAACTGAGTGGTATTGCTTATCGTCCAGAAAATATCCAGGAAAGGGACCGATATCCAACATGCAGTGTCATGGTGTGGGCCGGCATCATGATCAATGCCCGTACGCCCTTTTATGTGGTTGCGAATGGGACTATGACAGGCCAACGATACATTAATGAAGTTCTACTTCCTTATGTTCATCTTTTCCGTGGTGCTGTTGGTGATAAATTTGCTTTTATGAACGATAACGCAACATGCCATCGAACACTCGCTGTTTAGGATTGTCTAGACAGCGAGGGTATTCAACGTCTCGTATGGCCATCATGTTATTCAGATTTGAACCCCATTGAAAATGTGTGGGATGCTTTGGGGAAGGCAAGTTGCTGGTTGAAACTATCCTCCGACAAACAAGAACACCCTCATCCGTGTACTCACAGAGGAATGGGATAAATTGCCTCAACAGCTGCCGGATAATGTTGCGCAAAGTATGATACGACGTGAGGAATGTTGCATCACACTCCACGGTGGACATATCCTGTACTGATATTTTTCTTCAAGGTGCCTGCTGAGTTTTAGAAGCATTGTTCCATTTTTCCGCATGCGGCATCAAATGAACATTTTTTTCTTTCAGATGTTTAACAGATTTTATACTTTCCAGAACAATCAATATTCTTTATTCTAATGTCTGAACAGTGTGGCAACTATATTTTATCCTACTAGGCCTCATGTCTCGCTTAATGTTATGCTACTTTGCAATTTGTGATCCGTCCTTAGCAATTTTCCAGCAATGTATTATTTTCCTTGCTTTTATTATTTGCTATGTCTCCTGCCCTGTCTAGTGGTCAGCGTGCCTGACTACGAACTAGGAAGTCCTGGGTTTGGGCATGGATGTACTTTACCTCTGTGTCTGTCCTGTCTTTGTCCTTTCCTTGTATGAATGAGTTGTGAATGATTGTACCTACCTTAAAAACGTGTAACTAGGGCAAGTGTGTACTGGGGAAATAGGACTTCACACCAAAATGTGATTCAGTTAGAAAAGTAGAGATGCGCACCCTTTAACGGCAGCCTATCTGGCATAAGACAACAATTATTTGCTGAGCACTTAATATTCTAATAATTAAAGTAGCTATTGCTAAGAAATTCTAACAATAAATATTCTCTCTATGCCTTTCTAAATTTTTAGAAAATAGTTTATCGGCTGTAAAATATATTTATAGATTATACAATTTGAAACCGATCCACTATCTTTCAAACAGAATAGTAACAAATAAAAGTAAAAAGAAGAGAAATCTTTTTTAGCTACTTGAACTCGTTCATTTTCAGTTGGATATTGATCAATTTCAGTAGTCATAGTGACCATAAAATAATTACAGTTGAATTTTTTTTAAAAAAAATTCAAATTTGAATAGTATTTTCACTCCTTTGAAAGTGAGAGTTTCTTAAATGTTGTTCCTTATTGGAAATTTATATGAGATGTTAATAATTTTTAATATTACAATTTACTTGTAATGTGGTCCCTGAATGCGAAGTGTTGGATTTTTTTAAGAACACATGAAATGTTTTTACGAAATATTTTTTCCAGTGGTTACGAAGCTTTACAAAAAATTTTCCCCATCGTTTAGTGTAAAGTAAATTATTCAACAAAGCGTTTTCTCAAGATTATAAATAATTATTGTAAATTGTTACTTCCTATATTGATGGAAACGGAAAAAAAATAGTTTATAAAAATTCTAAAAGGAATTTAAATGTCCAAACAGAAGGGGGGGGGGAGAGAAAATATGGGTTGACACAAACATAGACAAAATGATTTTTTAAATTTAACTAAAGTAGAAACCTTCTATTGAAAAGAGGTTTCTTGAATGTTTGGGTTTTGTAGCGCAAGGTCCAAAATTGGACAAGGGGTGCTATTGAAGAGAGAATTGCTCATTCTTTATTAATTAACCTTACCATATTGAGTAATTAGAGCTGTTGTCTTCATTTCTGGAGAACTTGGGCTTGTGTGGGACTTCCATCTTGCTGTAGATACTTATAATGGTTTGGAATCCACTTTAAATTACAAAAATTAACAGTTTGTTAAAATGAAATTTTGCTTAACAGCAAAAGCTATTTTCGTCAACAACACACATTATAAAAATAACAATGTACCAAATAATACTCTGTTATACAAGTTATTGCATTTATCATTTTATTAACAAATACATTTAACATAATGTACGTAACTGTCTGCTTTGATATGATAACGAAAAACGGTATATGTTTAGTAATCGAATGTAGTCTATGCCTTGGAATAGAACGTTATAAACTTTCAAAATTGGAGAGGGTCGTGTGATGAAATCACTGACAAAAGAGGTGATGAGATCTAAAATTCTGTGCTTATTCTTTTCTTTCTTAATTGTGACACTTCACTCTCTTTTTCTTTCCGAGAGCGCCCCTAGCGGGGAGAAGAAAAGACAGTTGGTTAAGCTTTTGATTGCTACCCCTTAAGATGTGTTTTTATCATTCTTTAAATTTAGTGTTTTTATTTGTTATTGTGTGTAACTTAGCTTTGAATTAGTGTTACACTAAAGGCTGTTTTGATTAAACCCACAACCACCGGACTCATAATCTAATTTTCATAAACTACGGGAAACATGTTTTTCTAGACTTGTAACAAATGTTAAGTTTAATTTAAAGCACTATTGTTCTTTAAAAGATATTAATAGTAAATAAAATACCTAGATGTCAGGGTGATGGAAAAGATTTTCCATAAACATACTGATTTGTTTGACTAAGAGTATCACTATAACTTGTAATGATTCTTACGCGACGAAGTATACTTTATAAAACGTCTATCCTAGAAATATTCTTTATTATCGATGGGTTCGCGATATATTTTTAAACCTGGTGTGAGCATTTTTGCCAAATCCTCAGCTTTATATGGATATAATTAATTTTCTGAAGATATGTAGAAAAATAAAAAGCCATTGCAGAGCAACATTGTGTTGACAATATTATCAGTCAATAAATAAGTCAGCATTAATAGGATGAATAAATCAGCAGATGCTTAATTGCTTGAGATTGACTCAAGCAATTAAGTATAATAAATCAGAAGGACTATTTTCAAATATATATATATATATATATATATATATATATATATATATATATATAATGCACCTGTCTGTTTAAACTGTAGATAATATTTACCACTGAAATTTCCTTTAACCAGGTAACTATAGTCTGATATGACTCAGTGCTCATTTTAGTAAAACAATAATTGGTAAATTTTAACTATTTAATTCGAAATTTCATTAGAAGAAATAGGCCAGGAAAACATTTATATTCAATAGATTTAATTAAGTTTTCTTATGAACATCTTTTATCGTTCGCAGCAAAATTTGATGTAATTACTTTATTATTACAAACTAGATATAGATACTTAGTAATATTCCAGCTTAAATAAATATTATGACATATAAAGATTATAAAAATGAAAAATTTAAATGAGGAAATATAATAAAATATCATACAAAATTCAGTGTAATCCCAATCCCTTAAAAAATATGCTAGATGTAACAATGCGAGATACTTATTCGTAAATCTGAGAAAGTAAATGTTCCATATAAAAGAAAGCTAGTAAACTATGTGAAAACAGATGAAGATAAGCCTTGAGGGAAAGTTGGATTATTTTCGGTAAAAGTCAACACTATAATCTATTCGCCAAGAAACCGCCATGTGTTCCAGTTGCAGTGTTTCTTGTGACATTTTTTTTTTAACCATTAATGGTTGGTAACCATTTTTTGGAGGCATGCCTTTCCTTGTTAATTACAAAGAAATTACTCTTTTAACGATACCAGAAACGTTAATAATTATTTTTTCTAAATTTTTTCGCTGATATTTATTGATTGATCCTTAACACTCTGTTCGGTAGACATATCTTAAACTTAAACTCCGAGAGAAAATCTTATATATTTTTTGCAATTACTGTCTTTATACATCAATGAAGAGTCATACAAGGAAATTAAATAGGGAAGAAATAGCAGAATTTCATTAATAATTATTAACAACCATTGTAATGAGTCAAAATTATTAAAAAATAGAATAAAAATCAAAAAATAATTAAGAAAATGTAAGGGCTCAAAAATTATGTATTAATATCTATACGTACCTAAGATTTATTGTGTTATATATATGTATATATATATATATATATATATATATATATATTTCAATTATATATATCTGTTCTACGGATTATCCGAGATGTCAAAATTCCCCAAAAAATCAATACTTAATAAAGAAGTGTTTCATTTCAAAGACATAGGGAAAAACTTTTGCATAGAATGATGTTCTAAAGTAAATCTAAGTTTTTAAGAAGTGAGTAATTTTATTGTTCCTTATTTATTATGGGGAAGTTTGCAATAGGGACAACGTTTGTTGCTTATTTGTACAGATTTTGTTCAAACCGTATGTGTTTTGGTTTGTACCATTTTTCCGCAATTTTTTCCATTATATATGAAACTGTGTTATCCGTGACAGATGTGTTTTTCAGTTCCCAATATGATGGATTATCGGGAATTACTATAAATACATATTTATATATTTATGTGTATCGATTGTGTATATATATATATATTTCAACTCATCTCTTGGTAATAGAAAAAAAATGACAAAAAATGAAAAAAAACATGTTAATGTATAGAAAACACAGGCCATGTGCAATATGGATAAGAAGTATGAATCCAATGCGCAATTCGATTCGAGAGATTAATTTCTTTCACATAAACATTAACCCATAAATAACTTTTATTTTTTAAATGTATACAGCCTCGTTTTAAAAAAATATTAAAATCTAAAACTTATACTAGAGCTTTCTAAAGATTATAGTTCTTTTAGATAGAGTAGACCTCCTCAATTCAAGATGTTTGCTATGAAATAGGCCTAAATAGGATCCAACCAGTTATCGGCTACAATATGTATACATATTTCATATATATATATATATATATATATATAATTAAGAAAATATATATATATATATATATATATATTTTATATATATATATATATATATATATATATATATATATATATATATATATATATATATATATATATATATATATATATATATATATATATATATATATATATATATATATATATATATATATATACACACACATACAACGGAAAATGAATTCGAAAGTGTCGACAATACAAACGGAAAGAAATGCTAGAAAAAAAGAAAAAGTGAATATTTTTTCTTCAGAGAAAATAGAGGCACTAGTTATTTGTTATTTTGCAGTAGTAATGGAATAGTTAGTGTAAATGACAAAATAGATTGGATGATTAAAATGGAAAAGAGCATGCCTTACTTCTCTTTTGTTTTATGTCTATAATTAATGAATAGTTTTCCTCGTAACTTTATTCTTTGTCCACCAATGTGGACCCTCACATACTTTTATATTAAGAATTATAATTTCGGAAGTACTTGGTTTATGAATTTATGTTAATTTATTAAAACCAGAGTGATTCAAAGTTAAGGGAGATAATATCAATTTAAAAGTATTATTAAAGAAAAAAAAATGATAGAAATTATTTGTTTTATGATAATCCTGCAACACAAAACTTTCTTTGAGTGTTAAAAGCTTTAAGTTTAGAACTATTCTACATTTTTGTTTGGTGCATAATTATTGAAAAAGAAAAAGAGTGTGTATATCGCATTTACTACCATTCAAGCTTTTTAATAATAAGTATCAAATTATAGCTGAGATTTTGTATGGGTCTCTTTTTTTCTTTCCTTTCTTTTTATCTATTGCACTGACCAATCAAAAATAACAAAATCAAAATCGCTTTAAAATAATGAGATATTTACGTAATAACACTGACGAATAATATCTCTGCCAAATATACACTACTGACCATTAAAATTGCTACACCAGGAAGAAATGCAGATAACAAAATGATATTTATTGGACAAATATATTATACTAGAGATAACAAGTGATTAAATTTTCAAAAAAATTGGCTGGATATATAGATCCTGAGAAATCAGTACCCAGAACAGCCACCTCTGGCAGTAATAACAGCAGTTATACGCCTGGGCATTGAGTCAAACAGATTTTGGATTGCATGTACAGGTACAGATGCCCATGCAGCTTCAACATGATGCCACAGTTCATCAACCGTAGTGACTGGCGTTTGGTGACGAGCCAGTCGTTCGGCAACCATTGACCAGACGTTTTCTTTTGGTGAAAGATCTAGAGAATGTGCTGGCCAGGGCAACAGCCGAACATGTTCCGCATCAAGGAAGGTCCGTACAATACCGGCAACATGCGGTCGGGCATTATCCTGCTGAAACGTAGGGTTTCGCAGGGCTCGAATAAATAAGAGTAGAGCCACGGGTTGTAACACACCAGAAATGTAACGTGCACTGTTCAAAGCACCGTCAATTGGAACAAGAGGTGACCGAGACGTGTATTCAATGGCACCCCATACCATTTCCCCAGGTGATGAGCCAGTATGACGATGACGAATGCACGCTGCCAGTATGCGTTCACTACGATGCCGCCAAACACGGATGCGACCATCATGATGCTGTACACAGAATCTGGATTCATCTGAAAAGATGATATCTCGCCATTCGTGCGCCCAGGTTCGTCGTTGATCACACCATTGAAGGCGCTCTTGTCTATGACGCAGCGTTAAGGGAAGCCGCAGCCATGGTCTCCGAGCTGAGAGTCCATGCTGCTGCAAACGTCGTCGAACTGTTCGTGCAAACACTTGTTGTCTTCCAAACGACTCCGTTTCTTGACTCACGGCTCGTGACGTGGTTGCACGATCCATTACGGCCATGCGGATAATATGCCTGTCTTCTCAGCTGCTAGTGATAGGTGGCCGTTGAG
Organism: Latrodectus elegans; assembly: GCA_030067965.1. NCBI lineage: Eukaryota > Metazoa > Arthropoda > Arachnida > Araneae > Theridiidae > Latrodectus > Latrodectus elegans. The sequence continues at coordinate 31,136,162 of CM057819.1, read as the reverse complement.
ATCCCGCATGGCGTTCTGTATTACCGTCCTGAACCCATCGATTCTATATTCTGCTAACAGTCATTGGATCTCGACCGACGCGAGCAGCAATACTGCGATAAGATAAACCGCAATCCCGGTACGCTACAATTCGACCTTTATCAAAGTCAGAAACGTGTTGGTACGCATTTCTCCTTCTTACACGAGGCATCACAACAACTTTTCACCAGGCAACAACGTTGAAATGCAATTTGTGTATGAGGAACCGGCTGAATAATTTCCTCATTTAAACACAATGTAGGTGTCGCTACTGGCGCCTGCTTTGTCTGAATGCGCTGAAAAACTAATCATTTGCATATCACATTACCTTCTTCCTATCGTATAAATTTCACGTCTGTAGCATGTCGCTTTCTTAGTGTAGCAATTTTAATGGCCAGTAGTGTATATTCGAAATAAAACCATATAAAAATACTCATTTTAGAGAAAAATTTAAAATTTTGATTTTAAGGTAAAAAACCAACTTTGAAGACAAATTTCTGTGTATATTTTTGTGCTTAATTTTTTGTCTTAAATTTTTAAGTAAGATATCAGTATTCCTGACTCCCATGTAGAGAACATTTAGAGCTGTGCTTCAACTTAAAAAGACGTCCTTCTCCAAATACTGACACATCTTTGACACTTTCTTCAGGTTTATTCAGATACAATTCATATTCATATTCTTATTCGAATTAATATGTTATAATTTTAAGTAAAAAAAATCCAAGACTCATTTAGAACAGTACTGTTGATTAGCCAATCAGATGATATATCTGTAAGTTCATTTTAGTGACGTGATTTGATTGGTTCACAAAAGTCTAGTTATCTTACGTATAATCTTTTTGAAATTTTTTTGACAAATGGTGGTGATTTTTCTAAACCTACCTGTGGTTGCAATAAGAGAATATTTTGAGTTTAAATATGTAATACTCAATGAGTATTAACTAATATATATTATCACTGACGATAAAAACTATAATAATAAATATCAGTGTTTAATTTTCATCTTAGTGATTTGCTTTACTTGTCTAAAATCTTGTTTAAAGTTAAATTTTTAATGAAATTTTGCAAACACAATTAAAAGTAGCAAAACCCTCTTAAAAGTACCCAAACTGATATCTACCCATTTAGGCAACTTTCCCTTATTTTGAATTTTCTTTGTATTTCTATTTATGTTCATATAGTTCTTCAATTAAGAATACTTTGATGACATTGTGATGAATTAACTTCCTTGGTCAAAGTTTATTTCATTTAAACAAATTTTAAGCAAGTGAGCACTATTCCATTAGTCTTGATCTTGCTTCCAAAAGGTAATAAAACAGTTCATTCGTCAATATACTTTTTATCCGTGTACTGTCCAGAATTAAAGCGGAATGCAAATCGAAACTCCTTAAAACGAATTTCATAAAGATAGGTTTTCAGACAGTCATGCCTAACCTGGAAACAAAATAACGTGATAGCTACAGGAATTTTTGACTTTGACAGGAATTTTGAATTGAGAAAAATGTGACTTCCAAATCTAAGTCAAATGATTTCACTTGATGTTTGCAGTCTTGTTGACAAAGCCATGAAAGGCTACTAATTTGCATATATTAAAACAGTATATTATTAAGCAAATGATTTTGCCTCTTTCATTTTATTTTTTAACTTTTGCGCGATTCTACTCGACTTTGTTGCTTTTTTAAATTTTTGGACGTTAATACTTTATTGAACAAACTGTTGAAAAATTAAATAATAATTTATAAACGTAAAAATCTATAAGAAATAAAATCCCTAAATTACTGTGTACGAAAATGAACACCACTTCTTAGAAGAAAACTATGTTCTCTTCAGGATATATAGTAGACTTTCGTTTTTACGAACCTCTAATATGTGAACACTCTCGATTTTACAAACTGGATTTTAACAAAGTTCCATAGACACAATGATGATTTGGAGTACTATATATATAATGCATGTATCATCTAAAACTTTAAAAATTGTCTTTTCTATATTTTTTACTTTACTATATATTTCATTTGTTGGATCGTGGTGGCTTGGTTGGTTAAGGCGATTGTTCTCGGAAGGTAGTGAGTTTGAATCCCAACCCAGTTGAAGACCTTTTGTTTTTACTAATGGTGCTTGGGGCACATTAAGTATGTCGTGGTTACAATGTCCTCTATGTGAAATGATACTGTTGACGTGGGAAGCCAAATGCGGGGGTCTTCTACTTGGTTCCTGCTTCTAAATTACCAGGACTCACTTTTGGGGTTACGATGGTTATTCATATTTTTTTGTTTTATGGATGAGAAATTTGAATCGCAATGTTTTTATTGGAGAATCGTAAGTCCTTTGAATTGTGGATAACCAATAGCACTGCTGATGTTGAAATCCCTGATTTTATGTTAAAGAGATTCTTTATGGAATTTTTCCCACCAAATCAAATTTTTGACATACTTCCAATGCACTTGAGTGTAATCCACAGCTTCAATTAAAAATATCCTAGGGTACTTTTGCAAAGAAGGACGATGATGAAGAAAAGAAATTAGAATTTATACATGTGTATTGACTTGCGGTTAAAAAAATATCTTTCTCTTTATGCATTCAAGTTTCGTGGATTTCAAAAGTATACTAGAACATATAGAAAATATATAAACAACCATCACGTTTTCGGTCGTCTTCTTCTCGAATAGAAAGTGTCTAATTGTTTTTAAGTATGAATTTCATTTTCATGTATTTATTATATAATGAACATTAAATAATTTTTTATAACATTACGTTATTTATGTAGGAAGAAAAAAAAACAGTTTGGTTAAAAAATTAATTTTAAGATCTAAAAATAATTTTTCTAGTTTAATAACTCTCTTACCGATTTCTCCGAGTTTGTAAGAACTAGCGTCTACTGTATCTAAACCTAACGTTATGTTCTATTATAAATAATACATCGATTTAATTCCCATAAAAAACTGTTATTATATTACAGTGTCTCACAAAAGTGATGGGACACTTGTGCTTTACGAAAGGAAACTGTAATACAATAAATAAAAATTACATGGACAAATTTTTGTGGGCGTATTTCATATTTAAAATTAGTAAAAATTATTACATAAAATACATTTTGTCAAATTATTAAAATAATAATTAAATAAAAATACAATTGCTTAGAACGGAGCAAGAAAAAGCTCACATAAGTGATGGGACACTTACTTTTCCATCAAATATTTATCCAAAAATTTTACTTTCTAAAAGGTTTTAATATTTTTTTGGATTTCCTTTTACTTTTAAAACATGATTTAATCTTCTTGGGATGGATTTGACTAATTTTTTTGTGATTTCTAGAGTGATTTTACCACATTCGTCTTGATTTTAATATCAAATTTTGCTTTAGAATTTCAATATACTTACTGATTTATTTTACTATCAATAAAAACAAGATTACCAACTCCAGAGGTTGACATACATCCCCATACCATAACTTGTCCACTATGTTTTACAGTTGGGACCAATTTCTGTTTACAAAATTCTTCCCTCGGTTTTCTTCACACCAATATTTTACCATCAGAACCAAATATATTAAATTTACTCTCATCAGCAAATATAACTTTATTCCAGTAATCAGAATTTTTATTTATGTCAGATTTTGCGAAAGTCAGATTGAGTTTTCTATTTTCACTTACGAAGAATTTTTTCCTGATATCCAGCAGATTGAATTACTCTTATAATAGTCTCAGGATTAACAATTACTCCATATAATGCTTGTAAATCAGCAGCAACTTTAGGAGCACTCATTCTTGGATTTTTTTTAATAATTCGAACGACAATTGGCTTTATTCCATTGGATAGCTTTGATGGTCAGCCATGTCTTTTTTTATTCTGAATCATATGATTCTTTTTATATCGTTTAATAATATTGAAATCTGTTGAATGACTCAAGTTAATTGTTTCAGCAGTTTCTCAAAAAGATTTTCCACTTTCAATATGCAAATTAATAACTAATTTTAGAATTTCAGGCATTTTTTTTCGTTTAGCATTCATGTCTGCACACAGCTAAGAAACACAAATTCCAAAGCAATCTGGAGAGAATACTGCACACGATTGTATAAGTTAATGCCCATTGTTTTTGAGTAAAAATAAAACACAAAAAAATATTTTTATTGCTTATTTCAGAGGATTTTTGTTGCATATCTAATGATGTCCCATCACTTATGTGAGCTATTTTTTGATCCGTTGTAAACAATTATATTTTTTTTACATTTATATTTTAATATTTTGACAAAATGTATGTTATGTAATAATTGTTGCTAAATTTAAGTATGAAACACACCCACAAAAATTTTGTTCTTGTATTTTTAATTAAATTTATTAGAGTTTCCTTTTGTAAAGCACAAGTGTCCCATCACTTTTGTGAGACACTGTATATCTTCTTATGCATAAAATAATAAAATTTTCAATATCGATATGTACTTTTTTTACGTGTAAAAAAAAACTTCTTCGCAAACTTTATTTATTTCCTTCTCCAATCTCTTTCTTTCTCTGCGGTTAAATTACAGATGATGTCTATAATTCAATCGCGAAAAAGACGACGCATTGTTCAAATAAGTTACTAAATCGATGAGGTGACTATTCCAGTCTAGGTTTTCTTCTTTTTGTGTAATTTAAGAAGAAATCGGTTTGCTAAAGTAAAAGTGTTAGCGAATGTGTGTTAGATATTTTTTATTGCTGGCGACATATTGTCTGTATTAAAATTAGTAATTTAGGATTCTATATTGAAAATTTGTAATTATTTTTCTCTGACGAATTAGATTTTTAAGATTTTATCAGTTAGTTTTTAGTTAAATGATACTTAAAATTATATGAGAATTTTTAATTTTTATGATTGTGAATTTATAAAAGGCGTCACGAATAAAAAAAATCTATGTATAGCTTAGGTAGAATAAATTAAATTCTGAATTATAGTACTATATATACAGGTGAAAATCAAACTAATGGAAACACCTGTGAGTAAAAATTGAAACTTTTGAAAGTGCTATGTAAATATACACTACTCACAACATTAAAAATTAAACACCAAGAAAGAGTGGCCAACAAAATTATGCAAATTTCATAGTAGACGCAGATTATCGATTTATAGAAATGAAGTGAAATGCGCAGCTCCCTAGTGCACGTAGGATAAGATATAATAAGAGGAATTGGCAGATTGGCTATTCTTTGCATCATTATTGCTGTTTGGAAAATAATCGTTGAAAATTTGTTCTTGTTTCTAAGGACGCCTGTAGTTGCAGAGAATGCAGGACATCGTCGACGGAGTCTGTTCTCCAGCAATCAGACGAGTTTATTAGGAACATAGTGATCGTATTGAGAAGGATAGGTTGGTCCTTACGACAAATAACTGCTGGTAGACATCTAGACGCGTCCACAGTACAGTGGATGTGGAAAAAATGCTTGGAACAAGGAATTGTGAAATATTTGTGAGGTGCCAGTACAGCCAGAGTGATGTCAGCACGCGTGGATCAACGCATCCGACGGGAGGCAGGGGTGGATTAAAAAGTAGGTCCATCAAAATACTGCAGCATTTGAAAGTCACCCTGGATGTTCCCATATCGAGCAGAACCATTTGCCGCCGATTGGTTGCTAGTGGCTTGCGCTCATGACGCCCGTTAAGAAAACTGCTCAGAGCGTCTGTGTGACTGTGGCTGATGACATTCGCCTACCTTCAAGGATTGCCCAACGTCCTTTATCAGCAGGATAACGTCCGACCGCACATTGCTCGCACATGCCAAGATACCCTGCAAGGTTTACAGCTGCTTTCCTTGCCACCATGCTCGTCAGATCTCTCACCCATCGAACACATTTGGGATATGATTGGAGGCCATTTGCAGATCCCGCCACTGCCTCCTTTAGAAAACGCACTTTAGGAAATGGAGGACAGAAATTGGAGAGACATTCCTCAAGATGCCATCTTTACTCTCATCGACTCATGACTCATGTGCCTCATGTTTACATCTCATCGACTCATGTGCCTAGACCTTGCTTCATGTTACCGCCGTTTACGGTTGTCCTACAACCTACTGATCCGACTCTGTTCTAGCTCTATATTATGCCTATCATTTCGAAATACAGATCGTTTATTGTTCATTTCTGTTTCCCTCTGTTTGCCGGGTTTTATTATTTTCTGACAACTCCTTCTTGGTGTTGCATTTTCAATGTCGGAAAGTGTATATATATAAAGCGTTTTTATCATTTTTTATTACCATCTATGTCCATACAGATGGTTATCAAAATAATGAAAATACCTTAAATTCGTAACGAAAAATATACACAAAAAATTTATTTTAAATGTGTTCGTTATGTATACATTTTTTTTAAAAAGTCATTATCTTTTGAAACTTAAACTGTAGAATTCAAGAGCAGCTTCTATTGATGTTTCACTCTTTATTGTTTTTATGAATTTCTTAACTGCAGAAATTGATTTATTTTAGCATTTTTAAGCCTTGAACATACTATATTGTTTTATAGAAAATAATCAAATGGTTATTTAAGGTGTTCATTGTTCGAAAAAAGTCTCGTAAAATAAATCCGGATGAATAATATGTATATAAAAACCTTATGAATAAACAAGCTAAAGGTTTCTGGATATACTACTGGTTCAAACTTCTTCCTTTCTTATTCTGTTAAAATGTATGTTCCTTTATCACAGAATAGCTTTAATAAAGCATTTATCTATTTATCAACCACAAAATAAATATTTATAAATATTCTTTTAACTTGGAATATTTATAAACACACATAAATATGTGGAACTTAATTTTGAGGGTTGAATACATATTCGCAAATTAAATATATACGTCTCAATGCAATCAATTTTTAAAATTGGAGTAATTGGTTTTGCTATTAAACTATAATATAATTGAAAGACATTCAACGGAGCATTGAATTGAACTGCTAGTTGTAGTTGTCCACAAAACCAATAACTCAATGGACAATATTTATAAGACAATATTGTTCCGGAATAAAATTCGATGGATGTAGATCATGGCATGGTTTTCATATTCTTAATTTGATTTGATCTCTCATCTTCACTTACTTTTTGGACATTGCTGTTAAGTCAGTCGGAAGTCAGTTGATTTATTGTTAATTCCAAACCATTGCAAAAATTCGTACAAATTGACCGAACGAATTGTTAAAAGGAAATTTGCCTCAGTCTAATTTGAATACCATTTATTTTTTTTGGAATTTTCAGATTGAGTTGACAGCACATGAGGTCAGATTAATCTAAATATTTAAATTTTAATTGAAATGAGTCGTGATCACTTCTTGTTTATTCGTCTTAAAATTGGACACTATATTTGTTGCAATATAGTGATATGGAGTGGCGCCATCTATCGGGCTTAATGTTGTTTACCAGGGATAAAAGAAGTACAAAGCTTTAACTAAAGATCTTCAAACACAGTTTTTTAATTGCTAAATATGAAGTGTTCATAAAAAATGTGAATGATTTTTCATTATTGAATTTGTGGCAATATTTTCTTATTGACTCAGATTTGTATAAGTAAGAGATAATTCAATGTATATAGTAGTGTATATCAATGTGCATAGTGTTAACATGTTGCTTGAAGAAATAAATGAGAGAAAACTTGATTGATCCGTTGAAAGTTCAGTCCTCGATTTCTTTAAATATCGTTAAAAGAAATTTGAGTGTGCCTTGATATTTTTGATTAATCCACCCAATAAGCGATATGAAGACATTTGCCCTTATAAAGGACAAATTGTGTAAGATACCTTATCACTTCGTGGGACTCTTTGCTGCCAGGCGGAGGAAGCAAGATATTGGAAGGTTAATCAAATGACTTCAATCTATTAAGTTCTGTAGTTAATTTTTTAGTAACCTTTAGTTCTTTATATTTTGCCTAGTTGATTTAACCTAACCATAAAGTGGTTGTTTTCTCATGTCTTTTTCATTTTGCTTTTTCTGCTGTTCTATTGTCCTTGTGTTTTTATGGCCTAAATCAATGAAAAACGGCTTCTCAAACTGATGCTTTGCTCCTTCTATAAGAAATCATTTTATTGACAGAATGAACTTCAACACTATTCTCAGACATTCAATGGGGAACTTCGCCTTGTTTGCTGCCACTCGAAAAAAAAAAGTGATTTGAAGGCAGCCAGCCAGCCATCCAATTCGTCAAGTAGGATTTACAACGCCGTCTCAATACGGATGAAACGTTATCTGACGTCCTGGATATTTTAAACCAATGAGAATCGTAATAAAGTAGCCTACTCAGGATCTCAACTGTAATGAAAGAAGCAATTACTTTATAGTTTAAAGAAAACAAAGATACTCTAAAAATTGCATCCGTCGTAGAGACTAAAAGGTGTTTTATAGGATATTGATACGGTTTAATTTAATAAATTCAAGGGAATAAAGCATGCTATCTGAACGACAAGCTTTTTTTAATAGAATGTAAATTTTATTCCAATATTTAGTATAATTTAATACTTTCTGATTCATTTTATTTATAAAGAAAAGTCTAAGATGTTTTAGTTTTTTAAAGCCAACACAATACTCTAAATTTAATATATGATATCGTAGAGAGTTATTTATTAGAGAGAAAGTTAATACTTATAGATATCAATTTTTAAGTAACTTTAAGGCTAAAAAACATTTTTATAAAAACATTTGAAGCAAAAAAGGGAATTATTAAAAAATATTATTTTTAAATAAAGAATTGTATCATGTAGGAACAACATCACATTTGGTTTTCTCAAAAACTATTTTAAGTGAACAGAAATTCGACATACATTCTTAATCTAGGCCGGCATAAAATTATCTATGCAAATTTAATTTAGAAAACTTATCAGAAGAAGACTTGAAAGAATCATTTTTAACTAACATTTCAAACCACGGCAGAGCATTTTGAAAATTCAAAGTGAAAGTAACTGAAAATTTCATTATTAATTAGACTTTACGATATTACTTTCTAAATTTTGTTACATAGATTAAATAATTTATTTTATATTCTGAATCAACTTAAATCTTAAATTATACGAAACATAATGTGAATTTAGAAAACTTTAAAATTAAAAGTATGCTGGATTGCATAAAATTTTAATTTACTCTTTGAAAATACAGCTTCGAACCAAAATAGAACATTTTGTATTAGATTATAAAGTTAATTCCTTTTAAAACTATGTAAATTTAATTGCTATAGTTCGATAATTGACAAAATTTGTTAGCTGAATTAAATTATGAACAGATTTTTAAATAAATAAGGCACTTTTCTTTCATTTCCCACTTATTTCAAGGTAAAATGTTTATTTCTGAGGAAAAAAAAATTAATGTTTAGATAATGCATTTTTTGAAAATGCTCTCTAACATAAATACATGATGATTTCTTTTAGAGATATTCCAATCAATATGTAAATAAGCCAAAAATACTTAAAAATATAGTTATTTTCATGAAAACTGATGATTATTTACATTATATTTTTGTGTTTTACTAGAAAATATCTGATTTCTGTTTATGTTATTTAATTTTTAACTACAAGCTGGTTGTTTCTTTCCAGTTGCGATCATGATTACGCCACTTTATTACAATTCTTATAGGTTTAAAATATCCATGACGTCAAATAACGTTTCATCTACGTCATATCATATTGAGACAGGGTCCAGTTTGTCGGCGAATTTGCTGCTTGCCTTCAAATCGCATTTCCTGAGTGGCAGCATACAAGGCGAAATTCACCATCGAATATCTGAGTTTCGTCGGCGGAAAAAATCCATTGATGATTTTTACCAGTATTAAAGAAGTATTTTGCAATTGCAATTTTTTTGTTTGTAAAAACTTTCAAGATCAGGAAAATGAACTGTTCTATATTAATTAGTTTTCAAGTTTTCAAATCTTTACCGATATTGCTTCCGAAATTGAACACGCTAAATTTTTTTTTTCCAATGGCCAGCTGATTTTAGGATTAATCCATTCAGCGCTGCAAGTGGGTCATTTGATAGCAACTTATACAGTAGGTGTACTATCTTTGCCCCGAAAGTGACTGGATAAATTGACACACACGGAGAAAAAACATCCATGCCTGAACCAGGATTCAAACCCGAGACTTTCTGCTTCGAAGTTAAGGTTGCTAACAACTTTGTCATCAATCAGTAAACACGTAAAAAATAACAGAAGAAAAAGTAAAATGAAAAAGATAAGAAAAAACATCCCCCTTATGATTAGCCTGAATCAGCAAGGACAATTAAAAAATTTTATTATTTTTCTTTCACTGGAATTCGATAATTTATGCAGTTTTTGGAATAAGCATTGCTTGACGTTTATTTATTGCACACTACAACCAATAATCAACTAGACCGGGACCGTTAGTTAAGAGTGGATTCTGAAAATAAGAGGCATCCATACTCAAGATGAGAATCGAATCCACGAACAGTTGAACTGAGGGCCAGCGAGGAAAACATTCATCTGTCAGCTTGGCGACAGTTTACTTGAAATCAATGTGCTGGATTGTGAAGAACGATATAAAATAAATTTTGTTTATTGTAAAAATAAAAAATATTGAAATGTTATGCAGAAAAATAATTTTTGCATGATGCATATTAACATCATGCAAAAATATTTATTTTTGAATGATGATGTATTTATTTTTGCATAAAAGTATGAGTTTGCTGGAAAATTGATTTTCCTACAAATTCTGTGAAATTGCTGTTAATATTATAATGATTTTTGATAATTAATAATAATATTAAGTAATATTATAATTACAACTCATGTGATTCTTTTGGTTTAGCAACTTTAGTATATTTAAGATGATTTATTTAACACATTTAAGATTCGACAGTAATTGTTTATTTTTAAAGGCTCAACTGTTGGAGTGGCGCCAAGAACACCATCACTAGTTAAAATTATGTTTGAAATGTTTTTATTGTTCTCACACAATTTAATTTGCAGTTGGCCTAGTTAGGAGATCGTCTTTTTTAACGCATTAAAGTCATAATCTTATCCAAAGTATTTTCGAAACATGAATTTTGCAGCATAAGATTCAAAATATTGTATGAGTTACATTTCATTTCCGCACAGGTGCCGTATAATCCATGATTTCAAATTCTGAGGTTGGTGATATTTTGGTGGATTTTCTTATGTATCTGACAACCTAGTTTTCATTACGTCATACATACGGAGACTTGTAAGTATTCTGCAGAAAATTCTATTTTGGTAACCCTAGTATTTAAGTCATCGCGCACGTTTCTTGACAACATCATACGTCATCTTGGCAACAATTCTTCATCGCCAAAAAAATTCAGAATTTGAAAGCATGGATTATACGGCACCTGTGCCTTCATTTATAATTTCGCCATTTTTTGTAAGGTCTTTCAATATATAGTATATAGCAGAAGAATATACACCTGTCAAACTGATTTCAGTTTCATTTCTGTAACTGGAATGATTATCACCATTTAGTTGAATGTAATATGGATTGAATGGATTATGAGTTATTTTGGCGACAGTTTTCCTTTTTTGGCATTTTATAGAGAAAACCATACTAATAGACTGGTACTTCTTTATGTTGTGTTAAAAAGAGCACTTATTATAAAGCATTATGCGTTATAAAAGAAATGCATACGCATATTAAGCTATTAATAGAACAGACTAAAAAAAATCTCAACAGTTAACTATTGAGAAGACTCTTCAAAGCAGTTCTTTTTGTAGAGTGAAAACACCATTCTTTCTTTCTTTGACACAGTTGTACCACTTTTAAGGTAGGATTTGAATACCTCTAGAGAAAAAGTTTGAAAATATTAAGAAAAAATTTTTATTTTTTAATATTATACTTATTAAATATTTCATAATATTCATTTAGTTTTAATAAGATTTTGCTGTCACCCCTTACAATATAAACACACACACACACACACACACACACACACACACACACACACACACACACACACACACACACACACACACACACACACACACACACACACACACACACACACAAATATTCCAAAAACAATAATGAATTTTCAATTGGTGTTGTATAAGAAATGATAATAAACATTCCATATTTAATGATGGGCAATACTTTTTATACTCTCATATATATTTAACAATATTGTTTAGGATCATCATTTACATTAAACACAGAAAAAAGCATCAATTTTTTTAAACTAAATTTAACAGATACTTATTTTGGAAACTTATGTACTACAAAAATAAAATACGCTAATATCTGAATACATTAAGGAAATATATATACTTTTAGTTGGAAATGTTTTTTAAAATGGTATCACTTTTAAAATATTTATATTTACACAAGCTAGTTCTTAGAAATACTTTTTGTGAAACTAAAGCTAGTTACTCAACCTAGTTTTAGAAACACTTCTTGTGATTTAAGATATACCAATTCACACACATATTTTAAATTTAACTAAAAACATTATCAATTTCTTTACAGCTAAAGTGTCAGTTTTATCCTATATTAACTAACCGACATCATCATTTGTCAAAACCACGATCTTAAAATAATCGACAAAATTTATTTATTTTATTAATCATATTTATATTGACATTATTTATGAAAATAAGGTAGGAAATATAGATATTACGACCTATAAACAGTTACTGTTAATTGCTTTAAATGAAAAATTGAATTTTTCTTTTCCTTTTTTTAATATTAAACTTAATTTGTTCTACAAATATAATGCATAAAATTATCCTATAGTGTTGTTCTACAAATTTATTATTTTATACATATTTTTTTTATATATTTTATTTATTTTTTTTATATTTTATATAATTCTACATTATTTTATATATTTTGCGGTTAAATTTAAGATTAGTCACACTGAAATTTAAATGTCTTGCAATCCAAGTTTGTAACTTACAAATATAAAATACAAAGTATATAAGTTTTATTAACTATACAAAAAGTTATTTTTTTTCGTTCCACGTGAGATTATGATTTCGCCATTTTATTACAATTCTCATTGGTTTAATATATCCATGACATCAGGTAACGTTTCATCCAAGTCTTATTGTGTTGAGACGGCGTCGTAAATCTTATTTGTTGACAAATTCGCTGCCTGCCTTCAAATCGCATTTTTCGAGCCGCAGTAAACAAGGCGAATATCTGAGTGTCGTCGGTGATGAGAAGAAATCCATTCATGGTTTTTACCAGTAAAAAAGAAGTATTTTTTAATAATAACTTTTTCCGTTTGTAAATGTTTTCAAAGTCATGAAAATTACCTGTTCTAAATATAATTACTTTTAAATTTTCAAACCCTTAGAGTTATACTGCTTCCAAAATTGAACACGTTGATAACAGAACAGAAGAAAATGCAAAAGATAAGATAAAACACTCATTTTATGGTTAATTTAAATTGGCAAGGATGATGCAAGTTTTTAATTTTTTCTGGTAAAAATCATGAATTGATTTTTATTAGTGATGTAGAGATATGTTCATAGAAGATACCGACCATTGGGATTTGGAGTAAGATTAAGAAAAGAAGAAAAAGGATGTAGTGTATTAATATCCCACAGATACTTCCATTCTTATACATCTCTCTTTTAACTTTCAGATGTTGCCATCCCCGGAGAGACTTACTTCCCAGATTGCAATCAACAAGTTGCAGACGCGGGCTATAATGCGAGGTGAATTTAAACATTTTATGCTACTTGTGTTCACGGATGGGAAAACAAAGGAATTCTTTTTTTTTTTTCTGGAAACGAATTGAAAACAATGCTCGAAATAAAGTTTTTGGATAGTTAACATTGCTGTAAACTGGAATAAAATTTTACTGTTTAACCTGTACGGATGCATACACACATCAATATATATATAAACTAAATTATATATCATAAATAGATTTGTGTTTTTCATTTCTCTTGTTTAATAGAAGATAAAAATGAAATAAAATAGATAAGAGTGAGATAGTTAAAATAATAAATATTAGAGTTGAATAAGCAAAGATAATTTTTGAAAAAATCTATTTTATTATTATCTATTATATAACTGTCAAATGTAAAAGCAGAGTAAAAATATGGTTTCATTCATTATTAGTATCATAATTCTTAAATGAAACTTTAAAAAAGGAAATTTTATCTGAACTCTTATAAGATACAGTCTCTGTTTAGAAAGCACAGTGAGCTAAGCGTGTGGGTCGGTCTTATAATGTAAAAATATGGTATTTGTAAGATAAGGGGGATGTAAGACATAGGGAAACAAAAAATAGCTTTTGGAAAAAATTATTGTAAATTTACAATTATAAAATATTAACAAATGGAATTATAATAAATGTAATTATGAATAATAACTATTGACAAAATAGTAATAGAAATTTAACTTGCAAATATAAGATTTATATATGTTTTTTTTTCATTTTTAACTCAGAATTTAAAAAATTGAAGAAAATTGAATAGTATGAGAAAAGATTGAAGTTATAAATTGTATAACTTGAAACTATAGACATAGTGTAAAGGGAACTATGTCGATAAATTTGTTTTTGATATTTAATGGCTTAAACTAATTATTAAAATAATTAGTTGAACCCATTAAATATAATAATTTAAATACAAATTATTTATTTTGTACTAACATTATATTTTGCCTCTGCGAAGTGAAGTCTAACAACTGATTACCACTGTAAAGCATTTGGGTAAAATCCTAGTATACGTAATTCATTTGGCACGGTTTTCGAAAATGTCACCACAGGAGGAATTCATGCAATTCATAACTATTAGCATACGCGAGAGTTGTATAGTAAGAAACATTGTGAATCTCAAAACGGAAATACATAGACATACAGTCTGAATCTTGATCTCACGAAATTCGTCGCGTTGCGGATGCTGGGATTAAAGCCGGTATTTGTACATGCTCTTCTGGAAAAAAGTTTTAAGAATATAATCCTCAAGGAGATGACAATTGTTTATTAGGATGCTTTTCGGAGCATGAGGTTCTGCGTTTGAACCCTGTCACGGTTGAACAAAGGTTAATGTTGCGCTTCTGTCTTAACCATGCATGTCTGTCGGGGCAGGAGCTTGATAATTTCCCGTGTTTCCTCCCTTGTGACACAGGAATACTGTCTACTATTTAGTAAAAGTCTTCCCAAAAGGAGGTAATACGCTATGGATATTAAAATGCCTTACAAGGCTTTCGGCCGTTAGGACGTCATCTAGGTGGTGTCAAAAAAATTTATGGATAGATGTGCATGCAGGAAAATGTGATATAACATATATCTTCAGCTGTGTTTAACAAAGGCAGCCATCAAACCTGGAATCAATGACACTGAAGGACGCTATCCAACCACCAGGGTATTTTACGTTCAAAATTTGTTTTGACACAGCATGGTAGACACCCTAGCGACGGATGACTGTTGTAATTTTAATACCAATTGCGTTTACTAGCTTCCATTTGGAATTCATAGATATCAGGATATTCGTCTCTCTTAAGGGAAGAAAATCAGATAACTTAAAAGAAAACACTCCGGCAAATTTACATGCAAAAAGTAAAAATGCCAAAAAAAAAAAAAAAAAAAAAAAAAACATCTTCTATTGTTCAATTAAAGCTAGTATCAAATCCGCACTCTAAAAGATTACTTTTAAAATGATACCACAGTTTTGGCATCGAGTAAGGAATGACTAAAAATCTGAAAGCCTTTGTTAGGATATGAACATTGGTTGAAAGTTATCTTTTCGGTGGTTACCTTATATATAATATGTCACACTGATGTTTTTGTGAAAGGAGAAAACACAGAAATCTCTCTAGCACCTATTGAGATACTGCACACGTGAGAAACAGAAGTGGGAAATGTCCTTCGCTATTAAACGGTGTGGTATTGAATCTGAGATGGAAAACTTAGAGCAGCAACGCCTTACCTCTCACTTACGAAAAATAATTTTGACACCACGTAGCAATCTGATTAATGAGGTAAAACAAGTACAGTATTTTAATGTCCCCCCACTTATTGGTAAGGAGTTTTGTTGATAGTGATCTGGATTCACATATGACAAAGGATGAAACCAGGAAAATTCTCAAACACCCACATTTATCTCCGTGACAGCGGCATTGATTAAAACCGGGAGCTTTTGTTTGAAAAGCGTTATACAACTGTAAAAGCAGCCGAGTGATCGTGGTCTAGTTTCTATCGCAAAAAATGTAATAAAATTCAAATGACACACAACAACTATAGATAAACACTGATTATCAATCAATCAAATTCGAATCATATTGACATTATGAAGGATTAATTCCTATCGACAGATTCCAAATACGTGTTTACACATTCGATACAAATCATCAACTATATTTCTTCTTCACAGATGGCGCTCTCAGTGCTGCTATGGGATTATTTCACACAACTACCGGTTGTCAACTGAATAGTTACGTTTTCCTTTCTTTACAGCAAACAGGTTTATGGGTTCAGTATAGGTTCATGATGATCAGTGGTTCGAATCTCTCTCTCTTGAGCATGGACATTTGTAATGATTCAGATTTTACTTTAAGCGTAGATTCTTGGTCTCATTAAACCTCATGTATAAGAAATGAATGTTGAATAGTTGAGTTTTGCCTACTCTGCAACAAATAAATTATAAATTCGAGCCTCCCCCTTGAGCATGGATGTTATGTTTGATGGAATTCTGTTTGAACTATGCAATAATTTTCATTTTACAATTTTGTAATTATAGAGAATTATTTTAATCTGAATTCATCATTAATTAAAAAAAATTTGGAAACAAATCATTGGCGAGACATATATTTTCGGCAGACTTATTGCGTTTCTAACTCTTGATATTTATTTCAAATAATTTATTATATATTTATTCATAGTTTTCTTACATTGAAGCTGAGCTAACTATATATCACAGTTACTTGTTATATATTTCTAGATTTAAACCGTTTAGATTTAAGTAAAATTTTGATTAAGTTTTGATATTTGACTATTAACATTCAACCCAGTATATTGCTCATTACAAAAAAAAAAAAAAAATTGCTTTTGGTTATTTATATTAACTATAAAATTGTTTTGTCTCATCTTTTTTATTTTGCTTTTTTTCCCTGTTCTATATATTCAACGCATTACATTTTGGAAGTAATATCGCTAAAGATTTCAAAATTTGTAGACTATTCTTTAAAATAAAAAGTGTTGTTGTGTCGTTACTTATGACACCTGGAAAGGTCAAGATTGTTATATCTTTGGCTATGCTAATTTAAATCAGTGGGATGAGTCTTTCGCTTAACCAGAGCACCACAAAGGTGAATGTACGAATTTGCTTTTCACTCCTCCGATAGATGGCGCAACCAGAGGATCCACTTCCATAATTTCGATATTGACTTGAAGGGAGAGGAAATCTTCCTCCAGACCATTACTCCCATGGTAACAGCTCAACGACCGACTTCCGAAAGGAGCATGCATATCGAATGCATTAGGTGGGTCGTTGGTGGTATTATGAATCGAACCCTACCCTTCCAAACGGAAGGTTAATGCCCTAACTATTAGGTTACCACGGCCCCAGAACAAAAGGTAATTTTCATGATTTTGAAAACTTAAGAAATGGAAAAAATTATAATGAAAAAATACTTCTTTATTGCTGGTAAAAATCATGGATGAATTTTTTCTCATCGCCGACAATACTCAAACATTCGATGGTAAACTTCGCCTTGTTTGAACTGTTACACTTTGCCTTCTGTGCAACAAACAGATCAGAGGCTAGAATCCCCCTCTTGTGCAGGGATGTTTGTAATGATTCGGATTTCACTTTGAGAGTAGATTCTTGATCTAATTAAACCTCATATGCAAGAAATGAGTATTGAGCAACAAGCATATCAAGCCTTCCCTAGGTGGTGGTGAGCCCATATCAAATAGCTGCTTCAGACACGAGTTTATTAATTTCACACATTGAACGAAATTTCTTCGGGATTCTGTTGTTGCTAATCTCAGATGGTCCGATTCTAATACTAGACCAACTCCAGATGTCATGAACAACCAGGAAATTCAAAAACATAAGGGGCTTTGAAAAAGCCTCTCCCAAGTCAAAGTTCAAGCAGCTCAAGATATGCTCAGGTGATGCCTGTTCAGTTTTACATTTTGTGCATAGACTTAGTCTTTTGATCCGACACACATTTGAGTCCCCTTAGGTGACCACTGGCGAAGCGTGAAATACAAGTATATTGGCCACTAGTTCTCACGAAATCTTCGGGATTCTACCGATGGTTATGAAACAACGGTGAATTAATCTAGCTACTTCTGCCAAAAGTGGGGAGAGCACTTCTAAAAATTTACTCTTTCTTAAGGAGTTATAAAATGAAGCATTTGAAGAAAACTTTCAGTGATGTTCAAATTTTCAAAAGCACTTCACAGCTCAAAAACTAGAGTAGAAGCATATTATTTTTTGAAAAATACAGAATTTCTTTTACTGCAAATTATTACAAAATTAGTGATGTGTGGAATTCTTGAGAGAAGAAAAACAAGAAAGTAAAAAAGTAACGTATCAATGCAAAAAATAAAAATATGCAGATTAGTTAAGTGGTAAAAGTAAAAGAGTTTAAGCCGTTCATATGGAAAAGGTTTACGTAAAATAACACACGATTATGAGCAGTAATGATCTTCAAAATGTTCCATTGCGATATTCGAATTTAAAGTAATGTAATGTTCTAATTACTCAATAATGTGGAATTGCTTTAGATACATAGGTTTTATTAAATTCTTTTCTGTATCACGACACATGAATATATTAAAATAACATTTAACTACTTTCCAGAGAAGTCCTAAAAATTTACATATCCCTTTTCAATTACTTTCACCGCCATCTAAGGCTGACTCGGCTCAACTTCTTTGTTTTTTTAGATTTGTTCTGAACAAAAAATACCTGCAGTATTCGCACCATCTTTTGAGCAACAACAATATTTTAATACGCTTAATAAACACACGCTTTAATTTTATTTAAAAAATGGCATACAATTCATGAAATAGGTTTTAAATTTCAACTTATATAATATTACAAATAAAAAAAAACAGTTAAGTATTTGAATGTTTAAATCTTTAAAAAAGTTATTCAGAAACATTGTTTAAAATTTAAAAAATAACAGTTATAACAGATTTAATTATTTTTTTATGCTTTTAATAAGTAAATCTAAATGTTGAAGTTGTGCTGACCACAAATGAATATAATTTAATTTTCCTGTGGTTGGCAAAGAGACTAATTTGTGAGGGGGTGCCCGGTATGTTCATGTGGAGAGCGCATGGCGAAGTGAAGTAACGAGATGGCCATGAACCAGTTTTGGCGCAAGCAAGCGAAGAAAAAGTTTTTGAACAGACGGGAGACAAGCGCGTGGAGCTGCCAAGGAGAAGACCCGAGACTGGAACTGTGCGAGATCTGTGCTGGACATGTGGAGTTGCATGGGAGAAAAGCCGGGTCTGGAGCAGTGTGAGGGAAGTTCTTCGAAAAAATACGGGAGATTGGCTTCAGGGGTGAACCATGTTGTATAATACCTCAACAACTGCTGTGACACTTCTGGAAAATCCCTAAAAGCTGAAAATAAGGCAGCAGAGAGTAATCGCGATTAGCATTATAAGGATGTTTTCTGGTTATCCGGGGTGACATTAAGCCTTTCCCACGTGGGCTATCCCGGCGTTCTCAGTCTACTTCGTAAGTTTCATTTGTGTAATTTATTACTTATGTTATCCCAAAGTACTCTGTAAATTATTATTATTTATGTTATTTCAAATGAATCTGTAAATTAGTATTTGTTAGTCCAAGTTAATCTGAAAGTTATTATTTGTGTTATTCTACATTTTTTGTAAGTTATTATACTTATGTTATTCCAAATTAATCTGAGTAATAAACTTAATTAACTAAATATGAGCCTGGAATCTTATTAAGTGTCTGTTAATAATATTATTTAACAAATAATTCTCAGTATAAAAGAAAGTATTAGACACTTAGTACAAAGTTGAGAAATAAGACAATAAGAATCGTATACAACTTAATATATAAATATATACCATATCAATATGGAATTTAATTCTTAAACACATATCTATTAATGAATAAATCTAAAAAAAAAACTCAAACTTTGTATTGAATCTCTAAATTAATTAGAAACTTAAATATATATATATATAAAAAAAAAGCTTCGTAACTAAGCAATTTAATAAAAATTACTAAGCTTATTTATACTTCGTTAAATATAGCTCAACAAATAATTTTAACTTTATTCAGAATCATTTTTAATTTGCGATAAAAATAACACAAGTTCAAGGAATTTCTGAATAAGAATTCTGAATTTAATGAAAATTTAATTTACCCACTGCATGAGAAAATATAATGGAAAAGAATATTTATGAATGAATTAGTTTTGAACGAGAGAAAGTGTATTTATACAATTTAAAATTGTGATAACTTCAATGCAGATTTCTTTTAAGGAGAGAGAGAATCATTTGATCCCTCTCAGAATCGAAGACGTGTATGTTAAAAATAAATTTTTGACTCTTTGTGAAATAATTCTTTTATTACACTGTTATAAATTAAGTTACGCTGAGAATCCAGCTGATTTTGTTTCTTGTGAATGTAAAACATTTGTTCAGCGAAGTAGAAATTTTCTGAAATTGAATTAAAATAAAGTCTTTTAGAAATATAATTCAAACTATGCGCTTGGATGCATTTTAAAGAATTTTTGCTCTTTTGAAATGTCAAAGGCTACAGTAATTTAAATATATGTATATACAAGTTCCTTATCAACATAAGGGAAATATCTAGGATTGCACTTCGTAAGCATTAAAATTGCTACAAGTTTTTTTTATAAATATAAATTATCTATTTTGGTAGTAAATGGTAACGTTATTCAATATTTTTAAGTCTTAGTTAATTTTTTTTTTCGAAAAAGTAAAATGTAAGATATTTTATAGATATAGTAATTTTAGACATAATCCAAATTGTAGGAGCCTATCTTGTTGAAGTAGGTGTGACCACACCATCACAACGGTTAGGCGTTTCTAGAAATACGTCTGAAGTCATAACAGAATACACCCTCTGCAGCAAGACAAGACTTGCAAAGCCAAATGGTGAACAAAAAGAGAAGCTCAATGAAAGAGACCGACAAGTATTGAAGCGAGTTGTAGTATCTAAAAAGCGAATAAATGCTACAATAGTGACTAATTTCAATCAGTATCTGGATTCTCCAGTGTCAATTATTACAATAGGAAGGCACGTTCATGAATAGAATATTTACTGCAAAACAGCGATTCCCGAGTCACATGTCAAAGATTCAATCATTACAATTGGAAGGCATCTTCATGAATAGAACATTTACGGAAAAAGCAGCAATTAAGTTCCATGCTACAGATACAAGGATTACAATTGGAAGGCATCTTCATGAATAGGACATTTACGGCAAAGCAGCAATTAAGTCACATGTCACAGATTCAATGATTACAATTGATAGGAACTTTCATGAATAGGACATTCATAGCAAAGCAGCAATTTCCAAGCCACATGCCACAGATTCAATGATTACAATTGGAAGGCATCTAGATGAATAGGACATTTACGGCAAATTGTCAATTCTCAAGTCACATGTGACAGATACCAATTGCAAGTGTCATCTACAATAGTATTCCACTCATAAAACCTGGTTGATTGATAAGTGAGAGAAAATAATATGATCAGTGCGACGATTCATTTCTCACAATTTTTATTACAAACATACATGTACATATTTGAATGACATCAGCATCAGTGTATGATCGTGATTGTTTCCTTTCTTTGCCAAATTTGTTTCCTGCATGAGAGAAAATTTTCCAGGATGTTAATGCACCTATCCATGCATGGGGAGTCATTCACTGAATTACTCCAGAAATAGTAGTACAAGGATAGTGAGGTAGAAAAGAATATATTTTATAATAATGATTTGCTGGAATATCAAATTTAATTTTTGTAAATAAATGCTGAAGAATGAAATGCCATTATAAATAAATAATACATCTTAATAAAAGGACAATTAATATCTTAATTTTTAATACTTCTTTGCAGAAAAAGTGATTATGAATTACTTAAAAATTATTAATTATTCCTTGCACCTTTATACATATAAATTAAAAATGAATTGGTATAAATCAGGTCTTTTGAAGGTGATGAAGTCTGACTTTAAAGGTATTGTGATTACTGTTTATGATTGAAGTATTCATATGTGCTTGCATAGTGGAAAAAAAGAATATGAGATATTTCTTGCACAAAACAATATATGCAGAAATTATAAATAAATGTATAGGTAAAACGATGTCTTTTTTAATATGTATTAAATATAATAAAGTCTTTGATTTCAATTGCACTGTGATTTCTGTGAATGAAACTCTTACAAATCATTGTGTGTGGCACAAGAAAGAATAAGACATTATTTCTTGCACCACAATATACAGAAAAGACAATGCAAAATATTTTAAATGTGTATTGAATACAATAAACTATGACTTCAAATGCATTGTGATAGTTATTAATGAAGCTTTTATTTATTTTTGTACATTTAAGAAAAAATATTTGACTTTTTATTTTCTACAGTACAATATACAGATATTTTAAATACGAACTCTTTTGGATTGATTATAATAACTATTTGAATTGAATATGTATTGAATGTAATGAAGCCTGTGACTTCAATTATAGTGTGAAAACTGTTACTGAAGTATATATAATTTCTATTTGTCTAAAATAATTCAGCTTCAGTAAATTAGATGTTCAACTTATTATATGGGTATTATAAACTATGATCAGAGAGAGAGAGAGAGACTATTTGAGGAAATCCTTTATTAAAAACTATATATTCAACTGAATTTCGTCGTTTATGAAATACTTCGGATTTTGCAGTTGGTGAAATCAAAAAATGTATTACTCAGAATTTTAATAATAATAATTTTTGAACATCTAATCTATCAATAAAATATAAAAATATTAACTATATAACTATAAGTAAAAGTTAAACTATTAAACTGCAGCTAGGAAATTTGACTTAAATTAGTTACTAATACTTAATTAACATTTTAAGTCTTACTATAATTGAAAACTGTCAGTAAGGTTTAAAATATAAATAGGAAACAATTAATAAAAACTAAAATATTGAAAGTGAGAAGAATGATTCCATATTCAATAAATAATTAAAAATATTTAAGGAATTGGCAAGCAAAATTTTTGATGCCAGTTTAGGTAAGTCAGCTTTTCATCCCTTCAAAAGATCGATAAACTGATTAACAAGCATGCTTGGGAGCTAAACACTGGGGGTTTCTGGTAGCTAACCACTAGGGAGCTAAACACTGGGTAGCTAACCACCTAATCGGAACATATGCTTCGCAATCCAGGCTCTCTCGGTCAAGAGAAAAGTAATGGGCACTGTAGGCCTTGGACCACATGGACTGTCGTGCCACAGAGTTAGTTTGAATAAGTGTAAGAATTTTATTCCGACAAATGCAATAAGACTTTTATGTGAACAAATGCATATATCAATATTAAGTTATGAAGAAAAGGATGGTCAGTATAAAAAAGATGCATGGTATTTTCAAAGGGAAAAATTAAAAGACAATTTATTTGGATTTTCCATTCTAAAAGAAAGCCAGTTATATATTGGTAGAATAATTAGTTCTACAGACTTAAAGTTTATTAATGAACCACCTTTTCCTAAACTAATAAAAAATGTGAAGAAAAATGGAATTAAAAGTTTTATCCTTGTGCATTTATTTGTTCCAATAGTTGAAAGAATTTCACACCATTTCTGATAGCGGTATCTCACATGCGGCGATAGCCAATAACGATTAAAATCTATATGTAAGTGCCTGGACAGAAAATCACGTGACTATGATGTCAAAAATAACTTCTCACTAATGACGTCACCAACCATCATCACTCTTATAACAAATGAATGACATTCGAAAAGATACTAGTCACTAAATAATGATAAAAATAAATGATAAAAATGTTTTTCAGCAGACAAAAAAATAACATTTTATATTATTTCCTTTTCGTATTTTAAAGAGTCAAATGCTTTGTTTAATGCTATCCAAAAAGAAAAAAACAAATTAATATAAAAATTTCTTGCTGGTGATTTAAGCACCAAAAAGGAAAATTTCACTAATAGAACAAAAATAGATAATTTTTACCAAACATTGAATCTTCATTAATGCTAACTGAAAGCAGTTTATATGTTGGTATACCAAGTATGTATTGCATGACAACACATCATTAGACATTCAACATGAATAATTGTTGATAACATTTGTATATATATATATATATATATATATATATATATATATATATATATATAATTGATAAACGTTTAAAAGACTTGAGATGTGAAGTTCGAATAAAATGACTATTAAAAGTTTTTAAATCATTCAAACTTTAAAAAAAAAATGTGCAAAAAGTTTATGAAAATGAAATTATTTATCTTATTATTTGGATGAAGTGGATAAGATTAAAAGGCAAGTCAAAAGTTTATTAAAATTTTATAAATGTATAAGAAACCGAAGGAACAATTCTAAAGGTTTGCAAGAAATGGCTGTAAAGAAGTCGGATCTCGTTTAGAAACAAAAAAATAGTTAAAAAAGTGACATGAAGAGGGCGTTAGCGATTGGAAATAAAAAGAACAGAACAGATGTACATTTCCTTCAGTTATACAATGACAAGCATTCAACATGATAACTAGCACATTTTACGTCATTGCTATGGTGACTCCCAACCATTACATCAACGCTATTTTTGCAATTTAAAATCGTACATGCATTTCTACAATACAACATGTCTAAATGAATTGCAGTAGTGAGTTAGATGGAAAGTATACTCAAGTGCTTTGAAATAGTCCCATTGTCAGAAATCGACTGGATTGAGGTCTGGTGATCATAGAGACCATGCAATCATAGAGCAAACGTTTCTCTTTTAACTAAACGTTTGAAACAGAAATCGATTCACGAGAATGACATAGTTGATTAGTGAGCTAGCTATCATGTGGATACATTAACTTTTTAATTAACTTTATTTAACTTCAAAGCAAAATCAATCTTTGTGGTCCTTTCCTTACACACTGTGCTGTATTTATTATTATTCCTTTATTTCTTTTACATTTATGAAGTTTTAATGAATTTGTGATTAAAGCAGTATATCCGTTATCTGACAATATATATATATATATGAAAAATGTTTTATTTTTTTCTGAAAAACTTTCTTACTTTCCTTACTTTTGAGATTAAATTGTTCTCATGAAGAGAAAAAGAAATATAAATATAATATTTCATTTTTATTATTTATATTTAAAAAAGGAAATCAGACTTTCAAATATAAATGTAAACATTTCAGTGGTAATACATTGTATTTTTCGTTAGACAAAGAATATTTTTGAATTATTTTACTATGATACATACATATCTCTTTACACAAAAGAAATAATTATGTTTGAAATTTGTAATATTTTTCATAGTACACAATTTTATAATATTAGAGAATTATTTTACTCTAAACTCATCATTAATTTAAAAAATGTGTAAACAAAGCATTGGCGAGACGTGTATTTTCGGCAATCATATTTGCTATTTTTTTTTTTTTTTTGAATAATTTATTATTTATACATATATACAAATATATGAATAATTTAAATTTCTTACATTGAAAATGAAACTAAATATTTATCCGACTTTCTCATTATTCATTTTTACCGTAATTTTTCCAGATTTAAATTGTTTTTATTTAAGCAAAATTTTATTAAATTTTTATTTTTGACTACAAAGATAAAAAAAAATCGTCTATGCCGATGTAAATTATTTATAAAGTGGATGTTTTGACTTGTTTTTTTTTTTTCATTTTGCTTTGTCTGCCGTTTAATTTTCTTCGTATTGTTTTTTGGAAGAAACATCGCTAATGTTTTGAAAATTTGAAAGAAAACTAACTATATAGAAAAGAAGTAATTTTCATGATTTTAAAAATTTTACACAAGTAAAGTAATTATAATTAAAAAATAGTTCTTTATTACTGTAAAGAATCTTGGATAGATTTTTCCTCATCACAGACGACCTTCAAATAATCAATGGTGAACTTCGCCTTGTTTGCTGCTGCTCGAAGAAAGCCATTTTAAGGCAAGCAGCAAATTCGTCGACAAGCCAGATTTATGATGCCGTATCAACACGATGTGAAATGGATGAAACGTTATCTCACGTCATGAATGTTTTAAACCAATGAGAATTGTAATAATGTAACATAATCATGATCTCAACTGGAATGTAAGAATAACAGTTTGATGGTTAAATAATCTCTAACTGAAACATTTTACAAAATTTAATATATTAGTTCACCATTTCAATTTATAGTTAATTAACTTTCAAGTTATTGCGATTTGATTGACTTCTTTTTACTAGTCCAAATAAATAATGAATTTATCAAATACACACTCAATAAATATTTATTTAGAAGTATCAATGGCGTAGTGGTTATCATTCTTTTCGTATATTCTTGTTCTAGATTAAACTATTTTTTTTTAGTAAAATGTTAATTTAAAATTGTGTTCTTTAATTATGTATGTATCCCAAAATGTTGTAGGTTAGGTTTATTTGCACCTCAATGGCTGTTTTTTGCACACATGGACTAATTAGGCCGTGAATACAGTTCAAAGTAGATTCTAAATCACTACAAACATCCAAGCCCAAGTAGAATTCAAACTCACGAACTGTTAAGTACAAGTTCTACGCATTCGGCTACCATCTTGGCTAAAGATGTTTTGGAAGTGAATTTTAAACACATAAAAAGTTAAAAGTAAGCAAACATTATGTAAACTTTTACATTTATTTATTTATTTTATAACTGCCAAACATTAGTTCATAAGAAATTAGTTCACGCACTCTCTAATATTTCTTAAAGTACGGTACAATTATTTAAATGTTCAACAGTCACACATTTGTTGATTAAAAGTTACACAAATGGGTTCCTTTGGCATGTGTGTCCTGAGGAAGTCGGACTCCACACCTAATATTGTTCAGTTGGAAAAAGTGGAGCAGCGCACCCCATAATGCCAGTCTAACTGGCACACGACAACAACAACAACAAAAGTCACACAAAACAGTTTGAAGAATTAACCTCTCTAATTTAATAGCAGTAAAGTCCTGTAAGTAGTCCTGTCCAGTCTGTCCTCTAAACAGAGCCACCGCAGTTATTTTTGGAAAACTGAGAACAGTTCTCTGTTCCCCCAGAATCTTCCATCTTATACTCCTTTGCGCGTTGTAATCACAACCCGCTAAAGAGTTTTTATAAGGGTCAGGTTAATAAGCAGTTTAGTCGTGTGAAAAGAAGGAGGACGATTTATACGTTGTTCCTATCAAAGCTCCCTTCTCAGGCAGTGCATCAGCTTTCCCATTGTCCGTAATACCACAATGGGCTGGAATCCATCGGAATGAAATTCAGTGTGCTGGTGCCTTAAGCAAAGGTCAACAATCTAAAATTCTTTAAGACATAGTTTGATTATACAGAAGGGCTTGAAGCGCAATTTCAGAATCTTATAATATGACAGCTCTTTTAGAGAGTGTCTACGAGTGGACAGTTGTAGAATAGCCCCAGAAATAGCTTGCCTTTCAACATTGAAGACAGATTAACAAGTCCGATTGGTAAGTAAAAACTAAAAACCTCACTTTGGATACTTGCTTCAGCCCCGAAAAGACAAAGAAAAGCGGCAAAGCTATTGTAGATTTTGCGTTACCCAGGGCTGTACCATGAGGATAAAAGTTTCAATCATTGATTGGAATGATTCGATTGTAATGATTGGAAAAACAATGGAGGTGCCGGTTAATTAATTATATATATATATATATTCTTTCCTACATTTCATTTTTATATAACGCTGTTATTTTATCTAAAAGGTAAACTTATTTATACACAATATAAATAGAAGAGAGATTCAAGCTATATACAGAATAAAACAAATTTTTCTCTAATCGTAAAATTCTTTATGGAAGAAAAATATTCACATATAAATATGCGATGTTTGATATAATATTGCATTAATAAATATAAAGCTAAGTGTATTAGCTTAGGAAATAGTTATTGTTTTTATACAGTGTATATATTTATAGAGTGTGTAACCTGTAATATTACTCATATTCTTATCATCTTATTTTGTCTTGTACTATTTCTTGATGTCTTATTATTCCAGGTGCAAGTTTAAGTATGGTCTATGAGTATTGTGGTAAAAATTGTGGAATATCACAGTCAGATTAATGTGAAGCAAAATTTCTCAAAACTTATCACAGCCAAGACACGCGTTTTATTGAAACATTTTTTAACCACAGAAGAAAGACATTACTTGATTTTGTCATTTATATTGAAGATTATCTCAGCGGTGAAAAATAATTAATTTACTTAGTTAGAGAACTATTCACTTAGCAAATTGTTATAAATAATTTATTTAATTATTCATAGTTAATATTAAATGAAATAATCGTTATTAATTTAATTTTCATGGTTATCTTTTTAAGTCTAAAATAAGAATCGTAATGGCATTTAAAATTTGTTTCAACAAAAAAATTTCTCATCTGAATTTACTCAAAAACTATTGCCATCAAAAATTTAAAAACTGTGAAGACATTCTCATTTATTTTGTAGAACTTAAGTCTTATATGTGATTGCTATTGTCTTAAAACATTTAAATGATTAATTGATTTAAAATTTAAAAGATTAAATAATACCTATAGCAAAAAACATTTTGATTTTATGCTATAGGTGTGTTTTTGAATAAATTAAATCTATATGAATGCAATAAAAAATAGTGTCTTCCTTCTGATAAAAAATTTAAGTTAACAAAATTTAAAAAAAATAGTGCTTTTACTACAAAAAATACCCTAACATTTTTTCAAATAAAAATGTAAATTATTCATTTAAAATTTTTAATCACTTACTTCCAGTGCTATATAAATATTTGCTTTGCAGTAAAATAATTTAAAATAAAGTTTTAAAAAAGTGATAATTAATTTATGTTCATCTTTTATATTTTTATTTATTCCCGCGATAAATGTTATTAAGTAAAATATTAATATATAGTTATAACTTTTCATAATCGTTTGCAAATTTAACTTAGAATTATCTCTTAGTTAATTGAATTTGTAAATACTAATGAAATATTTCAGTGACAGTAATTAAAACGTGATTAATTGCTTTTCTTAAGCTATAAATTAATTAAAAATCTGTTAATTTATAATGTCACTCATTACTATACGAACATGCTTACTTATTACAGTAGAACTCCAACTATCCCAATGCCGTTTTTCTGAATCGCTTTCTCTCTCTCTCACACACACACACACACAAATGCACACACGCACACACACACACACGCACACACACACACGCACACATACACGCACACGCACACACACACGCACACGCACACACACACGCACACGCACACACACACACGCACACACACACACACACACGCACGCACACACACACACACACACACACACACGCACACACACACGCACACACACACACGCACACACACACACACACACACACACACACACACACACACACACACACACACACACACACACACACACACACACACACTCTTTAAGAAAAATAAGCTATCGGATAGCTGGAGTTCTAATATTTATCAATTAAATTAAGAAACTCATAATATTGAAAACACACACAGTAAAAATCCCAATTTTAATCATACATAATTTTATATGATTGTATTCAAATATGCTAAAAATAGCATATTTTTAAAATTTAGAGTGAATTTGATTATTAAATTATCAGCATTTTAAATGTTGAGCAATTAATTGTATAAAATAGCCTCATATATCATCACTGAATGAAAATTTAAAAATTTTTTATTGATTAGGTAGATGTTTGTTATTGATAGATTGTTATATTTTTAATATAAATAAATAATCATAAAATTGTCATGAAATATTACAGAAAAAGAATTTGATTCGAAGAAATGGAACATAAAAACACTACTTTTGAAATTGACCACTAAAATATTAACCGAAAGTAATGACATCACTTTATCAACCCTAAGGAAGAAACTCGGGAATTAAAAGCAAAATTTTATTTTTCACAGACAGTTATCTGCATTTTTAATAACTATAGATTGTATAACACAATGTAGACTAAGCAGGAAAACATTAATAAATATCTTGTATTTGCTAAATGGTAAAAGAACATTGTTCTGAGAAACATGGTAACTGGTTATTGTTATTTATTACGCTTGCGGAACAATAACGGTTAACGACTACATAACTTGTTACTTTCGTCGCAGCTAATTCATTGTGGAGTATTAAAAAGGAAAATACTGATTTTGATACCTGAACCATCAGTTTTCATGTATTTGTTTTCGTAAGATTAAAGGAAATATACACAATATTTTCTTTTTTCTATGTAAACTAGCTTTATGCGTTGTCGTTGTGTAAGAGAATTAAAGTATTTATAGTAATTCCTTACATGATAATTATGTGTTTTGATTTACAAAGGAAATCTGAAGTTAAAGCTTGTTTATAACTTCCAAATTTCTTATTCTTGTTCATAATAGGAAAAATATTATTCTTTATAAATATGTTAAAAAAATTAACTGGTTCATTTAATGAGGTTGAAAAGAATTTATTTAAAATTTCTATTGATTTAAAGTATATTTAACTACGAAAAGTTAAGAAGAAAACCATATAAAACGATGAGGAAGTATTTAAATAATTCCCAGCTTAAAAATGTTTTTCTTGTCAAATTTTTGTAGCGATTATAATTTGAATAACTGCATTTTTATTCAATAAAAGTTGTGCTTATATTATTTTTTGGTTATCATTATTTTATCAAAAACTCATGTTTAAAGTATAATTTTATGTTTCTTGCTTATTTTATACTTGTAAATATGCGGTTATTGGTTATAATATGAGGTTATTGGAATAAGAAATTTTTTTATGAAAATTGCTTATTGCAAATGAATTGTTTTTAATGAAAATTTTTTTATTTAAATACATGATATAAAAGCCCTTAACAATTTTTACAGGTTTACATTTGTCTATATATTAATTCCTGCAAAAAATAATTAATTTTTACTATTATTATGAGCTATATTAAATATTCACTTACATGGAAATCATATTATGTTAGTATTATCAATTGTTATCATTTCATACAATTATATAATATATGCATATTAATATTGTTATATTAATGATTACTTTGTTGTTTCTTTACTGAATATATTCAATATTTTCATACATTTTCAATATCAATTGGAATTTAACTGAAATATTTTAATTAGCTCTCAAGTGTGAAATTTGTATAGATGTCAGCTTCCAATATTATGTTTATGTATTAGATTTTTTAAATGTAATCTTTATGATTAATTTCTAAGAGAATGTATTATTGGAGAATGAAGATTTTTAATAAATAACTTGAGTAAACTTCAGATAGTTTAAAAAAAAATTCTTGATTTTTTTATAAATATCATTTTAGAGATCTATAATTTATTTACAGTCTGTTATAGACAAATAATTCATTATTAATAAATATGCCATGACTTCCTGGGAAAACTACGTACACATCTTTCGGAGAAATCTTTTTATAATATTTGTATATTATAATATTATTTATAATAAATCAAATACGAATTGTTGATAAATTATTGAGGCCGTGGTAGCCTAGTGGTTAGGGCATCGGCCTTCCCTCCGGAAGGGCGAAGTTCGATTACCAATGCCACCAAAGAGTCAACGAGTACATGCCATGTAAGTGCTCGTTAAGTCTGTGGAATCGAAAGTCCTGTGGTCGGTCGCTGAGCAGTTACCATAGGTCTGGAGAAGATTTCCTTTCCCTTCAGATTAATGTCAAAATTGAGGGAGTGGTTCCTCAATTGAGGGAGTGGTGGTGCCATCCATCGTATGATTTGGAGAACAAAGTCGTACTTTTACCTTCGTGGTGCTCCGATTAAACGAAAGACGCACTCTACTGATTTAAATTCGCATAGTCAAGGCATGGAGAGCTTGACTTGTTCAAGTGTCATTAGTAACAATAAAAATTATTGATAAAATTAACGTTATATTGAATGTTAATTTAAATAAGCCTATGAAAAGAGTAATTCCCCTTGATTGCGAAAATATTATACAGATAAATTTAAAAAATCTATGAAATATGCAGTTTTTCTTTTCAAATACTCAACAAATGCATTCAATTTTTTCTTGATGAAAAATTAGCATTTAGATATTTAAAAATCTGCTGCGTATTTATTTAATCCGTTTGCATCAGTCTCTCTCTCTCTCTCTCTCTCTCTCTCTCTCTATATATATATATATATATATATATATATATATATATATATATATATATATATATATATATATAACTATATTTACTTATTTATCTATTTATTAATGTATCTCTGTATCGTACTGTCTAATTATATATCAATTTTTTTTAAATGAAGCAAAAAAATTTCTTATTTTTATCATAATTTGTTAACATTGAATTAATTTATTATATAAAATATGAGTGCAAAATAGAGCAGTTTTAAAATCCCTGACAAGCTTATACAGTTTAATATCCAAAATAAGATTTTGATAGAGATTTTAAGCGATCTACATAAATAAAGCTTAATTATTTATTTTTTTGAATAGATGATATTGTAGTGAATCATGGGGAAGCTAATACTTATTGTTAAAGTAATTGCTATACAATATATAAAATATGTTATTCAGTAGATTTTGGCCTCCCTGATAACTTAAAAAAAATAAATAAAAAAAATAAAAAAATAAAAAATAAAATTATATTAATGTCATGCTGATAGTTAGTTTACACTTTTTCTGGATTCGGTTTAAAAATCCATGGTGTTCTAGTTTCTATCTATGCAATTCCATTTTGTAAATTAATTGGACACTTTCTGGATTTGGTTCAAAAGCTGACGGTGTTCTGTTCAACAGTTTATAGCCGTAATATTCCATGTTGAATTAAA
Source organism: Latrodectus elegans (assembly GCA_030067965.1). Classification (NCBI taxonomy): domain Eukaryota; kingdom Metazoa; phylum Arthropoda; class Arachnida; order Araneae; family Theridiidae; genus Latrodectus; species Latrodectus elegans. Next base: position 31,103,198 of record CM057819.1, on the reverse strand, counting down.
TAGACATTCCCTGGATTAGGTTACAAAAAATCATGGTATTGCGTTCATAAGTTCATCCCCTTGTTATTCCAGATTGAATTAATCAGGCAATCTCTGGATTTTGGTTAAAAAATTCATGTTGCTCCATTTAACAGTTCATATCCTTGCCATTCCATATTGGTAATTAGTTAGACAAAGTTTAAATTCTGTTCAAAAGTTCATAATGTTCTATTCAACAGTTCCTAATCCTGTAATTAATTGGACTGGTCTGAATTCAGTAAAAAATTTCATCATGTTCTCTTTCAGCAGCTCAAACTCATGCCATTCTATGGTGATAATTAATTGGACAAACTCATGATTCATTTCATAAGTCCATGGTGTTCTATATATTCAACTGTTCATACTTAAGTAATTCCATGATGGTAATTAATTAAAGATATAGATTCTATTCAATAATTCATGATTTGACTCACCGTAGGATTTGAATGTAGGTATTTGGGATTCATTTTAAATCCGGAGACTATGTTCAATCAATTGTCATGTGCAAAATCAACTAATTAGTTAAGTTTTTTAAAATTAAATTTTTCACATTCCATAATAGTTTTTTTTATGTGTACACAAAAAGTTTAATGTGTTACTTAAATCTATACAACTATTTTACTCATAAAAATGAAAAACCTACCAAAGATTTTGTTTTTTTGTAATTATTTTTTTTATTTTATCCAAATTTAAATGTTTTCTTAAGTTTACAAACGCGTTTAAAAATACAGGTATTTAATTCTCTGCACGCACTTTTTGTTTTTATCAGATTTACAGACTAAAACTAATTTGAGATATGGAATTTTCTTGAAAATAACAGAAGAATTTGTTTACGACTACAGTTTTAGTTTTTTAAAAAAAATGTTCCATATGTGATAAAAAAGTTCCACCTGTGAAATTAATTAATGTATGGATGAATCAAGATTAATTCAATTATTAATTTTTTCAAGTGATATTTTTGCTAATATTTTGAGAAATAATTTAATTATCATTGTGTATTAAATTATTGTGAAAATAAGGATTCATTTGAAAAATGATCAGGAAAAGCAGTAGGATTAGTTAATTTTATTTCTATTGTTTGCATTTTTTATGAGCGTGCTTACATAATTAATGATTATTAGAAATCAAGTTATTTATTAATTTTTTTGAATTTTGAAAATTAAGTTTTTTTATGGTTTTAAGAACATTTTTATTTTAAAATAAAATTGTGGTTCATCGTCTCTGGAATCAATGTCAAATTGAAGATTTTGAGTGAAGAAGAATATTTCAAACCAACCACGAGCTCCATCACCTTCAAAAGACAGCTTTATAACTTTTTCGGACCGAAAGAGAAGCATTTCTATGACACAACTTGTTGAAGACGGCTCACAAAGGAAGTCTCTATGAAAGACGACCAATTGTGTGCCACCCCCTCCTCACCAGACGATAGAAAAAAGCCGCATATATTGGTATGAAAATACGTTTCCAGGACCAGACAGCGATGGGTTTTTGTACTTTTTACAGACAAGTCCTGATTCACACCGGAAAGTGATTCAGAACAGGTGCTAATCTGGATGGAACAAAGCACCAGATACCATTAATCCAACACTGTGGTAAAATACAATTACCTTGGTGGTGGAATAATGGCTTAGGCAGAGATCTCACTCAGTAGTCACATTGACTTGCATGCATTGTAGGGAGTAATTATGACTGGTTCAGATATCGAGGTGAGATCCTTGATCCACATGTCCGCCCACATATGCCGATGAAATTGACGATAATTTCATTCTGATGGATGATGACCCATGACCTCATCGAGCTGTAGTTGTAGAAGAATATCTAGATGGTATTGGTTTGGAGAAAATGGCATAATTAACTTGATCGCCCGACCGGAATCCCAGAGAGTATCTGTGGAACTACCTTGGTAGAAAGTTTGGTGAGCTTTAAGTTCTCCAAGGTGTGTAGAAGAGCTCGAAAATAGATTACTCCATGTCTGTTCTTCGCTTCTCATTTCGGTAACCTATTACTTAATTAACATATATCGATGCCGCTAATGCATTCAAGCTACGGGGGCACATATCCCTCATTAAAACTTCTTTTTGTTTTGTTTTTAAGAGATTTTGCCACTTAAAACATAGATTATACTATTTTTCCAAGAATGGACTTCTTCAGAGAGGGTGCTTTTCTGTTGTGAACCCTTTATATGTTTTTCTTATGTAAACTTCTATGTTGCAATCATTTTGAACTCATATCATTCAAATTTACTGTTTCTATACATTCATTCATTTGCAAATTACACACGAAAAATCGGTTGTTCCTTAACTTTAGGAAGACAGTTTATAAAAATTCTTTTCATATCGTTTCTATGAATTGTGCAAAATATGGCGCAAAAATGTGTGGAAGCTTGGGATATTACAATTTATTAGAAATGCTCTAATCTGAAACAATATTTATTAAGTATATATCACATTTGCTTAATTTTATTCATCATAGAAAAAAAATTTAAATGTTGATTCAATAAATGTTTATTAGAGATCATAACATATGTAGTACCTTTTATAATTCCTCACAGAATATACAGGACTTATTACCATTCTCTCTTTTGAATTGAAATATAGAAGCTTATAAACTCATATTGTTAGCGCAGAATTTCTCCTAATCCACCTACGCCATGAAGTTACTTCGTGTACGAAAATGATTGTTTTAAGCTTACAAAGCTTATACCCCTTACGGATCCAAACAACGTTAAAATGGTTTAAGTTTATCTAAAGCAAATTTGATAGAATGTAATTGGATCCAAGCCTTTCATTTGATTTTGTATAATAGCAATACGGAAATTAAATGACTTTTCACAAAACATTAGCAATGTAACCACATTGTTAAAGTTGAAAGCTTTTGTTAAATGTAATAATGTAAGGTGTATAAAGTTGTGAAGATTAATCCTAAAATGCATATATTGCATGAGATGAAAACTTTAGTTTTACCACATTGAAGTCAGAATATAGTGACTATATTTTAATATAGTTCAAGTGAGAATACATTTTATAGTATATTAATCAACTGATTTTATATACATATTTATAGATTTGCAAATTGAGCGTAGAAGTTAATAAATATACTGAAGATTATTAAAGTAGATTTTTGCTCAATATAATATAGAGGAATATTATATTTACTTAAAAAATCTATTATTCACTTTTTCCATATTTTTAGTAAACTTTTCATTTTAATGTAAGTGAAAATAAAGAATGCCATTAAAATTTTAAAAGATTGCGTTGGATATATTTCTTACTATATAAATTAATTAATAAAAATAAAAGTAACCTCAAACAACCATCGATATAAAAAGAAAGTAATCTAATTATATCTTCAATTATAAAACTATTCAAAAGTTTTCTTTATTTCAATTTTCAATAACATTTTTACCAAAGTTATTGTAACAGTTTATAAAGGGAACTCCAGTTATAAATTATTACTTGAAATAAAACATGTAGATAATATCAAAATCGCTATGGAAAATGCGCTGAAAAGATAAAATAGTGTCAAAAGCCAGCTTACAAGAAGGTACAAACGGCTATTCTGATGAAAACATTGACTTTAATATATATATAAGGACTAAGACCAAGAGTGCCTATATCTATTTTCGTGACCAAAGGTTTAAGAATGCAAAGCATGTGAGCTAGTTTAGTGGTCAACCCAACGGAAACATCCAGCGTTCAGTTCCCAAGCTTGTTTGGCACCCAGTTTTATTGATTTACTGAAGGCATGAAAAGCTGAGTCAACCTTGCCTATCCCAACGATAGAACCTGTGTGGCTGTGGATCACGAAGCGATACTAGCTCCCGGGCTTCCTTATATATATACATATATATACACACATATAACATATACATACATACATACATACATACATACATATATATATATATATATATATATATATATATATATATATATATATATATATATATATATATATATATATATATATATATATATATATATATATATGCATGTACACACATACATATATAATATTATTACATATTCGTGAAATTGACGGTTAGGTGCATGATAAAATTAAAATAATAGATATAAGTATCAATCGATAGTTAATGCAAAATTTTTGTCTGGAATAATTATTTAATAATTCAAAGTACAAAATATACGAGTTAATAAACACTTAATAATAATGTATCTAATTAAAAATACTTAGATGGGAAGAGCTTTCTTTTGGAATTTCAATAAAACTTATTCTTTTGGAATATATTTTATAGTATTATATAATGTTCAATAATTTCAATTATTATTAACTTACCGTTAGAAATAGAGATCTTATACGAATATTTTTGAGTTTCTGAAGATTTCATTTTAAAAACTGGTATAACGGATGGTTTGGATGTCATAATGTCATTAAATGTGGTTCTACTTAATGATATCTATAAATAAAGATATTCAATTTAAGATTATATTCACATTCGTAGAAATTTTATGATAGTATTATGATAATAAATTTCATAATAAAAATATTCTGTACGTACCAGTGCCACAGATACATAACATTTAATTTATAATTTAACATGAGGAACGCTTTAAGTGTTTTTTTTCTAAAGCATATTAAATTAAATTTTTTCAGAATGTTTTCTATTTTAAATGTTTAAAAAAAAATTCTTTTTATAGACATCTCTCGAGTTTTCTCCTTAATATGTAGTACATTGCTTAATTGTATTACTAATAATTACATAAGATATATTTAGAGGCAACTATTTGATGAGCACGAAAAAATTTATAAAAAAGTTATTTATTAAGTTTATAAGTTTTATTATACTTTTGTACTACTTGTGTTTTACAACTTCCTAAATTTATCATTCACTCTCAATAGACTTAACCGAGCTGGCAGCCGAATGGTTAGCGCTCTTGCCTTCGGTTCAACAGTTCGTGGGTTCGAATTCCATCTTGGGCATGGATGTTTGTAGTGATTTAGAATCCACTTTAAACCGTAGGGCCTGGTGCAATTAGCCTTCGTGTGCAAAAAATGACCGTTGAGTGACAAAAAAACCAAACTCAATAGACTTAATGAATGCTTGCATTGACTTCAAGAAAAATGATGGGGATTCTAAGGGTTCCATCTGCCCCTTCTATGGAATACCTAGGTTAAACAACAAACTGTAAGAAAAATGAATATAAATTTTATGTTAATGTCTTGGCTAAAAATATTACATTAAACAAAATTCGAGAAAATTTTAAAGCTGCGAAAATTTACACACATTTATTACAAATTATCTTCAAGAGCTTTATAATTTTCTCAGGTAGCGATCATTTTCAAAACATATTGTATTTTGACTAAAATTTGAAGTGAAATGGGGACTTGAACAAGATTATAATACATTTTGAATAAAAGGTCTAGAAAACTTTAAGGTGGACAAAAAATTAATAAATTAAAAAAAAATTATTCATTTATTACAAGTCACTTCCGAAATTTGTTTTTCCAAGGTACCCAATACAGTTAGTTTGGGTCCCTGGACATTCAGGGATTGCAGCTAATGAAATCGCAGATTCATTGGCGAAAGCAGAATTGTAAGTCAATATGCTGTACGATTCATTTCTCCTGAAGATCTGGAGAAATACATCAGGAAACTTTTCTTTAAGGAAAGACTTAATGGAAAAATTGCAAATATGTGGAGGCGTTCTCTCATCTCACATCTATTCGTAAAAATCATAGGCTATTGACGAAATCCAGACTAGAAGACGTTTGGCTGGCCAGAGCTAAAACAAGATCTTTTCCTATTGATTCGGTTCTATTTAGCTTTAATTTCTAGCACAACAGATCACTGTCAATGAGGTGAATCTGAAACCATTGATTATATTTTCCTATACTCTGTACTTTATACCCACATCTGAGGAACCAATTGCGAAAAAAATTATGAATACGAGCATTATCATTCTCTTGGATATTTGAATTGCTTTCCTTTCTTCTTTTTTATCATCCCCTGGTCTGAATCAGACCAGATCCATGACATCCTTCGCCTTCAAAGAATCGAGGACAGCTCCAGGGCTGTATAAAAGTTCATGATTTGAAAAGCCAATGCAGTTCAGTAGGTGTTCGGGACTGGATTCGTTAGTACTGCACGAATTGCAGGTGGAAAAGACTTGTTTGCTCTGAGAGAACCGTAAAGTCCGAAGATGGCCGGATCTGAGTCTGAACAAGGCAGTCTGATCATGTCTTTCACTTTCAAAACTCAAAGATCCCCCAGGGATCAGAGCCATTGTTTTCAAATACGGAAATTAAATTTCTTGTTTGCTGCGAATTTCTACTACTATCTGAAGGATTTTAATTTTAATGATATAAAAAGTGAAATTTGTAACGCGCCCCTGAACTGTCCTCCACGACAAATTTTGTTAATCAAAATTATCTGCTCATACCTCTTAGTGTTCGCCGATTAATTAAAGGACTTCACTCGACTTTTCTTAAATAATGTTTATTAATTGACTATAAATTTTCTCCAGAAATTTACTTCAATCCGAGCTTCAAGCATATTAGCATAGATCTCCAAAAGTGTCCGCCATAATCTACGTACGTTAGAATTTCTATAAAACAGATTATTTGTGTATTAAAATAGTTTAAAATCTAAACGGTAATATATTAGACAAAAGCCCATTAATTTGAAATGAAATTAATACTTGTTATGGATATAAAACACGTTTTGAATAAACCAAAATGAAAAAAAATTAATCTTGTTTTCAAAAGAAACGCCAATATTACTTTTAATATGAAATATTACAATTAACTTTCTCCAAAATCTCATTTTTCTCTTAAGTAACTCAAATAAGTAATCTTATATTTTTGTAATAAAGCTTTATTTTTCACATATTAATATTTAATTATTTTTAAATTATAAGCTTCCTTTGCAGGATATAAAACCTTCATAAATGTTTAAAATAAGTCTGCAATAACGATAACCGAAATAACTATTATAACAATTGTAATTAGTGATAACATTACGTTCTAAAAACAAATGAATTCTGTCTGGGAATTAACTAAATATGATTTCAATGATATTTTTCAAGCAAAGATTTATTTTATAAAATTGCATAATAATTCCCCCTGGTTAAAATATGTCTCGCTATATAGTTATAATTATGAAATGTAATATTTACTTATTCATTTGAGAGTTTTATTTCCTGAAATGCAATCTAGCGAAGTATAATTTCTATAAAGGTACACATTCTACAGTTATAACATTAATTTTTCATAAGGAAAATAGAAGGGATTATTTAAAATATAAAACTGGTAAACATTATTATAGGAAAATAAAATGTAAAGGAAGGAAGTTAAGGCAATTAAGAAGTCTCTATATTTATTATTTTAAAACCATAAATTTTCAACTGTTATTTGTATAACATTATTTCTACTTATTGTTTCAGAAAATATATTTCAAAGATATAAATTATTTCAAATGGAAATGTATATTAATCGTCGTATCTTAAGTTGAAAATTGAGAGGATGAAAGTGTAAATTTTATGGTATGATTACACATGAATTTTAAGTAATTTTTTAAACATTTATATGATATTTTGATCTTAATTGCAACAGTTTAAAAATATAAAATTTGTGGTAAGATGTTTATGAATTATAAGTAGTTTTCTAACATTTATATGATATTTTGATCTTGATTGCAACAAATTGAAAGACTAAAATTCATGGTATGATATCCGTGAATCTTAAGTAATTTTCTAACATATATATGATAGTTTGATCTTGATTGCAACAAATTGAAAGACTAAAATTCATGGTATGATATCCGTGAATCTTAAGTAATTTTCTAACATATATATGATAGTTTGATCTTGATTGCAACAAATTGAAAGAGTAAAATTCATGGTATGATATCCACGAATCTTAAGTAATTTTCTAACATTTATATGATATTTTGTTCTGAATAGCAACAAAGCAACACCATTTATCATGGAAGAATTTCGATATACAGCAATATTCATGCTTAAAGATTTCATCAAGTAATCAGATTAAATATTGTATAGGATGTTTTCCTTTACATTATATACTCTTCTTAATCGTACTACCTCAAAGAAATTATGCATTTCAGTTTTCAGTAAAGGGGTCAATGACTGGGCAATGGCACTAAATCATAAACATTTTTCTAACCAAGTTTTTTTTAAAAAATAAATCTGAAAAGAACAACGTGTAACTACAAACTATTACTGGGTTATAATTTATTGCTGTTTAATTTTCTCGAACATTAGCCCTTTAATTTAGAAATTTGTGCAAACAGAAGAGCCCAAATTGGATATTTCATTCATAGAAGTATAATTTCATTTAAAAAAAAATTTTGGCCACAATTTATTTTAAATACCTCAGTTCAGGGTTAAATTGGTCTAATTTCTGAAAGTGTTGCTTTCATGGTTGAATGGCAGAAAGTTCAAATCCCGATTCAAGCAAAGATCCGCCGTGTTCACTAAAGGCGACTGGGATGCATTAAATAGGTCGTGGTCGCAATGACTTCCAAGTGAAATGAAACCTCTGGGAGTGGTAAAGTCAAATATTCAGTATCTTTTACCTGGTCCGAGTTTCTAATTTATGAAGATTCCCAATCCACTGCTTCCATCAAATTGGTAGAGCCCAATTCTTGTTAAAGTACAGGGAAGTATGTTGGTGAAACAACAACATAACTCAGTTACTCGTAGTCAATAAGAAAGTCTTTAATTTTCCTAAGTATCTAACTCACGATCTTTCAGTCACAAATACGATGTCTAAGCTCACTTGAGTAGTATGGTTTAGATGAGAAACTTAATAGGTAAGGGGAATCAGTTATAACTTATGAGTAATATCCACTTTGTTTCTTTAACATTGCGCCTAGATACTATGGCATAGCCTAAATGTGTAGCTACAATACATAAACCTCAAAAATATATTCATTATGTTTCGGGTTTTTGTATTGTTACATTTTTACAAAACCTTTAAAGTTTTTTGATTCTCATGGATGTTATGATCAAGTTATAAAAATTTTTTTTATGCAATGTGTATCTACTTATCATACAATGTTTTTACGTAAAATTTCCATAAATTATGGGATTTTTCTTAAATAATGTATTCTAATAATTTTCGATTAAAAACTGCCGTCGTTTACAAACCATTTATTCTAGTAATTTTTAATGGAATGTGACAGATCTTTGATCTATTCATAGACAAAGTGTTTTACATTTTTAGAGGAAACGTTTTTTCCCCAATGGTCGGGGTATATCGGGATGTATTGTCCCCTTATACCCAAGGAACCGGCTAGAAACAGCGACCTCTTTGCCGCCTAGTCTTTGCCCCGGGTGGACCACACGGGGTGGGCCACCATTGCACCCTCACACATGCTATAGGGACCCATTTATAGGGTAGGCATTATTCATACGTCATTCACACACAAGGAAAGGACAAAGACTGGATATATAGAGAGAGTAATCCACGCCTGAAACGGGATTCAAACCCAGGACCTCCCTATCCGTAGTTAGGCACGCAGACCACTAGACAAGTTCGCCGGCTAAGAGGAAACGTTGCTCACAGACAATTAGATTGAATAGTGTTTGGTTAATATGACGAATAAAATTATGTTTTACATTTCAAAATAACTTATTTTGTCGTACCAGAACCAAATATTGAGAACAGGAAAGTTTGCAACTGCTAAATAATGTTATATATTTTAAGTAAACCTATAAATTAGCATGAGATATTTGAAGAGACTTTGATAGGAACAACGTATAAATCTCCCTCTTTCTTTTCGCACGACTGAATTGTTTATTAATCTGATCCTTAGAAAAGCTCTTAAACAGAGTATAATTCAACGAGCAAGGAATAAGAGATGGAAGACTCTGGTGGAGGTGAGAGCTGTTTCCAGTTTTCCAAAAAACATTGAGGATGCTCTATTTAGAGGACTGATTGGATATGCTTGTTTACAGAACTATCTCTATACAGTTAGATACTCTATTCCACAAAATATATTTAGTGTGACTCCAATCAACCAATGTTTGCACATTTAAATAACTGTACCGCACTTTCTTAGAGTAAGAACAGTGTCAAGAGGTATTGGAAGGCCTTATAAACTAATGTTATTTGTAAAATAAATAAATAAATATTTGAAGCGTTATGACATAATATTGGTAAATTAGAAACTAATTTTACTTTATTGGAATGATATAGATTTTAGAGAAATATAATGAAAGAACGGTTAGATTCTACTATCGATGGAAGAGGAACAAGTATTGCATTCATGAGGAATTACGAGGTATTATGACACATCCTTATTTATTATGAATGATGTATCCAACAGAATACATAAAATGAAAATCGAAATACAGCAACAATCCAAGTAAAGACAAAATAAAAGAAAGATATAAGTCAGTAAAAAATATGTACAGTTCGAAATTTAAGTTAAGAATAAAGAATGTTCAGGTAAAATAAGACAATGCAAAAAGTTTTCTTCTCTGTATATTTGAAAAGATGATTATGATTTGAATTGTTTGTTTATAAGAATTATCGAAATTCAAAATTTAAATCGAGAACAAAGAATATGCTGGTAAAATAAAACAATGCAAAAAATCGTCTGCTCTGTAAATTTGAAAATTTGATTTTGATTTGAATTGTTTGTGGATTAGAATTATCGAAACTCGAAATTTAAGTCGAAAACAAAGAATATTCTGGTAAAATAAAACAATGCAAAAAATCATCTGCTCTATAAATTTGAAAATTTGATTTTGATTTGAATTGTTTGTGGATTAGAATTATCGAAACTTGAAATTTAAGTCGAAAACAAAGAATATTCTGGTAAAATAAAACAATGTAAAAAATCATCTGCTCTATAAATTTGAAAATTTGATTTTGTTTTGAATTGTTTGTGGATTAGAATTATCGAAACTCGAAATTTAAGTCGAAAACAAAGAATATTCTGGTAAAATAAAACAATGCAAAAAATCGTCTGCTCTGTAAATTTGAAAATTTGATTTTGATTTGAATTGTTTGTGGATTAGAATTATCGAAACTCGAAATTTAAGTCGAAAACAAAGAATATTCTGGTAAAATAAAACAATGCAAAAAATCATCTGCTCTATAAATTTGAAAATTTGATTTTGATTTTAATTGTTTGTGGATTAGAGTTATCGAAACTCGAAATTTAAGTCGAAAACAAAGAATATTCTGGTAAAATAAAACAATGCAAAAAATCGTCTGCTCTGTAAATTTGAAAATTTGATTTTGATTTTAATTGTTTGTGGATTAGAATTATCGAAACTCGAAATTTAAGTCGAAAACAAAGAATATTCTGGTAAAATAAAACAATGCAAAAAATCATCTGCTCTATAAATTTGAAAATTTGATTTTGATTTGAATTGTTTGTGGATTAGAATTATCGAAACTCGAAATTTAAGTCGAAAACAAAGAATATTCTGGTAAAATAAAACAACGCAAAAAATTATCTGCTCTATAAATTTGAAAATTTGATTTTGATTTGAATTGTTTGTGGATTAGAATTATCAAAACTCGAAATTTAAGTCGAAAACAAAGAATACTCTGGTAAAATAAAACAATGCAAAAAATCATCTGCTCTATAAATTTGAAAATTTGATTTTGATTTGAATTGTTTGTGGATTAGAATTATCGAAACTCGAAATTTAAATCGAAAACAAAGAATATTCTGATAAAATAAAACAATGTAAAAAATCGTCTGCTCTATGAATTTGAAAATTTGATTTAAATTGTTTGTGGATTTGAAATATCAAACCGTATTACCATTTTTTAGCTAACAAGGAGCAGTAAATATTGCTTGAATTTTAAATTAAGATGTAATATGTTTAGAATTTGTGTATATATGAATTTCTAATTAATGATAAAACCAGAAAATAAGGGATTTTATTTAAAAATTGGAAAAGATAGTCAGAAATGTAGCATTTTCATGTATTTCTAAAGATGCGTAACTTTCATTCTCTTTCATTTTAACAAGGAAGAATATTTTATAGGCAGTAAGTTATAACATATTTTTTAAATATATATAATATATTATATATATTATATATATTATGTATTATATATATTATATATATATATATTTAAAATATATTTAAATAAATATATATTTTAAATAAATAACACTTTAGAGTATTTCTTCTGAAAAGGACTAAATTTATTTATACTGTGGAAAGCAATGTATTATATAATTACTTTTAGTATTTTTTCTGCTTAATGCAAAACGCAAAGTTTTTTTTATATGGAATCTGCATTTAAAATGACCTTTAAAGTGAAAGTAAAACATAACTTTATTAATTTATTTTATATATCTTTCTATGTAAGAGAATATTTGTCGAACATATTTTAATTAATGATCGAAGTGTTTTTGTAACAAAATGTTTTAAAACCATTTCACTGTGCAAGAAATATGTAAAATGTATTTAAATTAATTTTTATACCAAAAAAATTCATTTAATTAAAAAAATTATACCGATAGTTTTTCCAGTTATTACATACCAAATAAATGTAAAAATGTTCTGTTAAAAATTGTTTATTTTAATACTAAAATAAATAGGTTTATTTGAATATTTTACTATTTTATACTAAATGAATAAATAATCGAAAAAATTGTAATTAAATTTGCTTATTTTAATATTTTGAGTACTTAGAATTTTAAATATTATTCTTCATGCATATTCTTCTGTATATATAATCTTGGGAATAAAAATATGAATAAACTATTATTCTTCGCATCAGGAAGTAAGTTTCTATGAAACTTTATAAAATGGGCTCCCTATGTAAAATATTACAGGAAATGTTGAGGGAAAAGAGTTCACCGAAAACAATTAAAATTACTGGCCTGCAATTTTCTCATTATTATGTCAATTGTATTATGATTCGGAAAATATTTTCATACAGGATACATCTATTAATATTACAAATTTTAAATCGCAATTTATATAATAAATTTTGAAATAAAACTAGTATATTTACACAATGCGTAATTTTATTTTCATATATAAATTATTTTAGAATATCATATTTAAAAATATTTATGTTTAAAATTTTGATATTTATGTGTTCTAAAATGTGCGCAGTTATAGTTAGAAATAATACGAGCCACTGATAATAGTTTCATATATACTATATAAAAAATATTACAAGAAGAAATCATAGGATCGAATGAATTTTAATACACACAAAGATACAGATACGAAATTCACTTTAACCAAAAAATTAAGGCAGCTAAGCAAATAGAGTTTGCACAATTGAACGAAAAGTATGCAGTATCAAGAGCACAAACCATACATGACAAAAACGGTCTGGTATGGAGTTGATCATATTTTTGATGTTGTCATGAGGGAAATGGGCTCACAAATCTTGAGCAACCTCTTCCAAATTAGACACAGTGTGACATGATGGCGTTGGCGTTTTAACTCGTCCCACACATGGTCTATGGGGGGACAAGTTCGGGGAAGGATCTAGTTATGGAAGGGTAGGAATATAACGTATGAAGTCTTAAACAACACGAGATGTATGAGGACGGGCATTGTGTTGTTAGAAAATTGCCCCTGAGATTCCATTTAAAAACTCCCACATGGAGTCGAAGAATGCCTTTTACATAAAGCTGACGATTAAGATTTCATGCACCACAATTATAGTGGACTGGCTATCATAGGCTGTGGTTCCCATACCATTAAACCTATTGCGCGAGTAGTGTGTTGTACAATATAGCGTGGGAGAAATTATACATTCCACAAAGTGTCACCGTACTCGTACGTGGTCGCCATCTGTTCCCAGAACGAGCTGACATTCATTGCCAATCTATGGCATTTCACATTATTTTCTGTTTTGGCATCACTGTAGATGGATTTGTGGGTGTTTTTAAGGCACTTCATGAAAAGTGTGTTTAGATTCACTTCCGCAAAGCATTTGGAAATGACTTAAGGGATAACTAACACCTCTATTTTCGGCTGTAATGTGGAACGAGTCATTCTGAGTTCAATGGCCACTTGTCTCACAATCCTTCGATTCCCTTGCCTCTTCGTGTTCCCGATGACTCCATATCTTGTACAGCACACGAGTACTATCTCGTGTCCAGTGCTTCCAAAGTGTTCTGGAGGCAAATTCTGAATGAGCCACCAACGTAGCAAAACGACATATGACCAACCTGCAGTTTCCAGTCATATAATGAAGCCTCTTTCAAACTTATTGAACTGTGAGAAAAGATTTTTCACTCGTCTACCTGGCATTCGTCACATACTTAAGTGTTCTTGTCCTCAGAGCTGTGATAGTCCTGTTTTAAGTTTCCAATTATGCATCGAATATATGGGATTGACACTCCAATCACAGCAACACTGCAGGGTTAATGATCATGAGCAACTAATCTAAACTACGATCATTTGCATATTCCTGAATCTACTAAACTCTAATACCTTCTCACTAAACTTCTCTGCAAAGTTTTCGATTGTATCTTTGTTCCTTCTTGGTGCACTATTTTCAATGAGCTTGAGTGTATTTATCCAAAATATTTATTGGTGAAGCAGTTGAATGGTTAGCGCTCTTGCATTCAGTTCAACAGTTCGTGGGTTCGAATCCCACCTTGGGTAGGGATGTTTGTAGTGGCTCGGAATTCACTTTAAACCGTAGGTTCCGAGCTAATTAGCCCTCGTGTGCAAAAAATGACCATTGAGTGACAAAGAAACCATAATTTTTATTATTATATATCATAACAGCATGTTAGTAATTACATAAAAAGTCAAAAGTTTAAATTCAAATGAAGGTTATTATAAATATTTTAAAAAATATTTAATTTATATATATAGTGTGTGTGTGTAAATTGAACATAAATATATTCTGTAAAATTTAACAAGTTATTTTACGTTATATTTTATTAATATCATTAAAAAAGTCACATTTATTTCTTACATCTTAATTTATACTAAAAATTATGCTATGAACTTTGATGCTTTTCAATACGTTTAAAATAATATTTTCATAAAGAATAATATCACATTTTTATAATGCTTTTTGTAGTCGTATATAGTTTATGCAATAACTGAAAATCAATCCTGTAAAAATTTATTTTCACGGAAATGAAGACTGACATTTTCCTAATAATCATGATGGATTTTGTTGCAGTAAATTTCATCATCCAATAAAAATTTTAAAAAAATTACTTCTTCAGATACACGAGATTCTTATGTTAACTGCTTTATCCGCTACAAAACACTGTGCTTGTTCACAATTGCCGATATATTATAGGAAAAGTATTATTTCTTTTTACAGAAAGAATGGTTAAAAAATTTTAAATGAATCAAATTAAATTAAGAATAAAATTTAGATTATACATATATTGCTTACAAATTTCTATTGACAATCTTAGCTAACCGAAAGATAAATTTGTGAAAACTCATTTTCTATTTATTAGCTAATCAAAACCATCGTATCTGCTAAACTATGAAAAAAGTAGTATAACGTTCCATTGATTGGATATCATAAAAAATCGCCAAACTTAAAAATCGGCACATTTGTCGCCAATCTTAAGTATTGAAGCCGGTAGAATATTTGATTTTTTAGGATTTTTTATTACACTTATTCACACCACTGGATATGAAATAGATAGGGGAATGGAATAAAAAATTTCTCAATTTATAAAAAATCTAAAAAAGCGTAAATTTCATGCACAACTGATGAAAATGAATTTGTCATAGAACGGAAAAGCGTCGTATATTTTCATAATATGCAAAATGTAGCATTTTTTGCTTACATTCTATCCTCTACTATATTGTATCATAGAGGATGGAAAAAATTCAGTTGTTAACAGTTCATGGAACAAAGAATGTAGAAAACAATGATGACACTACTGATAAAATGTGTCTTGAATAAACAGCAATGACTTGTTTAAGAAGTTTTCAACATGTGCTTTATATCAATTTCTTATAAGAGTAAACAAACATATTCTAGTACAGATTCTCTTTGACACTTGAACATCGCTGTAACTTCATCCATCATCTAGCAACCAATCATCATTGGCAGCAAACTCTCAATCTTGTCTTTTTATTTGTCGCTTATATTCCAAATTTTTTTCCTGCAACATGCAGACACGGTTTGCTCAACTGCTTTATGCTTACATTTCAGTACGGTTTTTCTTACTTTATTTCCCTTTCATTAGTTGCAGTAAATCACCACTTTCCGGTTCCTGATTGTTCTTTACCAGATCTCCAGGAAAATTTGTCCACCTCGGAAGCTTAGTTTTTGCTGTTGCACCAGTCTAGTCGCTGTATCACGCGTACTTTCTCCCCCACAGTCACTTTTTCTTAGTTTATCATCAAATTGGAAAACTTCACTGTTGTATACTTAAAATATTAAAGTTATCCCAAAAAAAGTTTACAAATACTATACGAATTTTGCAGTATAATCAGGAACTGCGGCAACGTTTGAAGTATACATAATTTTGAACAACGATGAAATGATGACGAAATCATAAATAAAGACTAGAATGCTGATCTTTTCCTGTCACAGCCTGTATTTTGCACACCACACATAGGAGAAACATCGTAGACTCTCGCTTCGAATATTTTGGATAATGGTGCCAAATCAAAGACGATGAAAGAAAATTAGGCCTGATAATCGTGAACCAGTTACATGGGAATGTTCTTCCACTTTTAAAACAATAGCTTCTTATAAAATAAAATGTTCCGTAGCTTTTAAAACAATAGTTTCTTATAAAATAAAATGTTCTGTAACTTTTAAAACAATAAGTAGTATTTTATAATGAATATATCCCCATCTGACGACCCATTTTTGAACAACTTTTTCTTTCTCTTTATGTATATTCAAATGAAATTAAATAAGTCCTTTTTATGGGTGGTTTTTTCTTTATCTTTTCTTACAGCGTTTTGAAAGTCTACCTCTGTAACCAGGAGGCAATCTTAAGTTTCATGATACAACCCCTCGAAAACTTAATGAAGTACATTAAGACAAGTGACATTGTATTTTCTTCGAGCAAAAACACTTTCTTCTAGTTCATCTACTCTGCTGGCAACTCCGATTATTTGTTTTTTTAGGATCAACAAAACATTATTAACAGCTTTTCAGCATTAACTTCCTTTAATAAATGACTCCAGCTGACAATTGTATTGTAATTTATCTGAAGTTAAAATTTGCAAAAATTAATCCAATCTTTGTTCTACACCATAAACACATAAATTGTAAATCAATGAGAATAAAAAAATTTAATAAGATTTCCATAAATTGGCATAAATTTCTTTCTTCGTCATTATAGTGGGTTTTATAGCTATCTGGTTGATGAATCACTCACAAAAAAATTCATTAAAGCTTTGTCTTGATTATGAAAAAGTTTTTTTTTTTTTTTTTTTAGTAAAACTGAGTGTTTCGGCAGTTCTGAAATTGTTTAATCTACCACAGCATTAAAAAACCTGCTAACTTTTCCTTTTTTTAAAAAAATTTGATAAAAAATTAAACTTTATCTTAAAGGTTGTGATTGGCATTAAAAGACAATATCTGTAAAGATTGTTAATTTGTATTGATTTTTGCAGTAGTTTGGAAACTGTTGTCTGATACCAACTATCAGAAAAATACTAAAAATATTTTAATAAATTTTATTAAAATGGTTGTAAGAATCGTTTTATTTAAATTACTTATATTAATAAAATGAATTAGAATTAAAACTACATCAATTTATTGAATATATTTACATAAGTAAACTTTAGTAATTATTTGTAGATATCTCTTTAAATAAAATTTCAAAAACAGAAAAGTTAAAAGACAAACAAACAATTAAGCAACCCTGTATTGCTTTAAACGTTCACAAAAGCGTTCATAATATCATTAAAATCATTTTCATAAATAAATTCCATTGAAAAATATTTATGTTTTTCAATGGAACATCATAATATTAGGAATATTCGGCGAGTTATTTTGCACAAAGTGTTCTTAATTCATTCGGATCTTTTCATTGTTAAAAAAGAATATTAATCATATTTTTTGAAATTTTTTGAAGCTTAGATTTAAATGTTGTTGGAATTATTTGAGAGCAAATATTTCAAAAAATAAATGTTTTTGCGCTATGAATAAATTTTTTTGTAAAGAAACAAAACATTTTTTTATCATATGATAAATTTCTTAAGATTATAAAAATAATTTCTTAAGAATGTGTGTTTTTATGAATAGATTGACACTACCAAATAAATAATAAGTTGTTATAATAAATCATTCAATTCATTGTAAAATACGATCTAATAACTCATATCTAGTGCAAAACAAAAAAAGCTAACAGGATTAATTTCAGGCAAGACATTAGATGTGGAAACTGCATAAAAATTGCATGCCTTAATTTCATTGTTTAAAATTGTGGAAGCGTTTCCTAAATTCAATCACATAAAAGAAACAGAGAATTTAATCATTCATCTATCATAATAAATTTATTTTATCTTTAAGCAATTTATTTACGATTAGCTAAATATATTGTTTATCTACCGCGAGAATCTCTCACGAGTTTGTCTGGGCCTTTCTGTTGCCGTGGTAACAAGACACATTCCATTTGCATCAGAAAGAACTAGATAAAAAAACACCTCTTGGTAAGATCCATTTTCGCTATTTCAGCTCTAAAAGGGGCGGAATTAATGGCAATTTGTCTAGTGGGGTACGCAGTGGGTATTCCAGCTTGGAACTCGAAAGCGAGTAGCTCTTCATAATTTATGACCAAGAAAAAGATTTGTCATGCCATCCCCAGAGGTATAATTTCACATAGAGGACATTGCGACCTCGATATTCGAGTGTGTCCCAGTGTCATCAGTGACAACGGCTCTTCGGTTGGGCCAGTATTCGAAATCATTACCATCCAAGAACGAAAGCCCTAAACAACCAGGCCATCAAGGCCACAGTAATTAAGTATCGAAGTTAGGAATCTTTCATCCACATTCCAATACATTTCCAAATGATGGTATGTTGGAAAAGATCAAAACGCATTCTTTGAAGAGTGTAAAAATAGTACATTTTCAAAAATCGAAAGAAATGGTAAGCATTATTATTTTTTTAAAAATAAATTAATCTTTTTGAAGACAGTAGAAAGGAATATCTGTTGTTACTGCAATTATTTTTCACACTCCAAACAATAATACGTAGATGAGATTTATTTTATCCACATAGGTTAATAATATTATGTTGCATGGTGCTTATTATGGTACAAAATGTGAAATGGTCAATAAAAAATTCGGCGATTACTTGTTAACGTCACTACATTTCATAGCCAATTTTTCACCAAACAATCACTCTAAAGTTATTAAATAGTGCACAAAAAATATCTAAGATGTGTGTGCTAATTATTTTTGCGACTTCATATGGGGCAGCCTCAAAAGAAAAAAAAAGATTGTTTTCACTTTCTTTTAAATTAAATATTGGCTCTTTTTAAACATAAAATTGATTGATTTATTTTTCAAAAGAAATACATGATCAAAAACTTTTCTTGCTTTTGCTCACTTTTTGTGTTATGATATCTTTGCACGATTCCCGCGGCGCTAATTTGACTTGGCGGAAAACTGGCTGCGGTGTGATGATAATATGTAAATATCAAAAAATCTTCAGTTAATTTAAATAAAATTATTTACAAATCGTTCTTTAAAAAGAGTAAATGAAAGAAAAAAAGATTGTAGAAATGCTATATATTTGACGAAAAGAATTGAAATATAAATTTAAAATATATTTATTTTAAATTAAAACCACCATTTTAATAATAATGATTTGTTCTCTAAAGTCTTATTATTTCAGTACCTGAAACACATGAGGAAAATAGATCACTCGGTTGTCCTAATCACGTCGTGCAAAATAAGCTCACGAGGACATGTAAAATAGTTGAAGCAAATCCTTTGAAACCCTGTCTATGCATAATTGCTTCCTTTGTCTGACCACTTGACCTTTAAGAAAGGAAGCAATAATGCCATGATACAAATTTCAATTGTATTTATAATTATGCTAATAGATAATACAATTTGAATCATTTCAAAATATAATATAATACATAAAAACAAATTTATAAAGGTTAAAAAAGTAAAATTTTTACTTTGAAACAGATAAATGTTAATATATTTATTGAGATAAATTTTAATAAAAATGTTAATTGATCATTTGTTTTTTTTATAACAGGTTCGAATGTTTTGAACAAGTTGCGTTTAGAATGCGCATGCTATGCTTGTGTAATTATTAATAATACACTAACTCTTAAGGTGAGTAAAATGGTACTATTTTAGAAAGAAAAATGAAGTTATTGACATATTTTATTCAATATCAGGATTAAGATCTCAGATGTATTTGAAATGCAACATAAAAGATTTTTTCTAAATTAATATGAAAATAGTCAAATAGAGTGATAGCATGCCTCTATATTTGAACATAACATAGTAATTGTAGTTTCACTTAATACCTGATATGGCAGAATATGTATTTCCGACATTAATATATATAAAGAAATTAAAGATAAAGGAAATTTTAAATCATCCTTGCCGATTTAAACTAACCATAAAAACTTTGTCTTGTCTTTTCCCTTTTGCATTTTCTTCTGTTCTATCGTCAACGTGTTAAGGGCTCGAATCAATGGAAGACTGCTTCCCAAACCCATGCTTTGGTATTTATATAAGAAATCATTTTATTAACAAAATGAACCTGGACAGTATTTTTTATTTTGATTCTAATGAGTTAAAACATTACTCGATATGTAATGTCCAAATTAATTTAAGGGCATTTGGCTCAAACTGATTCAAAATGACTTCTGGAATCATGGTTTCGGATACTCGGAACAATCGACATTTTACATGCAAAATATTCATCAACTATAAAAGAGAGAGAATTAGAGAAACTTTAACGGATTTCCAGAGAATGTGAAATGGCACAAGAGATGTTGGTGCTCCGAAGAACCAGGTAAGAAAATTTAAATTCGTCCAAGACACAAATATGAAATGATAACAATTTCAAGAAATTTTGGGAACAATATCGGTAAAGATTTGAAAATATGAAAACTAATTATATATATATATATATATATATATATATATATATATATATATATATATATATATATATATATATATATATATATATATATATATATATATATATATATATGTAGAGCAAAATGTAACTTTCATGATTTTCAAAACTTTTGCAAACGGAAAAAATTATAATTAAAAAATACTTCTTTATAGCTGTTAAAACTATGAATGGATTTTTCTCATTGTCGATGACACTCAGATATTCGACGCTGAACTTCGCTTTGTTTGCTGCCGCTCGAAGAATGCGATTTCAATGCAAGCAGTAAATGCGTCGACAAGTCATATTTACGACGCTGTCTCGATACGATGCGGTAATTATTGATGAGAGACGTAAATAAAACGTTATATGACGTCATGGATATTTTAAACAAGTTAGAATTATAATAAATTGATTTAGTTATGAGCTCAGCTGCACTGAAAGAAATAATCACTTCATGGTTAAAAATCACTTCATGGTCATATTGAAATATATAATCAGTAATATGTCTAAAACAACTGAATGAGTCACTGACGGGAAATTAAAAACATTGTTGACAATCAAGTTTTTGTAAATGTGATATGAATTTGTAAAAGTTCTAATTTTTTTTCTGTGTTTGGGAAGCAATACATTTAATAGTAAAAATTAAAATTATAATAAACCATATAATAAAATTAATAAATAAAAATTCGAATTACAGACTCACTTTTGCACTATAAAAAATTGCTTCCTTGTGTTTTATTTAAGATAGAATTAAATAAATCTAAGTAGTAAGCACTGAATAATACAAACCGTAAACAATAAAAGTTATTAAAAAGAAATTCTATGTTTATATTATGATTATTAAATATATATATATATATATACATAAGTAAAAAGTATTTTAAAAAAGAATTCTTAAGAAAAAATTTTTATTGCAGTTTTAAATAATGCAATACAATTTAATTCATTTTTCTCAAAAAAAGAAAAAAAAATAATTATTTGATTTTAAGTACGTTGTAATTCATCATCGCGAGTATTCTGCTAATATTTTATTTAACTTAAAAAAAAATAACCGCTTTCTCTCTCTCTCCATTTGAAATAAAGCTTATAATACAACTTTAACTTAAAAAGCCTTTTTTATTGCTTTTACATAGAAAAAGTGTCAAAATATTTAATAGCTTTCCCAAATTAATTTTCAACTAATTTCTTTTTTTTTTTGTTTGCAGACATTACAAATTTACTTGGAATAGATTCAATATACTAAAAAAGTCCAAAATAATTAAATAGTATTTAATATTTAATGTAATTTTTTCTTTTTTTAGATTCTATAGATCTCAAAAATTTCTAAAAAATATAATTTCAGTCTATTCAAATGTTCTTTTATGCATGATATATAGATTAAGTTGCACTGATTTGCTCCCTGTAAAGTAAAGAATCAATTTATTTCGTTGTTTTTTATTCGAAGTATCAAATAGTTTTCAAAGCACCAAAAAAAGGTTTTCCGAGGAAAAAATATGAATTAAAGTCTTTAATTTTTTCTTTATTACAATTTCTTATTGATTAAATTACTGATGCAATGGCGTAATTTCATTTCTTAAGAAGATTCATTGAGAAAATAACTAAGTAAATTGGTAAAGAAATTTAGCAAATCAGTTCTTTTTAGATAATGCTTAACACGAGAATATATAAATGTTAAGTTTTGTTAAAATATTGTTGTAACATAACTAACATATATATTGGAAACACTTTAACACTTAATACATCAAATTTTTCATATGTTAAATAGAAAAAAACATTCTTCTTCAAGCTATTTTATACACAATTTTATTAATTTTCATAGAAATATAATTTTTTTCTATAAATTCATCACACATTTTAATCACAGAATTTATAAATAAAAATGGTTATAATATTATTTGTTTTTATTATTTTGCTTGTACTTTTTTAAATAAAAGTTTCTATTAAATGAAGTAAGCATTTAAAGAACATTTTTTCATTGAAATTCAATAGCTCAATTCAAATAAAAATTAATTTTTTTAAAAAATCATGTTTTAATGACAACTTTTTTTTAAAATTTCATGAGAGTCGTAAGAAGTGTAAACTATATCCTTATGTAAGAAACTAAATGATAATGTAACAAAAAGTTGATATTATACATAAATAACATTTTTTATAAATCAGTATAAAAGATATTTCAACATATATATTTTGCAACGTATAATCAATTTTACTAAAAAGTTTTTTGCAAAAATAACTAATTAAAGAATATTCCAAGCATAAATATAATAATTTATAATGATAAAAAAATAAAAAATTAATTTATTTTAATTACTTCACTTTCACTAAGAGGAATTAGAAAAGAAGCATCAAAGTCTCAAATAAAATGATACTTTTTGTTTTTAATTTTCCTTAATTATATATCTATGTAATTTACTTAATTAGTTTATATTGATGAATTCTTGAAACGATAAATCATTTGAGCATTAAAAATATATAAATTATGTATTTTTACTAAAAAGTATTAATTGTGTCAATAACTTTCATATTCAATTGAGAATTATGATTGTCTTACGAAACATTTTTATGAGCGCAGGAAAAGACATCTTTTTCCAATTTAGTAACTAATTTCTCAGGTTGTTACGATTTTCAAATTTTGAAACATTTGAAGAAAAAATTTAACAAAAAACTGTTTGAAAAGTAAATATTTTTTATTAATGCAACCTTTAAGATTAAATTTAAATAATGACTCCATGATTAGGAGTAATTATAAGGTACAGTATTTAATTTTGTTACTATATTTTATTTTTTTAAAATTGTTTTATAAAGTCATTCATGTTTTTGGAGAACAAAGTATTGAGTATTTCTGAATTTCACAGAATAATGCTGTTCGCGAGGACTTATCGCAAAGAAAAAACCTGGAAAGCATAAATATTTTTTCATCAGTTAAGACTACACATGCAACAGTTTAAGACGAACTTTTTATCACTTACCAGAGTTGATATCATATCTAATTTTTCATTTCGCTTTTTCATATCAAATCCAAATTTTCATTACTAGATGGCGATCACCTGATTTAGAAAGATTTTATTCTTCTCAGCACGAGGTAATGAGTCTTATAGGAAGCCCAAAGAACATTCTCTTTATATTCATTAACATCACTGCGTTACATAAAGAAAGTTGTGGTCACACTCTTTTCCAAATGAAGTGACACTTCTCTATATGACGCGCCAAGCATCGGATCTTATACAAAGCCTCTAAATGCGAGGAATTAGCCATTTTCCAGTTTATCCAGGCATATACAATGAATGACTTGAGCGAAAGAGACAGAAAAGAGAGAGATATATATATAAATATCTAATTTTTGATAGAGAAATTATTATATATTTTCACATTTATAATTTTCAAAAAGTTAACTTTCGAGAAAGCTTTGGAAATCTAAAAAGAAATTATGCTAGTAGACTGTTTATAGAATTCATATATATACAGTAGTGGCCAAAATTGTGGAAAATTTTGGAAATTTTTATGTTTTTGAACTTTGCTTTGTTTTGCTTATAGAAAGCGTTACGTTTCACAATATGCAAACTTGTATATATCATTTTAAAGAGAATTTATTACTAAATTCAATGCAAAATACAAAATTCAATTATTTGCAATACAAAAAAAGTTAAATAATTATAGTTATTGATATACATTAGATAGTGATGATTGCAGTGAATTATCAGTACTTAGTAGAGTACCCTTTATTTTTGATTACAGCTTCACATCGACGTTTCATTGAGCTGACAAGCGTTTTAAGCTCTTCTTTCGTTATTACATGATGCCAGGAAACAGTTATAGCCTAAGTTAGTTCCCTTTTATTTAATGGGTCCCTCATTCAGACACGAGTTTTCAAAAGGTGCCACAAAGTTTCAATAGGATTGAGGTCAGGACTGCTTCCAGGCCATGGCAACAATTTAATGCTCTTTCTACGAAACCACTCTTTCAATATTTTGGCCGTGTGGCAAGGAGCAGAATCCTACTGTAAAATAAACGAAACATTGTTGGGAAGGAGATCTACGATGGAAGGTAGAAGTTTTAGTTCTAGAATAGTTAGTGTCAATGTATTTCCTGGCATTCAGTGTCCCATCGATGACATAAAGGCGACCAATACCATCTGCCGACATACATGACGAAATCATAGCACTAACTGGGTTCTTCACAGTTGCTTGAATGCAGTCAGGATGCAGCTCTTCTCCTATTCTATGTCTTACATATTTTCGCCCATCAATACCGAATAACGATAGCTTAGTTTCATCACTCCATATAACTTGTGACCACTGATCATCTGTCCAATTAATGTGTTCCTTTGCTCACTGTAATCTTTTTTTTTTCGCTGCTTAAAATTAAGATAAGGCTTTTTTCGTGGAATTCTACTTCTCAGTCCAACATCTGATAATCTTCTCCTGATGGTTATTGAACTGACAGAAACACCAGTATCATTCCGATCTCTTCTGATGACC
The DNA here is from genome assembly GCA_030067965.1 of Latrodectus elegans. NCBI lineage: Eukaryota > Metazoa > Arthropoda > Arachnida > Araneae > Theridiidae > Latrodectus > Latrodectus elegans. Next base: position 31,077,675 of record CM057819.1, on the reverse strand, counting down.
GCTGATGACATTTTTCTATCTTGGAGACAAAATCTTTTTATTCTGCTGTCATCAATAGATGTTATGCACCTTTTTCGGCCTTTTCCTTCTTTGTTTTTTTTAAATTTGTCTCCTGATATCGTAAAAAAAAACTTTCGGACTTCAGATGTAGTCACTGAACCACCCACCTGTCTTGCAATTTCAGCATAGGAAAGACCACTTTCTCGTAACACAATAACATTACATCTCTTTCTAAGTATCCAATCTACTCTTTTATTTGATGTCATTGCTTCTTGACAATTGCAGTGAGACAATAAAAAGACAATTACAGCAAAAATACAAATAGCAACAAGAAAAATGAAAAATAAAACAGCTGTAACAATATTCTAAGTATCTAAAAGGCCAATGGCATAGTAGCGGTCCGCAATTGAGCGTTTCAATAATGCCTTACAATGGAGTAGATGGTCATGATCCATGTCCCGTTCCTGATTACAGAGGTTGCTGAGAGGACTTGAAACTATGCGAAGACGGTACAAGTGTGTAAGAAAGCAGTCATGACCGGTGGCGAGCCTAAACTCAGTCACCATTTTATGCCTGGGCCATTTTGAGACCGCAGAAAGTCTGTCTTTCCAAAACTTTTGCTCTGATCAAGATTCAAGAGTCCTTTTGAATCTTTCAGACAATATATATTTTTTTAATTAGTCGTTTTATTATGCAAAAGGATACATTAGAAAAAGATGTTTGTAAAGTCAAAGCACCTCTTTTTGCCAGTGTATCGGCAATTTCATTACCATGGATTCCACAGTGTCTGGGGGTCCATTGAAGAACAATGTCTTTCTCTATTGGAAGACAAACGCATTGAAGAATCCTCAAAGAACACATGTCTCAGGAGGTAAGGGCAAATTAAAAATGTCTAAAATCGTAAATATCTTAGCCACAATATATTTTTCCAGGGTGCACCACGAGAAAGTAGATCTACATCACACCCCTATATATATATATACATGCATTAATTATTTTGAAATAAACATTAAACCTCTTAAAAAGAAATGCTACAAACATCGATGCTATCTAATAAAACTTCCTCATAATTTTGAAGTAAGAAGAAAAAGTGCAGAAAACTGAAGATTCTAATTAATTTCACATTTAAATAACAAAATTACTTTTAAAATAAATTTTGCAATAAATACCATTGAGCATATTAATACGTTGTTTCATGCTTTTAAGAATGATTTAAAATTTATTCATAAGAAATTCATACAATTGAAATAAAAATGCTCGAATTCAAAGAATTTCGAAGCGAGAAATTCTGAATTTAATCGAAATTTAATTTACGCCTCATTTGTGAATAAATGCAGTCTGTATTATATTTATGAATGAAAATTAGTTGGAATATGAAAAAGATTACTTATTTTCCATATCAAAATGAAGTCAGAGTCATTTGCAAAGAAATTAATTTGATTTCTCTAGAAATTTAGAGACATCAGTTGAAAGACATTTTTATTACTCGATCATTGCCGGTAAACTTGTATTGTGGGCAGCGTCCCTGACTGTGTATAGGGAGGTCCTGGGTTCGAATCCCGGTTCAGGCATGGAGGTACTTTCTCTCTCGATCGTGTCTTTTTCCTTTCCTTTTGTGTGAATGGTTGCCTACCCTCTAAACGGGTCCCTATGGCATGTGTGTGTACTGAAGAAGTCGGACTCCACATCAAATACGTTTCAGTTGGAAAAGTGGAGCAGCGCACCTCAATTTTCCAGCCTAGTTGGCACACGAGAAAAACAACGTTACTCAATAATTAATTTATTGTTATGCCTCAAATTCTTTGACTTCTGTTTCATTTCAAATTATTTTTTTTGTTTGAGTTACATTTTTTTAATTGGAAAAATATGATCTTTGCGCAGAAATGTAATTTAGAGAATTACTTAGAATGTCAAAGGTTATAAACATTTAGCTTTTATTGTGATATATATATATATATATATATATATATATTGCACTTGTGCACTATATATATATATACGATTATATATAAACGCAATATGTGCATATACTACTTCTAGTAAATGTAAAGTATAGTAAAATATTGAAAAATTATAAAAATTAGCTTAATATGTCATTTTTTGGTGGCTTAATATATAATAATACATGAAGTATGCATTGAAAAACGAAGTCTTTTGATTGTATCAATTTAGTTCCCATTACATTGTATTTACCGTTAATAATGTCTTTATAATATTAAACTTTTTTTAAATGTGATGCCCTTTAATTGAATTTATTTAATTGTGATGAATAATTATATTTTTTTTTTTTGCAAAAATTGCTTAAAAATATTTTTGTAAATAATTTTACGCTTTTCTAAAATACTTTACTAAATATTTTATATACATTAAAAGTTTCATCTCTTTGTTTTCAATTCTTTCCTTTTTTTAAGAATGTTTGTTAAATAGCATATTTTTGACGTATTTAATTTGTAAATGCTTTTATTTTTCATTTTTATCTATGTAACTCATACATATTTCCATATATTTTAGATACCTTATGCCGAAATGTCCATCATTCGATTTTGTCTCTAGAAATATTCAGAAAAAAAAGTTATTCAACTGATTGGAATTTTTCATTTTAAACAAAATTTTTTATAATATTTTATATATATATATATATCACTACATATATTTAAGAAAATTCCAAATCGATTCTGATTTTTATATCATTATTAAATAAAATATTAGTTTGAGAACTTACGTAAGGGGTTATTATTAAGTTCATATAATTTTTCTATATAATTATTTATTTAATATATAGATGTTTAATAAATTTATATAATTTTTTTACTACTTCTGTATTCACAAACACATATTTTATATATTTTATTATGAAAAGTGTGGCGCAAAAAACTGGTCTCTTAAAGTCAATGCATAAAATAAAAAGTATCAAATACAATGACACCCCTTCAATGTAGGAGGTGAAAATGCCCTCCACCCACTTTACGACATGTGAGCACGCTTGAGATTTATAGTTATTGTGTCAGTTCTTGTGTTGTAATGTTGTTGATAGCATCCTGGATTCAAAGTTTTTCAATCGTGTATGGATTTATTTATTATATTTTTCCCCATAACACCCCTCACAAATAAAAGTAACAAGTGACCGAGGTGACCACAAGCCTTTACTGACCGTCATTTTAGGAGTAAACACCTTACACGCGCAGGACAGTCATGATCTGATCTGTGGAAAGTTGCATTATCCTGATGAAAACTCTCTTCTGGAAAGTTTGAATAAAACTTCTTTCCATTTCGAATTCCCTGTTTACTTTTGTGTCAAAGAATATGCCCCCCCCCACGCACACAGCGATTTTGTTTCCAAAAAGGTAATATACGAATATAAATAATTGTAAAAAAACTCAATATTCAATAATATTACGAAGATCCGGTTTACCCGCCCATTTTGTATTTATATATTCTTTACTATTGTTGAATATCATCTTATTTTAATCTCTTATTTAGAAGTTAAGCATATAATCATGAGGTTTCATAGTAAAAACGGTATTTGCAGGAGCTGCCTAGGTTGAAAATTAGAAGCAATAATTTTGTTTCTGGATATAATTTAAATTGCTGCTGATTAATTAAAAATAGATAATAACAGGATTCAACTGCATTGGCTTCTAATAAGAAGATCGGAGATGCGTAACTCAACTTAACAGGAATAAATATTAGTAGGTTTTTATTGAGAGAACATTTCTTCATTATAGTTTCATCTTTTTACCATGAGTTTGATATACTGTTTACATTGAATAACATGACTTTCAACGCATGTCTGGTCTATCTGGCAAATGAATGTCACACAAGAGCGATTGTTTTTACTTCAATGGTCATTCAATTCCCACTTTGGTTTTGAATATGTGTAAGGATTCATTTTAAAATCTATCTAATTTGATTTAGTAATACATTTGCGTGAAAAATGAACCAAAGTAATCAAAATATCAAATCTAATTTAGAAGACAATGTTTGGCACAAATTCCCCAGAACAAAAATATTTTCTGTGCACAAATCCTCTGGTAATTTTCAGGTTTCAAAACAAAGATACAATTTTCTTTAAAAAATGAATGCAGTATGAACGCGATTGACACGAAAACAACGTCGAAATAGGGTGGAGAGTACTTTTAAAGAAATAAAAATATTTAAGTTAAAATGATATTTTCCTTTTAACAAGAAAACCTAATGTAAATCGGTGTAACTGTTAGATTTAGAGATTTATAGAATGTTATTCAAACATCTTTTTTTCAAATAACATCAAAAATGAAAACTTCTAACACATTAATTTTTCGGCCTAAGCCATCATGCACTTGATATTTATCACATGGTAAATCTTGAAGAGTCATGTAATAATGGATTGATTCCATTTAGATATGACGACAGTATCAACCTACATTTGGAAATTAATTGCGTTTGGTGAATTTATTTTACGACCGAAAAAAAATCACCAAATTCTACCACATTTGGCTCTTGGTGAGCTGTTATCGTAAAGCTTTCTTTAGATATAAATACTATAACTTTAGATAGAATCCTGATAATAAATACACTTCGGGCATTTGTTACAAATTTTTGGCGACAGACCAAAGATATCCTACTAAAGAGTAAAACGACAATCATAATCAAACTCAATAATAGCGTTAAAAGTTAAAAAAATCTTAATTTTATTTTTAGTATTATGAGTATTTACAAAGTTGAATGAATGTAAACTACTGGAATTTTCCGTCTTCTTAGACTTATCTGACTAAGAAGGGATAAAGGTACAAACTGGAAAAAAAACTAAATTTCTATTTTTCGTGTTTTTTTCAAGCCTTGTAAAATTTCATTAAAATTAAGGATATTTCTGTTTTTTCCAAGTAAGTAAAAAATTAAATTAATATTAACTGTACGAAACTTCCCCCTCGCCGAGAAAATTTTCAAGATGAAAAAATGTAAACTGTGTCAATTCATTTGACGCAGAAGAGAAAAAAATAGTACAAAAGAGTAAAAAAAGATTTCCTTCAACGGTGGAAAAATCTGAGTATCATGAAAATTACATTTTTAAGCCAGAATTTGCAAAATTAATCTTATTTCAAGAAAATTTTCAAAATGTGATGCCAATTTTTAACCATGAACATATTTTCAATTAACTAAAGTAACAATGAGTGTAAAAGTTGTTAATACTACCGGTTGTTTAGAAATAAGACATATTGAAAAAATTATAATAAGGTAATGAAATGTTAATTTAAAATGAAATATATTTATTGAATGTTTTAAATTGGAAGAAGTTATATAATCAGTAAACAATCTATATAACACTAAATTATTTTTGAAAAGGTATTTCAGTAAAATATTTTGTCTGTTCATCCATTTTTATTAAATTTTAAATTCGTTTTTCTATCATTACATGTTAAAAAAAAACTAATTACGTTTGCTATATCTTCCATGTCATGTAACTGATTGAATTTGAAATTGAGAAAAATATGAATTTCTTTTCATTCGCTCGAATAAATTTTTGTTGCATAGTTATCATATGGAGAAATTTTTAAATAATGTTTTGAATTTAAATAATATATTATTTTTCTTAACATTGCATTGTGTAGTTATTATTTTTTTTCCAGATTCAAATCTGAAAATAGATGTAGAAACTGGTTTTGCTTTTTTTAGTTAAAAATAACTTTTAATTGTAAAATTACTAATCCATTTACACACATACATTTTTTACCTATGTTATTTCAAGTACTAAATATTATAAAAACATGCTTAGTTAATCACGTGGTATTCATAATTTACATTACCTAATTATAATCAAATAAGTAGTACACAGTAAAAAAACTACCAGCTGGAAAAATTATTTATATGAAAAAAACATCGATTTACAGAAGAAAATTCGATCATTAGATATTCGTGTTATAGAAGCACATATCATCTTCTCCTGTATAAGAGATAATAGGATTTTATTAGCTCAACTTTGAAAGTTTTCAGTTTTAAGGATTCAGTAGAACATCAGACTTGAGTAATGAGCGAAGTTATTTCTTGCAGCATGGATTACAGATTCTCACCTCTGCATTTTTTGCAACTGCTTCTTCAATCTCGAACCCCGCATCTCTTCTGTCCTGTACCCTCTCCTTCCCTGGATCCGGCTTCCTACAAATCTTGCGCTAAGGCTGTCCACTTCGTGAAAGAGAAGAGGAAAGAATAATAAGGGATACAATCTTAGGGGAAAATGAAAAATAATTGAAGAATGTAATTTTTATTATTTTATATCGAAAATCTAAAGTAAAATTTAAAAATGAAGAAAAATACAAGATTTTATACTGACAAAATAGTCAAAAATATTAGTTTAGATAAATTCATTTTACTCACAAGGTAAACAATTTAAAATTAACACGTTATGAAAAATAATATTACTTTTAAAATTGCATTTTGTATACTTACGAATATGACAGCACCAAATTTAAGTCATTTCAATTGTGTGTTTAAAGTATATTCTTAAGAAACTTTAAATTTATGTCGTACAATTAGATTAAAAATTTTAATGGTCGAAATAGTAAGCACTATGCCATTCAGAAATTTTCCACATTGGCCATCCAAGTTGACACAAAATTATATTTTTAATTGATCTTTACAAATTATTAAAAGTTAAAGTAGTATAAATCAAGAATGGCTTACGAAACGTTTAATTAATATCAGCGCCTTTATTCAAAATTTTAATGGTCTCATAGAAAACACTATGGCATTCAGAACTTTTTCCCATTGACAATTTATGTCGAAATAAATTTATATTTTTTAATTAATCTTTAGAAATTATATTAAATTAAAAATAGTATAATTCAAGAATTGTTTACGAAACATTTAATTAATGTCATGCACTTTAATTAAAAAGAAAACTTCAATTAAAGGCTCTCATAGTAAACACTATGGGATTCAGGACTTCTTAGCATTAGCAATATCCAAGTTAAAAGAAAACATGAAATTTTCTTAATTGAACTTTTTATAGTATTAAAATAAAGGAAAATAATTGTTGTGTTAAATATAAAAATGTTTTTGCCATACGAAATTTCATTGAAGCCGAGTAAAATTAATCTCATCTTAAAATTGAATTCAAATATTTGATGAATTATTTGTTTACTTATTTCTCTGTTTACCCGTGAGAAGAGCATTTTTGGAGATATATTTGTACGTTTATTTATTCATCTGTTTAAACATCAACTATCTCCATATACCTCTTCTTTTTTCAATAGAAAAAGTAAACGAGAAAGGATTACATAGTACCGATGTTCAATTTTTTAAGAGTAATAAAATGTACCCTTAAATTATTAATTTTTTGAATCATAAAACTAAATAGAGTGGATGTGTTGTTAAATAAAAAAAATTAACATCGTCGAAAATTTATGTTTGCTTAACATAAAATTATGAGAATATTGTTTTATTGTTGCCACAGAAATTTTACAATAGGTAAATATTTTAAAATATAAGAATCTTTCATTTTATATCTTATCTTTTTTTTTTTGATATGAAATTAAATGACATGAGCAAAGCTGAATCATATAAATCATGTAAAATTTACTATTCTTTGTGGATTCGTAATGAAAGATACAGTGATATGAAATTTATTTCTTATTAAGAATCTCCAGCAAATTCTCCTAATTTACAAGGGGTATTCAGGTAAGAAACGTTCATAACAACATAATCGTCAACGCATTTTTATCTATGGGAGAACGTAGCGAGACATCTAGGGATACGATTAATCTCTATTGTGGATTGGGGCATGCGCAGGAGAAGGCAAAGGCTTTTACCAAGAGTGTCATCTAATTGATGCGGCAGTACGTGTGACGACGCGACGACTTTGGATCGAAAAACTGTTAGCTCTCATGTATACTGTGGAAAACTCTGACGCCTACGCAGGTCCATCAAGAACATGAGACGCAGCTGCTCACGGAGGTTGTGTTTCTGCTCCATGATAATGCACTCTCACACATTTCCAAGGTCACACACGTTGAACTGGCCAAGTTCAAATGGGAGCAGCTTGACTATCCGCCCTATAGTCCAGACGTGTCACCCTGCGATTTCCAATTGCCGGGAAAAACATTAAAAAAGGGAACGGTTCAACTCGGATAACGAACTCGTGGATACTGTGAAAGATTGGATATCGTTGCGGCTGAAGGAATTCTGGGAACATGGCATCCTTCAATTTGTTAAGCAAAGCGATCGTTGCGCTAAGGCCAGAGTACATACTTTTAACAAAATCTTCCTTTATACCTACGGTGTCGTTTCATACCTTTTCACTTGAATATCCCTAATATAAATTTTCATAAGGGTCATAGCTATGCAACCTCATTTTAGTTACTAAATAAAATAGTTCATCATTTGATTTACCAACTATATGATTGTTTATAAGAATTTGGGATCCATATGAAGTACCAGGGTTTGGTTTAAAACAACCGTCTTAAGCCGAAATCAAATACCGATTACTTTTCCAAACAATAAATTTCATATAAAAAATTCCTATAGGAAACCTACGGACTAAAGAACTTTAACTTTAGTTAATATATGGTCACAGAACGGTGTTTGATTCGGACGCAGTATTCATTATCAAGATCTAGCAATTAAAACTAAGACTTAATTAAGGATCCGTTATTTCCACTAAAAACGGCTGAGGCACGTTAAATAGATTGTGGTTGCAATGTCCTCCAAGTAAAATGATATCTCTAAAGGAGGCAGGTCAAATATTGGGGGATCTTCTGCTTGGTCTCTGCTGTTAAATTAAGAAGAATTAATTAATAAGATTTTAGAATACTAATTAATAGTTGCAGGAAAAATAATTATATTAACAAATCACGAAATATTTTCTTATTTTTAGAGTTAATAGTAGCTAATAACTCTAAAAATAAGAAAATAAACTATTAATGAATTTTTGAAATTTTAGAAATGAAAAGGACATAGTATTGAAGATATAATATTTCAAGAGCTAAATATAATATATATATATATATATATATATATATATATATATATATATATATATATATATATATATATATATATATATATATATATATATATATATATATATATATATATATATATATATATATATATATAACAACTGCAGATACTGAATTCCTGCAAAATGAATTATGATACATTATCAAAAATTTAAATAAAAAGAGCTGCGAAAGGATGGATTTCATAAATAAACCATGAACGTAACTTATAAAGCTATTTTTAAGATTTAAAAATATGCATATCTGAAAATCATTCATTTTCCAAAAGCATTTAGAAAGAATGAAGGGAATAAAGTTACTCTTTTTTTTACAAGATCCATAGTTCCCCTTCCTCTACAAAACATACCTACAATTAACTCTTAAATAATTTCAAGAGTCACTAATTTTATAGAAAACTCTCTCTCTCTTTCTAAATTTCTGCACAAACTAAAAATGCTATTCATGGAAAAATCAATTCAAATAAAATAAACCAATAAAAATGCATTTGAAATTCATTAATGAAATAAATAATATTATTCATGAAAAGTATACAACAACCTCGATAAAAACAGGGGTTTGATTCAATCTCTATAATGGCTTGATTCTAAACTAATCTTTTTATTATAATAAAATTGTTTTAATACAATTTAATAAAATGAATATAAAAATAAAATATGACACCGAAATTACTGTTTCTCTAAATGATGCAAGAATAAGGGAAACATTACAAAATAAAGAATTTCCTGAAGATTCAATAGCAAATTCTCCATAGAAACATTTCGTATAATCAAATCTTAAAATATAACTTTAATGAAAAACAAAATTTCAATTGCTTTTGGCGATTATATATTATTTTCAATAAAAGGAAGGACAGGAAAAAGAAGTTATAAAAATAACAATAACATCTCTGTATAAATCATTTCCAAATTGTCAACCAAGCTGAAATTTAAAATAATCCAACAAAAGTCTGAAATCGTAATAATTGATAAAAGGAATTAATCCCTAATATTTACTTGAAATTTTTTATATAAATGACTCTTGCATCAAGCATACTGAAATCCTTACTAGCAATGGAAATTACAGTAAATCTTTCTTACCATCACATCTAAAATATATAAGGATAAAAATACTAAGATTTCTAAAAATATTAAAAAAAATTGTTGAACTTAAAAAAAATTTAAAACATTTTTACAAGAGCTCAAAATATTATTTCTTGGGAACTTCAGTTACAGCATTTCGTTTAACAAATAGGAAATTAAAAATGTGCTAATATAAAACAGCTTTTCTTAGTTACCATTGCATGGGTTTAAGAAAAAACAGCATCACCAATTACTTTATTATGGAATCTTTTTGCTCTTACATGTGATCACTTCTCACTGTGATCACTAATAATCACCTACACAACAAAGTCACATCAATATGACCACCCGTGAAAAGCCAGAATAACCACCTTTCGTAGGTGTACAGGAAGAGAGTCAATTAGGTTCCTGAACGTGTTCAGTGGGATATTGAGGCATGCCAACTACAGTTCTGTGGCCAGCTGTGCCATTTTACGTGGGTGAAGATCCATGCCACGAAGCATTCGATGGAGATGGTTCCACAGATTCTCGATTGTGTTTATGTCAGGTGAGTTTTCTGGCCAAGGAATAACGATAAACTCATCCTTGTGCTTATTGAATCTCGCACGTACACTGCAAACTGTATGACACCTCGCATTGTCCTGCTGGTAGATGCAACCATCCTGAGGAAAAGGAATTCGCATATAGGTGTGAACATGGTCCACCGCAAGGACATATGCGTACCTGTATTGATCCATCGTGCCTTCCACAATGATGAGTGAAATCAGAAAATGCCAATAAACTATTATCCCAGACCATAATGCTCCATCCCCCAACCTGTACCGTTTCGACAGAGGTTGTGGGGGAATTGGTTTCAGAAGTTTCACGTTGTATATGCGAACGTTCATCTGTCCGATGGAATATAATGCGTGATGTTTTGGATAAAACTGCTTGTTGTCGCTTAGTGGACGTCCAGTTGCGTTATTCGCATGCAAATTACAGTCTTCGTCGTCAATGAATAGTAATCAGGATAAGTGATTGAACCAGATGCTTACTTCGGAATCCCAGACGTAGCAACGTTCCTTCAAGAGACACTGTTGATAACTCCTTGGATCATCTTTGTGGCCAATTGCTCAACGATAGCATCTCTATTCATCCGAATGCATCTCCGAAGCCGTCTTTCACCTCTGTCATCTATGGCAAGTGGTGCGCCACATTTGTCATGTCGCTGATTTTGGACAGTCTCATTTTGCCAGGCACGGTATACTTTTATCACGGTGGCACGAGAATAGTTCATAAACATAGCCGTTTTGGAACTGCTTCCACTATTGTCTCGAAAGCCAATGACCATGCCCTTTTGAACATCGGATAAAACGCTCCGTTTCTCCATGACACCAACGATTGCAATGTTTTCCAAAGTCCTCAAACACTCTTTATAAGATGAACAGCACTTTGCTACTACCTGCCTTCTGCGATTAGTTATTTAACATCGACGTCGAAAGTAAGTTATATTCACATTAATGGGTCTGGACTGTGTGTTATTCTTAGAACAACATATAGAAAACAGCATAATTAAATTCCAATATAATTTTAGAAGACAAACCACACAAATACTTAGAAAATGTTAAAACCAAATATTAAATTCTATGCATCACTATTTTAAAACAATCATCAATAATCTAATAAGAGAATAGAATAATCAATAAAATGCGTATACCGAATATCTAAGTCTTTGCTATTAGACAAACAGATTGAAATCGAAAGACGGTATTGGATGATTCATTTTGTTGGAAAACGCAATTGTGTTCAATAATGTCAAGAAACATATTACAAGCTTTTATTTTTCATGCTGAATCTATATCCATAACGGACGAAATGCAATACTCCCTAATAAACTACTAAAATCGAGAAGTAGTAGGTTTAATTCTCAGGCAGCTCTCTTGGCGACAGAGAACATCAGCCATATTAATAAAATAATTAATAAAATGCCACAATTATATATATAATACTAAACATTTCTTATAATATACATTCAATCATATTGTATCAAAAATTTTAATTAAAGTTGGATATAAGACACTGTGTAGCATTCTAAGAAATGAGCAAAGATCTATATACCACAAAAATGTCACCACATAAATTTTAAAGCATCTAACAATCATATATTATTATTAATTTAAATTTTTTTAAATCGCAAATTCAGTAACTATTTCGTGGAACACTGGTAATTACCATAGAATTCAGAACAAAAAGGGAGAGTTTATACAATGTCATTTAAAAGTATCTTTACAGCAGACTTATTATATTATAGTTGTTTCTTTTTTAAATAACTCGTACGGCTTTGTAAAAATAGTTATAAAATTAGCATGCTTTAACCTGTATTTGTAAGTGAATTCTGTAATAATCTACATAAATCATTACAATAGCTGTATAATCAGTTACGTAATAATCCAAATAAATAATTTTTATTTGTAATTAAACTATTTATGAATTTATTAATTGTCTACAACGTTAATGCTGGGTGTATTTTTTAAAGCGTATTCAAGACAGAGGATATCAGAACGAACACATTTGTCATAAGGAATAATATCTAAACAATGAAAATAAGTCCCGAATAAAATTAATTTGTATATGCAAAACTGCTAAAAAACAAAATTATTTTAGAAGGTTATTTTTAAATTTTAATATTTATATAGTTCTTTGAGGTTCTGGAGTACATAATACATAAATAGATATATTTTTATAAGGAATAAATATATAAACAATAAAAATAAGTCCCGATTGACAATTTGTTTGAGCAAAACTGCTTAAAATCAGAATTCGATGTGAGGAAGATTTTTAAAAATTTCAATAATTATAGTTCTCCAGAAAAATTTATTTATTAGTAAGCACAAAAGCTTTTTTAAGATACAAAATTTAAAAAAATATATTTCGAGAGAAACCTCCATATAAATATTTTCTATTAACATATTATCTTTATACGTTCCAGTACGTTTCTGTTATTTCCAGTAGAAAAATATATTACGCGCGCACTTACACACACGCACAAGCAAAGCAAAATTTAATATAAAATATTTTCAAACTATTTGAAAACTTTCATTTTAAGAAACATTAAATTGGGCAAATTAGGTGTAAAAATAAATAAATTTTAATAGCTATTCAGAAATCTAACTTTAGTTTATGTTTATCGGAATCTGAGAATAATATAAGCACATACCACATGCCCTAGGTTCAATGCCCAGCAAGTATTTAACAATGGGAGATAGATGTCGCCTTTTTGTTTCCTGCATGCATGTGTGGCAGGGTTTGTGCTTGGGAATTTTCTAGGTTTTATCTTTTGCGAACCATATATATGACCCATTCTGAGTGAAAAGTCCTCTCGGAATACAGCTATTCTATGGACATTAAGCAGACTTATCAGTAGACAACTATGCATTAGCCTTTGGCCTTAAACAATTTTTTGAGTGTGAAAGAGTCGTAATATATGATTTAAGCCTTAGTATAAGCAAATAAAATTCTTTGTAATATTAAATGATGCACATGAAAACGAATCTTAAAATAGTTAAAAGAAATGAATTAGATGGGTTGGCGATTTTTAATTCCTTAAAGAATTTTAGAAAAAATAATATCTTCTGAACTTCAAAATTATTTTCTTAAAAATCTCCTCCGTGATGTCGAAAACAAAATTTTTCATGATTCCCTTTCAGTTCGATTGTTTACTTCTAAATATTTTACAATCCGAAATTGACAACACATTTCACTCAAATGGATAAAATTTAAAGTGAAATTCCCACTCGATATAAAAAAAATGCAAGTATATTTTAGTATAAATATTTACTAGAAAATACGGTTTGTTTTCAGAAAAGGAGCAGCATACAGTATTTTACTAAGGGAATTTTCCCAGTTATCAATCTTTAACAAAAATCTTGTTTTTCGAATAAATATCACGAATAAGCATTATTACATTTTCGCTCTTTAGAGTTTACTTTTTAAGTTTATTATAGATCATAACACATTTACAACAATAAAATTATTAGCTTTCTTTATATTATTAAATCTATGTCTAACTAATGCATTGCTAAAAGTAAAGAAGAAACTAGCTAAGGAAGTAAATTATATCATTTCAACTAATGATTTATTTCACGAAGTTGTAAAATAATCTCTTCAGCCAAGGTATTAATATCTGAGGATATAATTATAACAAATAAGTATTGTATTCAGCTGCATATCGGGAATTTTATTTTGCTTAACAATCAAATATCATTCCCCTAAAGATTTATTGTTGAATTATCTTAATTGCACGTAGGTTGTGGAAAATTATCCGTAAAATATAAAACTCTTATAAACATTGTTACCAGAAAATAAATTAAGGAAACAAGTGAGTAGGCTGATTCCAATTAAAAGCATTCTCGACTGTTATAATGTTTAAATTATTATTTCTCAAAGCTATGTTTAAAGAGTTACAATTTTCATTTATAATTTTTAAAAAATCTATTAAAACATTTGTTTTAATATTAGAATGCAATAAATTATTTCTACAATTAGTTAAATTATCTAATTATGAAATAATTGTTAAAAAATATTGCTTAATGGATGGTCTAGTGGCCAAAGGCCGTTGAAAGGCATTTTTAAAGGTCATCAGATAAATTGCCTTTCTTAAGGATTTTTCATCAATAGTGGGTCACACTCAAGTACAGAAAATTAGTAAACCTGATAAAATCAAAAGTTGTTAGCCCAAAAGAAGTGCATGCAAATGGCAGAAACGTACCATCCATTTCTCGCTGCTCAGCAGTGGTTGGAATAGAACCCCGAGCCTTATACTCTAAAAATCTGTGTCTACTCATAAAGTGACTGTAAAACCACGTTGAAAAGTATAAAATTTTATAGGTATTATAATCTAAATTTGTCATAACATTGGACACAACGTTGTTGCTGTTGCACCAGCATGCTTCCCTGTACCTAGCTCTATATTGGGCTCTATAAATTAAATAGGAGCTGGTGTGTGGAGTGTTCGTAATTTTGAAGCAGTGACGAAGGCGAAGGCCCCCAATACTTGGCATTCGATCTCCAGAGGCCTTATTTTACTTAGAGGACATTGCGACCCTATTTAACGCGCTCCAACCGCCTTTAGTGAACAAGACAGATCTTCGGTTAAGTCGGGATTCAAACTCACTGCCTTCCTATAATGAGAATGATCTAACCAATCAATTCACCGCAATCTGTACACAGTGCTGTGGTCTTCCTAACGGCCAACGATTTCTGTAAGGCAATTTAACGTCACCATTTAATTTCCTAACAAGAGAACTTTTCAGGTACAGTGATCGTATTCATGGGTCACAAGGGAGTAAATCAAGAAAACTACCAAGCACCCACTCCAGCAGACGGGATGCGCAATTTTAAAGCGCAAAATCCATATCCCACTGTCGCACAGAATATGAGATAGAACATCTGACCTCATGCCCCGAAGAGATTAGCCTTATCAATCGGAAACAGGGAACATTCATATTTCGCATATAATTAAATCCCTGCATTATTACACCATAAAAAGATTTTATAAGAGTAATTCCAGAGTGTGTAATTAAAAAAAAATCAGGTCAGTTACAAATATTTTTTTGCTTGCTATGTTACGGGCATTGGAACTTACATTTAATGAAATATTCTACGAAATACTTGGGTCTAAAAACCTATAACTGAATAATAATATCATTAAATGATTAAATTATATGATATATTTTTAAAACCAAGGGTTAGTAGCATTAAGTGAGTACAGAAAATAACGCTCTTTTCAAAGGAATCTATGTATAAAGATCATTAATTCAATGAAGTATTCTTGTTTATTTCAATGTCCTTTTCAGGCTTCTGGTTTAAATATTTTAACAGTGCTACTCCAAATTTTTTTGTACTCATATTTATATTAAGAATTTACATAATGATGCTTTTAAAAATCTCAGGATTCAATTTGGTGATTATGTTTAGAAAAGAAATATGCTTTGCGTTTGTTGTATTTTTTGTTAAAAGGTTTAACAATTTCTCTCTAAAATTTTTTTCATTCAGATATGCATTAATATTTGAATACTGATGCTTTAAAAAAACTCAGGAATCAATGTAGTGATTACATTTAGAAAAGAGATATGCTTAGTGTTTGTTGTACTTTTACTTATTAATTCTGTTTTAGATTAAAAGTATTCAAAATTTTCATTTACTTATGTATAGGAATTAATATATAAATATATTAATATAAAAAAATCTTGCTATATATACTATTCCAATTATTGTAAATAAAAATTAAGATCTTTTTCCTATGTAGAGACAGTATTTTGGTCAGCAACTGCAAATGATTTATGAGAAAACGGTACTTCATTGGTATCCTTTAGTGAACTAATTATTCATCTTCAACATCTACACAGGTATAGAATTTCACATAGATTGGCATTTTACAGATTTTGTGCCACCTTGAGTTGTCTTTTAAAACTTTATTCAATATTGTCATCATAACCTAGACATATAATTGTCCTTTTTGCCTATTTATTTGCTCACACTAAAAAATGCAACTAGCGAATATCAATATATTCATAAATAAAATAATTATAGAACGCATTTAAAATATTCTTCAGCTAAGTAATTAAATGACATGTTTTATGATGATGACTACGTTCTAAATTATCCTTTTAATTTTAATTAAATTATCTTTTTAATTTAATTTTTCGAGGACACCTTTAGGTGTCCTCGAAAAATTCATGTATTACATGAATTTAGATAACTTGTCTTTGTAAATGTTGAATATCTCTGTTTTTCTTTTTGAATTAACTTTTACGATTTAGTATAAAAGTGACAGAACCATAATCAGGGAAACCTGATTATGGTTCTCCCACTTTTATTTCGGAAAAAAGCTTGCACATACTAATGATATATGAAGCTAGGCCAATTGGTAGTAAAGCTACTGAAAAAATCTCCCATATGGAGCAAGTTTAAGGTAAGATATCAAGCAAAGAATGGAACTTTGGTCTTAATAGTCAAATTTTGAGCACAGGACTAATTTGCCTTGAATATACTTATAACTATGACAAGGATAGTAAAGCTACTGGCAAGTTGTTTCATATAAAAAAAAGTCCGTGATAAGATAACAAAGAGTGGTATCCTACTCTTTCAGGTTGGACTTTGAGCTCAGGGCAAATCAGCATTGAAGGTACCCATGAGCCAAGGTATATTCAAGACTAATTAGACTAGAGGGCAATGAGCAAAGCCAATGGTAGTAAAGCTACTGTCAAGTTGTCCCACATGGAACAAGTATATGGAAAATAACAAAGAGTGCTATCTTGCTCTTTAAGGTTGGACTTTGAGCTAACTAGCATTGAAGGTACTAGGTATTTCTAGGCTAACTAGCATTGAAGGTACCCATGAGCCATAGTACATTCAAGGCTAGTTAGACTATAGGGCAATGAGCTAAGCTGATGGAAGTGAGTAGCACCCTAATCTTTCAGATTGAATTTGGATCTTAGGGCTAATTAGCCTTGAATATATCAAAGAGCATTGAAGCTTTGCCGATGGTGGTAAAGTTACTGGTAAATTACTGATTTCTTTTATAACAGCCTAAAATAATCAAGAAGTATCTTAAGATAATTTCATTGCATGTTACACCACACTACTGTACACTTAATAATCCCAGTATAAATATAAAAGCACGTAGAGCGATAAAAAATGTACAATCCAAAACTACAACCAAGTCAGGGTCATATAGATATGAAAGTAGAAAATATAAACATCGTCAATTTCTAAACATGAGATTTGTCTTTGAAGTATTTGGTAACAAATTCGAAGTACATTATAAAATTTAAGAAAAAAATTAAAAATGAGCCTTATTTCTCAAATTTTGGTTCAAGTAAAAATATTTGTCTAGACTGAGTTTTTATGAATTTCTCATTTAATGAAAAAAGAAAAATAAATAAGTTTATAATTTTAAAAGTTGGAGAATAAAGTTGCTAAAAATACTGAAGACTCATTTCAAAAGAACTTATTTCACTTAACAAAAGTAACTTATCTATCTCTTAAGCAGATTATAAACAAATAAGTAATATTATATTAGTTTTGATAAAAAAATAATGTAACAAAATAGTCTTTGTGTTGATAAAAATAACCAAAAATTAATTATAACAATAAAAAAATTACATTTTTTTAATGAATACATATATTAAATTACCTTTTCAAAATACTTTACGCTATAAATACAAACAAAATGATAATTTTGATGCACCTTTTATGTGATTGCTATGTGAAGTGAAAAAAACTTTCGCTGCATTTTTGATAATGTACACACTTGGTTTACTTCTTTCTTTAATCATGTTCATAAAAATATTATTTTTTATGTATTATGTAATAGCAGAATTTAGAAATTTAGTATTAAATATATTAAAACATTTATCAGAATTTGATTATTCTACCTACTTATTGTCATGTGATTTTTAGCATAAAAGTTTATTAAAAATAAATATTTCTTCTAAGTTGAATTTTTCTATTAGTAGTTATGCACGTTCCTATTTATTTTATATTTATTTCGTTTAATATATATATATATATATATATATATATATATCACAAACGAAAATGAAAAATAAGGTAACTGATAATAATTGATAATTGATGATGTTTTAATTACGAAAGTAGGAAGAATGTTAAATAGTACTTCAAAAAAACTATCTGAGTGGTTTAGAATTATTTTCAAATTTCTTACATTCATTTAACTTCCAAAGGATTTTTTTTATTTTTTACTAAAAATTACCTTATATACAATACGAAATTATCGAAATATAATATGAAATATCTAAGCTTCCTAAAGTCTCTTGTCTTAAATTTCCTAAAGATTTTTTTTTTATCAAAAATCACCGTATATACAATACGAATTTATCGAAATACAATATAAAAAATTAAAAATTATCGTATATACAATACGATGATTTTTGTTAAAAATGTTTACATTTAAAAAAAAGTAGTTTAGTGCGTTCCCATAAAATAACTAAACTACATAAAATCATAATGCTAGAATTACAAAGTGTTCTAATTTTCATTAAGTATTTGTATTTTATTAATTTGAAGTAATTTAAAAAGATATTAATTTTTTTCTGTAATTCAAAGAACATTGTTCAACAATAGTTTTTAATATTTTTATTGAACAATTATTTGAAAAAATAAACTTATTTGAAGCAAATTTATACAAAAAGCAAGAAATGTTTTCGATATTATTTAACATTATTTACAGCAAATAGAATATTTTTAATAATATTGAAAAAAATTTTATAATTAAATTTAATAGCAGCAATTTAATTAAAATTTAAAAATTTAAAACTACTTTGCCAAGTTAAACTAACCCCAAAGTGAATGTTTTGTTTTATCTTTTCCATTTTGTTTTATTTTTCTTTTCTACTGTCAACTTGCTAAATTTTAGAAACAATATTCGTAAAGATTTAAAAATTTGAAAACTAACTATTCAGAACAACACGTGATTTTCATGATTTTGAGAACTTTTACAAACGGAAAAAAATATAATTAAAATATTTATTTGTTACTGGTTAAAGAATGTATTGAGCATTGCATTCTTTAACCAGTAAAATTTATATCTTAATGCATTGAGGGTGAAGAACAAGGTAGATATTTACCTTGTTCTTATACAAGGAAAAATAATTTTTTATTACTGGTCAAAATCATAAATGGATTTTTTTTCATTGCCAATGAAGCTTTGACATTCGATGGTGAACTTCGCCTTGTTTGCTGCCACTCGAAGAATGTGATTTGAAGGCAGGCAGCAAATTCATCAACGAATCAGATTTAAGACTCTTCCTAATATAATGTGGCGTAGATAAAACGTTATTTGACGTCATGGATATTTTAAACCAATGAGAATTGTAATGAAATGATGTAATGATGAGTGCAAGTGGAACGAAAGAAACAACCACTTTATGGTTAAAAATATTAATGCTTAAATATTGCGTATGAGGTATGTAATATTAAATACTTCTCTTTACTAAAGAATAACAGTGATAAAACTAAACATCTTCATTGTAATATATTCCATAATACGAAAAACAATACATTTTATCTTAAAATATGAAATCTCAAAATTTTTTTGTGTTTTTAAATATTATGAGTGTGTTTATTTATAAACAATAAGCTAAGCCATTTCCAATATGAAAAAAACCCCATTATAACAGCTTTGATTTCTTTTCTTTTTTGTATTAGAATGCTAATTCAGGTTATTTTGGCGTATGATTTGAATAATATCTGACTGTAATACACTTTTGGCGGTGTTTTTTCATGTCTTAAAGCAAATTTTATACTCAGTTTTGTAAAAAACATGGAGGAAGTTTATTTTATTTTCTTCTTTTATGGGATTTTTAACCATAAATCACTAACAGCCTGACCATGAAATGCGGATTTAACAGTTGAAATATAAAAAAAAGTCACATGGTAACATGTTAGGAAAATACGAAATATATGAAGTAGTATCAGTTCCTCAAAATATTCTCAGTTTATAGTCTTAAAGTGGTTGCATAATTGCTTGTTGGATGCACGTTTGCAAAATTTTATATTATTGTTTATTAAGGGATAGTAGTTTTACAGATTTTTATTCTGGGAATTAATAGTATTTGAGCAACCATTTATCAAGGATAAATCAAAATTAATTTTTTCTACTTTGTTTTGTTCACCATTAAAAATTGTGAAATTAAATATTTTGCTAAATTTTAAGTTAGAAGAATTTAGAATTTAGCCAAATATTTAATATGAAAGAAATGATTCAATTTGTCAATATCTATTTGTTTTCAGAATAATAAATCAAATTTGTAGTAAATAGTTATATTTGTGATTAATACACGAAATCTGTTATTTTAATATCTGATTAAAATTAAAATGTTCCATCTATACACATATATAAAGACAGAATATTCAAAAACAACACCATACTTTATTCAAATCTACTAAGTTAAAAGTTTTGTCTAGTGTCAAATTGTGAAGAAGGCTAGGGTACACCTTGGGTTATCATATAATTGAAGAAGACGTATCTACACATTATTAATAGATATAATTTGCTTTCTAAATTGGATGCCTTTATTGAGAAAATAAATTTTAAATAAAAGAAATTTAATACATACAACAGCAATCAACGCTAATAGGAGACATTAAAATTGTAATAATAAAAAACAAATGAAATAACAAAAAAATAAAGAAAAACCCAATGTTATCACCAAAACAGAATTTCACAAAAGTATAATTATACTTAGTATTAAAATAGGCACTATATTTTTCAGCAGCACAAATTATGGATTTCTCCTTTTTAAATATGAAATCATTAATAATAATCTTGCGATTTTTTTCCTATTCTGTTTTCAAACTTAATCGTACAAACGGAAATTAAAAATGAGATATTCAAAATTTAAAAAGCAGCAACCATCTTCCAATATTTATAAATTATAAACTATCAAAATAAATGTCTTCTTTAGCATATTCATCAATTATTCTGTTAATACTGTAATATATTGTATTTTAAGAAGCAACCGCTATTTAATATAGGAGATATATAAAATAAAAATTAACAATTTTATAGTATCTTTATGGAAAAATATATTAATCTTTTCTCTTTCATACTTTGAAAAAAGCTAGAGGGAGTAATTTATTTCGCGAATCACGCATATTTCAAGCAGAAAATAAATGCATTTGGTGCATTGGAGTACGAAAAATTTTGCATGCATAAATGCTCATACTTACTTGAGAATAAAATTGACTAGTGATATAATTAATTTTTTTTCAAGTTGTCAACTTATGTTTAAAAAATGCAAATAAGTTTCCATTCATATAAGCGCAATATAGTAATAAACATCTTTAGCTGAAATATTCCTTTATGATATCTTTCATGTAAGTTACATTTAAGAACGAAGCAAACTTTTATTAAAATATAAATGAATGTGAAAATTTATTATTTACAAAGATTGATTTATTGTGAAATAAAATATTTCGTATTTACGTTCACTGGTTCATTGGCTTAGCGAAAATTAATTAATAAATTAATAATATTTGGTGATAAAATTTATTTTAGTTTAGCTTTTTGAGCAGTGGCCCTTTGTTAATAATATTTTGTCATAAAATAAATAAATAAATAAATAAAATTAATAAATAAATAAAAATAAACAAATAAAATAAAATAAAAGTTACCAAGTTTTAACTGACTAAGTTTATAAAAGCGAATCATATTAAAAAGTGAAATAATAAAAGTTTTAAACTTTTATTATTTCACTTTTTAATATGATTCGCTTTTATAATATGAACGACTCAACACATGTTTTCCTTTAAATTATCAAAAAGGTATAAAAACATTTCGAACAACTCTCATAAAAATAAAATAATAACAAGCATCATTCGCTGAAATCATGATATCCTTCAAGTAAGTTACATTTAACACCAAAATAGAATTTTTATGACCAATATTTATAAGAATGTTTTTAATTTAGATCAATTTACTATGAAAAAAATTCTTCTGTTTAAGTTCACTTTTGTAATGTGGTCAAAAATATTATAAAACACATTTAACTACCCGATAATAATTTTCATCAAAATTATTTTTCAGTGAGAAAAAAATTACAATGCCTTACCTTATAATGTTAAAATATTATGAACAACATTTTACTAAAATATTAATATTTATTAGTCATGATAGCATAAAAAACATATATTTGTTAACACGAAATATTGATTATGTCATAATAATTAAAAATAAAAATGATATATAAGCTAATAATATAAATTTATATTGCATAATTAGTAGTGTATTTAATTTACGTAAAATGCTATAATTGAAAATAAAGCTTAATGGGTAGATGAAGCCACAAGTATTTATCGTCAATACGTAAAGACAAATATCTTCTTTAGGTGTTGCCATCGGTATTAAGAAATAAACATGACATAGACTGCATTTAATGCGATTTATATCTGCTAATTAAAGGAACTATAATCAGGGAAGCAAGTAAATGCGTTTCCATGTTCCGGTATCAGATGGAAATACCTCTCTTTTTGTAATTTTCTCAACAAATCTTATAGATAACCTTTGGAATTCAAGAATTCAAGCAAGAATTTTTTCTGTAAGAAATAAGGTGCAAAAGAAATTAAAAAAAGATACACAAGGAATTATTTCCATGACTTTTAATAGGCAATATATTTTTGGGACAATGAACAAACATGTGCGTTTCAACATATAGTGTAAAGATACTTCTAAAAATTTGGAGTTCTAAGTTAAATTCTTAGCTGACATATAAAGTTACTGAAAAATTTATTTATGGTTTCAATGAATGTATTAAAGTTAGTTTCATCTGTTCATATCTTTTATTATGACTTCTACCAATTTATATATTCATAAAGTATTATATATATATATATATATATATATATATATATATATATAGTATATATATATATATATATATATATATATATATATAATTTAGTTGCAAAAATTATATTGCTCTATTCAAATCAATGTTTAATATATTTAGAATGATACACAGTAACATATAAAATTGTATGTATGATAACAATGAATTTAAAGGTAGGAAAGAAGGAAAACAAGTTTTGTTTAAATATATATAGATTTTACGTAGTACATTAATAGATACATAATTTAAAATTATAAAGGATTGATTATGAACCAGAAATATCAGTTTATAAAAACATTTTCTGAAAAAATTGGCAAATCCGATAAAATTTATAAACTTCAAGTAATAATTTTTTACATTTAATAAATATTTTATTGGATTAATTATTACATTTATTATATTAATTAATCCGATAAAATATTTGAACTACATGAGAAAGTTAAGGGTAATTTATCAATGCTACGAAGTACAAACTTATTTCTTCTTAATTTGTGACGATGTTTTCTTAGCTTCTTACTTTTTAATGAACTTTTGCATATATTCATATCGATAAACAATAAAAGGCATGTTTTGTTTCTTTGATTTAAAAATCTAACGATCTACATTATGTTGACAGAAAGTTAAAGAAGAGAAGGTAAAATCTAAGACGAAGAACATTCAGATTCATAGATACGATTGGAAATTACATTTAGTTTGAAAAGAGAATATATGTAAGAAAACCAAATCTTTTTTGTCTAGTCTTAGCTATTAGTCTATGGAGAACATTAGAAAAAATTGTTGACTTATCCTCAAAAGATTTGACATAGATCACATTAGCTGCAGAAGGTTGCTGACTGCCAAAAAAGTTTATGACAATAAAATCTCTCTTAAAATGTCCAACGCAACACAGAGTGTGATGCTGGGAAGCTATATGGTTGCAGATTATTTAAAAGCGAAGTGTGGATTTCTCTGATCTATCAAAGGAAAGACTCTCAATGTGACCACTTGTTATTCTAACTAGAACAGTCCAAAAGTTCAGGTCATTATTGCCTTTAGCGGTTCCTATGCAGCAATGTTGCGCAGATGGAAGACGCCATATTAAATTGAATTTAAATCCTCTATTTGAGAACAGTTCTTGATAAGTAAATGAAGAGCCAGTGGACATTTCATTCTTATTACTTTCTTCGGCTAGTTTGTCAACGATCTCATTATCACTAAAAGAAAAAGCGTTGACTCAAATGATAAAATTGATCGTTATTTTATGATGGATGAAAGGAATAATAATTTTATTTTTGGAAATTGACTTAAACAAGATTTTTCTCTGGCTTATTACATTCTTCATTTACTTTTAATACTTTATCATAAACTGGTTTTCTAATTATAGATTTTACAGGAATCACATATGATTGTGTGTCCTACATAATTCAAAACTGTGTATTATCATGATACAGTAAAAGAGGAATTTTCTCCATTGGGTTAAAATTGCGTCAATTACAATATATAAGCTATGAAGTTCCTGTCCTTTTTACTTCGCCCTTCAATGAAACGTGAATAGGCACCAAAAGTAACGCATCACCTGGTTTAAAAACCACGTAGGTCGAGAGTACAAATATCATTTCACTAATCATTATTCACCAGTAGTGAAAGGAAATGGAAATATCAGTGGTGAAAAATATTAAAAACAATCAGTTGAGAAAGAAATGTCCAAGGCTCTCATTCACTGTTATTTGCTTTAAGCCTTCAAAGTAGACGGATCAGTGGCTGCACTAAGTTGTCAAATATATCAAGAGTTTAGAGCTAATGCAGCATTCAAATGCATTGCATATATTTTCAACATTTATTTGATTTCATTTGTTTAAAGAATTCAAATCGGGAGATTTGTCATTCTGTGATAAAAAAAATGATAAATGATCACTTTCTTTGGATGACGAAACCTTATTGGTAGCTATTGAGGAAGATATGAGGTTAAGCCTCGGATTTAAATTGCAAGACGTCAAACTATTGTATTTCTCCCTTCATTTTAATGTTACTGATATAGCATTTAGATTTCATGAGCACCACTTGGATAAGACGTAAAGATTGAACATATGGGTTCCGCATACGTAGCAAATCCAAAAAGCAAAATGGAAGGCAGCTTGTATATCGTTATCATTACCATACAGTATTTATTAGAAAGCTTACCAGGAATGAAAAAAGAATCTCGTATGACACTCTTAAGATTTTCAAACATTGGTGGTCATCTCAAGCTGCTGTTCCTCATACAACAAGACCACCAATGCAACTGTGGACTACTCGTCAAATGAATCATTACAAGTTGCTGATAATTAGCCAACCATTATTAGCGCAATGTATTTGAAATGGTTGGAAGGGATGAAACAGAAAGAATCAGCACTGGTGAACTGCAAAGGTATACACTTCTTGCATGACGATCTGTGTACGGATGGCCAGGTATACCATACAGCGACTTGGTTGGTAAGTTTTGTATTATTCTCCATATTCACCCAACTTTGCGCTATTAGGTTACCATCTCAACCACATCCTGGGCAATTGTCTTCATGGAAAAATCCTTC
Source organism: Latrodectus elegans (assembly GCA_030067965.1). Lineage (NCBI taxonomy): Eukaryota > Metazoa > Arthropoda > Arachnida > Araneae > Theridiidae > Latrodectus > Latrodectus elegans. The sequence goes on along the minus strand of CM057819.1, from coordinate 31,051,684 downwards.
ACCAATGAAGTAGACTTGCATTAATCAAGCCCGAATTAATTGTACCCAAAACTTCCGAATTTTGCCAGGAAGGGATGGAGGCACGTTGAAAGAAGGCTCTGGAAGCAGATATAAATTACTTCAAGAATTAATAACAAGAAACATTTTCCGTTATTTTGTTTTCAGTCATTAAAACGGGAAGAGCTTAATTGGTTATTTTATGACTGATGTACTTTGTGTAAAGTTGTTTTTGTTGTTGTTGTTGTTACTAATGACACTTGGTCAAGCCAAGCTCGCTATGCCTCGGCTATGCGAATAAGTCAATTGGGGGTGTCTTTCGTTTAATCAAAGCATCATAAAGGTTAAAGTAAGACTTTGCTCTTCAAATCCACCGATAGATGGCGCCACCAGAGTATCTATTCCTTTAATTCTGGCATTGATCTAAAGGGGGAGTAAATTTCTCCAGACTATTGCATCCATGGTAACTGTTCAACGACCGACCACAGAACTTTCGATTCCACAGATTTAACGAGCACGTATATCGCATGTACTCGGTGGGTCTAGGCTACCGCGGCCCATAAAGTTGTTTTGTAAGCGGATCATTCAAAATTGAACATCTCAATACAATTCTTAATTTGTGTTTTATTTCCTAAAAAGGTAGATCGCAACATATTTCCAAATTTAACCGAAAATATATAGTGAAAAATTAAGAAATAATTATTATGTGAAGCAAAATTTGCGTGGAAGCTAATGGTATAATATATATGAATGAATAACAAATGTTAATTCGTTAATATGAAATCTTATTCAAAAATATTAAGTTTTAAGGTTCAGAAATATACCTTGTTTAAATAGTTTCTTGACTTATCAATAAGAATTAACTATCACAAAGCAAATATACAAAAGAAACATGATATAAAAATGCCAAACCAAGAGAAATATTTTTATACAAATTAAAAAAAAGGTTTTATATAACGAACAAGTTCTAATTTATTCTTATTAATTATGCAACGGAATTAATGAATATTAGTAACTTTTATGGTTCTTTAAGGTTAAGATTATTATTACTAAAATTATCTCTTAAATGAGTTAAAAAGTTAAAAAATTCGTAAATTGAAAAGAAAAATTAATTTTAGTTATTCTATTACTTTGATTTTAATTTATTGCTAACTTTCAACTTTCACAACACTTAAAATATTAAATTTAATGAAATTATTTTTATGTTACTATTTCCACTATCCCAAATTAAAATACCTCCGAACAAATATTTCTTTAAATTTCATATGATTTATGAGAAATTATGCAACAACGATTCACTTACAGGATTTTTTATTTTTTTATTTTTGAAAGTTTCTTTTGTGCAGAGCATAAAAGAACAAAGAGATTAATGCTATAAAACTCTATAATCTTCTTTTTACTTTTACGAAGTACGAAAAATTTATACAATAAAATCGTTGAAAACTTATAATTTGATAAGCTTAAAATATAAAGAAAATAAGCAGATTACATTAAAATAAAAATGGAATAATTCCTATTCATTTTTAACAAATTAAAACTAATGATAACCTTAAAATTAATATATTTAATATTATTGTGTATAATTAATAATTAATTATATTGCTTATGGATATTTACTTTGAAGTGATTTCTTATTCATTCTGAGAACAATTAATGAAAAATATTTATTAAATTTGATAATTTAAACATATTGAGATTAATATTAAAAATCCATACATTTTCCAGGTTTTATATAATTTTTCAAATTTTTCTTCTTCGCAAATGAAATTCGCGTTTTTGATTCTACTTTAGCACATTTTCAGTCAAATAGATATGGATTTCAGTTAAATAGAGTTTTTGCTAAGTAATATTTACTTGCTCATATTTACTCTTTTTTAAATATTACTTTAAGTATTAAAAAAGAATCATCTATATAGTTGTCATGAAAAGAAGCATGTTTTTGGCACTGGTTTTCTTTTAAATAAAAGAATCAAACACTTAGTAATAAACTTCAAAGCGAGTTCTCCAAGACTCTGTAAAATAAGATTGAGAGGTACTTTTTTCAAACTATAGTATAATAAGTGCCCATTCACCTACTGAGGAGAAGGGAGAGGATGAAAAAGATGCCTTTTATGACGATCTGGAAATTTTGCTCAATTCATGCAACAGGCATGATGTCAAAATTATTTTAGGAGATATGAATGCTAAGATTGGCAGAGAGACTGAATTTCTCCCTATTATTGGAAAACATAGCCTTCATAGTGAATCTAATGAAAATGGCATAAGATTGATTTCTTTTGCTGCTGCTCGTGAAATGGTTATAGCCAGCACTTTATTCAAACACAAGAATATTCATAAATTCACTTGGAGATCACCTGATGGCAATTCGGCTAACCAAATAGACCACGTACTCATTGATTCAAGACAAATATCAAATATCATGGATGTGAGATCAATGCGTGGAGCTAACATTGATTCAGACCATTATCTCATTGTCGCAAAAATTCGAAGTAGAATATCTAATGCTCGAAAGGTAAGAGGAGAGGCTCTGATTAAATTTAATTGTGATAGACTAAAAGATCCTGTAGCATTAAAGCGCTACCAATTGGACCTAGATATTAACTTGAAGGAGGTTAATTCTGATGGTGACATTAATGATAAATGGCATGGCATTAGAGATGCCTTTAAGGCATTAGGCACTGCTATCTTGGGAAAATCAGCAAGAAGAACTTCAAGTGATTGGTTTGACGCTGATTGCAAAGTGGTTACTGCCAACAAAAATAATGCTTATGGGAACATGATTTAAGGAAATACACTCGAAGAGCTGTTGAATCTTATAAAGAAGCAAGAAGGGATGAGAAAAGAATCCCACAGAGCAAAAAAAAAAAAAAAAAAAAAAAAACGACAATTTTTGCGGGATCTATTAAAAAATGTTGAACATCTAAGAAGATCCAATGAAAGCAGAGCTTTCTTCCAGAAAATTACAATGAGTCGTAAAGAGTTTAAACCTAGAATTTCATTTTGCAGGTCTAAGTCAGGGACCATTCTAACAAGTACTGCTGATGTACTCCAAAGATGGAGAGAAAACTTTAATGATCTGCTTAATCAGGAATTGCACTCTCATGAACCCATTAATCCTGCTGATAGCTATGAAGTTGAAATTCCACCTCCTACTTTTGAGGAATTTAGAGAAGCACTGGGAAAGCTTAAAAATAATAAGGCAGCAGGTCCTGATCAAATTCCGGCAGAACTTTTGAAATGTAGTAGTGCTGTTGCACTTGGTGGACTATATGATCTTTTAATTGACATATGGAACCAGGAGGTATTACCCATAGATTGGAAGGAAAGTATTACTTGTGTCATTCATAAGAAAGGAGATCTTTTAGAATGCTCTAATTACAGAGGCATTAGCCTTCTGTGCACAGCTTATAAAGTTTTATCAGGTATTTTATTCAACAGATTAGTCCCACTGGCTGATAATATAATTGGAGACTACCAATGTGGGTTCCGGAAAGGGAGATCTACTGTGGAACAAATTTATAACTTAAGACAGATTCTGGAAAAATGTAGAGAGTATGGAATTGACACACATCACCTGTTCATTGATTTCAGAACTGCTCATGACAGTTTGAACAGAATTAATGCAATGATAGATTTTGGTATTCTTGAAAAACTAACCAGATTAGTAAATCTAACTATGCAGGAATTTGTAATGAAGATTCAGATTCAGAGTTATCATTCAGAACCATTAAAAATTAAAAATGGTATAAGACAAGGAGATGCCCACGCCTGCTTATTATTTAACTTTGCTTTAGAAAAAGTCATCAGAAATGCAGGCATTAATACTAGAGGTACCATTTTTAGTAAAAGTTTACAAATCCTGGGCTTTGCAGATGATTTGGATTTAATTGCTAGAAATCCTGGTACTCTTAAAGAATCCTATCTGGCATTGGTAAGAGAGGCAAATAAAATGAATTTAATAGTCAATCAAAACAAAACAAAATATATGTCATGCATAAGGCAAAACCATCCTTGCTCTGTATTCACCATAGGATCTTATGATTTTGAAGCTGTGAACAGTTTTACCTACCTTGGATCTGAAATAAATAACTTTGGTGATTTGGGACCCGAAATAAATAAGAGGGTAATTCCAGCAAATCGTGCATCTTATGGATGAAAAAAATATCTTACCTCCAAGTATATCAAACACAGGACAAAAGTTTACTATATAAAACTATTATTAGACCCATTTTAACTTATGCTTCATAGACTTGGGCCATGACACAGAAACATGAATGCCGTTTGGCTATTTTTGAAAGGAAAATTTTGAGAAGCATCTATGGTGGAGTGGAGACAGATGGGGTATGGCGTAGAAGGTATAACCATGAATTATACAAAAGTTTTAAGGACATTGATGTTGTTAAATACATTAAAATACAAAGGATGAGATGGGCTGGCCATGTTATTCGTATGCCAACTGAACTCACCCTTAAAAAATCTTTCTTGCAAGGCCAATGGGAAAGCGTTCCAGAGGTAGGCCCAAAATCAGATGGATTGATTGTCTTGATAGGGACTTTAATACTATTGGAACATCTAACTGGAAAAATACTGCTGAGTATAGGCCAAGATGGAATAAGCTCATTGAGAAGGCCAGGACCCACACAGGGTTGTAGTGCCATTGTTGTTTGATTGAATATTTACTTGCCGCAGAAGACTTAACTGTTTTCATGACTAAGTTTATCAACGTAGTAAAACTAGAATCGATATTCTAAATCTTAAGCTTGGTTTGTATTTAAATTTTTCTTAGATTCGATGAGTTCTGCATTTTAATATATTAATGAAATGTTTTTGACAAAATATTTAGTATGGAGATGTTTTTTATTATTTTATCCTTTATGTCCATTTCATAGAATCATGAAAAAAAAAACCCTACTTTTTGAGCAACATTTTATATTGTTCAACCAGCCTTAGACAATATTAACAACGGATTTTAAATATTTGTCACACATGTACATGAAATTAATATTATAAAAAATACCCGGCACGTTGAATATTCATGTTATATTAAAATTCCAATATTAAGTAAAACTAAAAAAAAAAAAAAAAAAAAAAAAAAAAAATTGAAAGGGAACAAGGAATAGAACTTAATGAAGAAAAGACAATTTTTTCGTTTATTTAAATGAATTCAGGAATTGCGTAACTTTATTGGCGTAGATCTTAAAAGAGAATATTTTTGAAAGAAACTTACACGTTTCAAGTTAAATTCCAGGAATATTTAAAGTAATATAATCTAGATGAATCCACTTCTATTGGTGAATTTACCGTGGAGTAAATACCACTAGCCATTCATTTCTTAAAATTGCTGAAAAAAAAAGGAGTTAATAATCACATTAATCTCTTTTTCGGAATCAAACTAATATCAACACGAGTTTTTTTTTTAAAAATTATAATAAGGAGTGATTGATGAAATTACACTTTAAAGAAATATTAGATTAAGTCATCATTATAAAGATAAGATTAAGTTTCCCACATCATATGAACAGGATAAATGTTCTTTTCTATTAAATTTTCCAAAAAAAAAGAACTTAATATTTTTAATTTTTCTTCAAATACACACTGTCATGCTAGTCAAGAACCCTTGAGCTCCAGCATGACAGTGTATTTTCAGAAAGATTAACAGATTTTTTTTTTAATCTCTCTGATTATAAGAAGCTAAATGTCATTCAGTGATGACTATCTGAATGACATTTAGCAGTGTTCGTTAAGTTAGAGTATGCCTTACTTATCTATCCAGCTTCCTGGTTTGGACAAGTCCAATATTTCTGAAGAAAATAGCATATATTACTTTTCCCATAACATAATGTTTTTTCACCACAGTGAGCGGGAAATTATTTTTAAAAAACTCACGTACTTTCTTGATATGAAGATACAAAAAATATGCTATGTACATTTCATCACTGGGTATTTAGGGTTTTACAAATATGTCTTTTAGTTTTACAATAATAAGGTTTTTCTTTCCAATGCCCAACTCATCTTAGGGTTTACCCATTCACGTTAAAAGGGGCGAATGTAAGGGCAACTTGTTACATACATACATAGCGGTGCAGGCGAGTCCCCCCCGGACTGTTTCTTTAGGCTAACGGGTTTAGAATACTCGCCCATCACCAAGAGCCTCTTCATTTTGAATCACCGTCAGGTGACGAGGTCACACCAGTGCTGGAGCCCTCCTCTCCCAATCCCCGCCACACCAGCAGAATGACTTTGGACGCCACATATTATCGTAGACACGCTCCCAACGCAAGAAGCTACAAATCAATGAGGGAGAGGACGGCATGGTCACCCTCCCAACCACAGCCCGCGGCAAATGGTGCTTCACTTTGCTGATCTTAATTGGAAGCCGCTAGAAGCCACTGAGCCATTGGAGCTCTGGGAACTTCAACAGTGGGGCATCCAGTGGGTGTGCCATCTTTATCCCGAAAGTGAAAGGGTAGAGAAAAGCATACAGAAAGTGAAAGGAACCAGGATTCGAACATGAGAACTACTGCTTCGAAGTTAGGAACGCTAGCGACCATCGGTCGACTGCGGAGACCCCCATCTTTGAGTAATTTAAGGGCTTAAGAAGATATTTTAAAAGCCACCAGGTTAACAACTTTTAAACATAATTGATAAAGTTGAAAAACTGCTCCATAATTACACGCTCAATAATACAACTGCTTTTTTTGATATATGTGTTCTCAGATCTTGTTTAAAATACAAAGTTTTATTCAGCAATAAGTACTCGTTCTAAAATAAATGTCATGCATTACATAAAGCAGCTAAGCTTTCGACGTAATTGAATAATAGTTTATTTTTTTATAGCAGCGGAAATGAAATGGTAAGTATTTCGATAAAAATTATTTCGCATAAAATAGCATAGCAAAGAAAATTGAATTAGTCCAGATTAGAAATGCATAGTAACTATTCAGATTTTGAAAAGTTTTATTTTATAATTGACTTCAATGCATATCTAATTTTTATCTTATTACACGAGACCTTAGTAACTGTTTTTAAATTTTACTCTAATATTAACTGTTTAGGGAATGCTTGTGAAATATTTGAAAGAAAATGAAAAATATTTAAACGCATTCAAATGTTTAATTTTGTTGAGTGAATGAATACTGTTTTATAAAGGAAAAAAATATTAATTAATATTTTGATCTTTAAAATCAAATCTAGTAAAGGAATAAAATATAACTTTATCCTATTGTTAAATAAAGAGATAAATCATAAACAGTTTTATTTCGAAAATGATTTACTATTCATTTCACAAAATACATGCTTCCTAACCGTGATGATATTTAATTACATAACTTTTCTCTTAGAAATACACGTGATACTGTTATTTTATTAAAGTATTTATACAAATATCAATTACATTGTTAAAATATTATGTTAAAATGTAGAAAATATTGTAAAAACGATTTTTTTAGAAAGGAAATCTTATAGGTAGGTTTACTTGGTAGGAGAGCGCTCATCAAAGCATAAGGTCTCTGATTCGATACTCTGTCTATTGAACAATGGGAGATAGATGTAACACTTTTTCCTTCTGCATAAGGAGGAGTGAGTGCTCGGGTGTTTTCCTATTTACCCTCTTTCGACACGTGAATTTGTGGCCCACTACCTATGAAAATTTCCCAAAAGGCAGTTACTTGGTGGATGCAAGATACCTTGCAAACGCCTTAGACAAAGCGGAGTCAAAATGGGACCAAAGATTGTCATGATATTAGTTATTGTAAATATTTTGAAATACTATTCATAGTTTATATTAATTAATTTTAATTATTTGGATTATTAATAAAAAGCATATAATATACATAGTAGTATGTAAATGAAAGTATACTTTATACTAATTAATTCTACCTAATTAATGCTTTATTAATTAAATTAACAAACTAATATAACTAAATTGTAATAATTAGTTCACATAATAATTATAAATATTATTCATAGTTTATATTAATTAATTGATAAGAAATAAGTATATGTTTTTACTGATTAATTAACAAAAACTGGGAAAATTTTATTAAATGTGGCTGGGAACTTAATTAACTAACTTTCTAATAAAACATTTGTATTTGAAAAATAAACTGAATAGAAATCAAAATTCTAGAGCAACGATAAAGCATTAAACAATTTTTATAATAATAAAATAGAATAAAAAAGGGTTTATAAAAGAAATTTATGATATTAAAATAACATATCAAAGAAAATGTTAATAAAGGTTTATTAATAAAATGTTTATCAAAATGAAAGAGATTTATGGAACTAGTTGGATGTATCCCCCCCAATTGGCGGTTTTTGTGACAATTATTTGTCACTCAGCAATTCAAATGCTGTTGTCACATTGTCTTACCATATATATAACTCAAAAATGAAATGAAACAAGAAAATACCAAACCTGACAAAAAATCCAAAAAGCAACCAAAATTCTAATAGACAACATTATAATGAAAAGAAAGGACACCAGATTTGGTTGGAAATCTCTTAGGATGATATATTATACTTTTACCACATTTATTTTAATTTTTCTTACTTTTGGTTGAAATATGGCGAAAAACAAATTGAAGTTTTAATACAATATCAATATTTTTTTAGTAAAAAAACAAAAGAACTTCTTGATGAAACTCATTTTAATTCGTTATAAAATAGACATATAAAACAAAATTGCATTTTTTCAATCATTTACAACGATAAAAATTTGGCCAATAAACTTATAAGAATATTCAAAACAACTAAAATAAATTATTTAACATTTTATCTAATTTGTATTCATATATTTTAATTTTACTCTTTGATCTTTGAAAATGAAATTTAATATTTTGAAGCACTATCCCAAATTACGCAGATTTATTAAAAATATGTGGATTTATAATTAACGAAGGATCAAAATTGATTTAAGAAATAGTGTGATTTAAATAAAACCTAGAAACAATTTTTGCAGGTATTAAATTTTTTAAAAAAATTATCTCTTCGTGTATCATAACGTTTATTTATAATTTAAAGAATAATTTTGTATGAGATGTTTATTGTTAAGAAGGAAAAAAAGTGAAATTAATGTTAAATAAATAATTTTTATTGTTAAATTAATATTGGTTACTTAATATTGGTTACGTTTTTAAAAAAAATCACATTTTAAGGGTTACTAACATCCCCATTTTCATGAGAAAACTCATTTTAATACCTGATGTTAAACACAAATATTTAAAGAAAATAAATCAAAAAATGTTAAAAATAATATGAAAGTGTGAAAAATAAAGACAAATACTAAATATTTAATAAAAAATATATCTGCAACCCATAAGATTTTACATAAATATTTTTTTTGAATGCATGGTCTCTAGGATTATTTTATCTTTCAGTTTTACAAAGAAAGAAATTGATGGCATCATATATTGTGAGTCTCCTAGTACAAGTCCCGTAGTTTTAATGTAGACCACAGAAAATGAGATGGTTCACTTCATTTAGAAGCAAGAACCAAAGAAGAGAACCTTAGACTGGGCTTACAACCCCCTAGGTATCATTTCACTTGGAGGGCATCGCATCAACGACCCATTTTAAGTAGCCTAGCCATCAATACGAACTCCACTGACCTTCATCTGCGTGTGGTATAGAACACGTTACTTTCCAATAAAGAAAAAGGTTTTCTAACGCAGATCACGGTGATCATTATCTTAAATCACCAAAATTATCCATAAGGAATATTTCTTAAAAAAATAATTCAATGCTAATGAAGTATGACTGGTAAATATTTTTATTTCAGGTGTACGGTTAATGGATTGCCTCCCTTGTATCAAATAAATTTCACCCTAATTCTGTGAAAAGTTATTTTTCTGTAACAATAGATGGAGAAAGTTACAAAATGTCTTAAAAGAATTTTCAGTTTCTTTAATTATTCTATGTGTTAAGAAACTTCTTCAAGATAAATTCATTACAGATAAATGATACAATGAATAACAGAATCGATAAATATTAATAAAATAATTTATTCTAGAAAGTAAAGCAGAATATTTGTTACATTTTATAACAAAGCGAGTTGTTTAATTGAATTAAAAATAAATGTATTGTTTTTCTTAATTTGCTAAAAAGTAAATTACACAAAGAATATATATATATAAATACCTTAATATATATATATATATATTCTTAATATATACCTTAATATATATTCTTAATATAAAATACCTTAATATATACCTTTTAAAAATACCTTAATAAAACACATCATTTATTCCAACATGATTCTGTATTTTACAATAATTGTGAATTTCTACTTTGTTAACAATTTTATCAAATGAATTAATGTGCTTCCCACTTATACTCACTAAAGAAAAACATATTTAAAAGGAGGATTAAATCCTTCACCCTGAATTTATTAAGTAATCGACTTATTAAGTTATTAAGTATATTATGCAATCGCAAAACTAGAATAAATCATTGAATAATGTTAAAAAATCTTAAATGAAATATATTTAAAATAGAAAACATAGATTGCGCTTTACAATAAGTTATTTTCTGTTAATTTAATATTAATCAAACAAGAGAATATATATATATATATATATATATATATATATAATTGATATATATTTGAACGATAATTTCACGCATTAGAAAGTAAATAGAAAAAAATGAAAAAAAGAAACTATATCATATTTTTTATCACTATTTTAAAAGAATATTTTAAAAAAGCGCTAAGTGCATAGTGTGAAAAATAAGTATATAAAAATATTGTTCAAAGTTTATAAAATTTTACTTAAAAATTATCATAAGAACTGATTAATTTCTGACATAATATTTTTGTTTGCTAGCATTTACAAATTTATTAGAATGACAGGAATCTTTGTTTGATAAATAATTTACTTTTTTAGAAGTAGCTTACTCATAGAACTAGTTTTTATGGTTACAATACTATATCAGACGAAAACGTTTTGAATATATTCAATGCATAAAATGTCCTAATTATACCGCTATTATTCTAAATTTGCAAAAATATTTACAGTGATTTAAAAAAAAATTGAGCTAATATCTTTAATGTGGATATCTTATAATGATGATATCGTTAATCTTTAATTTTTGTGTTGAAATTTGGGCAGCTAGCAGCCCAAATTTCAACACAAAGAAGGACAAGAGAAATCACGACAAAATTTATGTAAACAACATGTTGAGACCAAGTATCAAATGATTAAATTTATAAACTTCTGTGAAGTGTGGTTCCTGCCAAAATCAGTAGCCAGAGTAGCCGCCATTCCTGTAGATCACCGCTGCCACACGTCTCGGTATTGATTCAAAAAGACTTTGGATGGGTTCTTGGAGTGCAGAAGACAAAGCTGCTACCACCGGTTGCCAGTGTTGATCTGGTGTGGCCGCTGAGGATGTCATCTGGGCCAATCGTTGAGGAACAATGGACCACATGTTTTCTATTGGCGAAAGATCTGGAAAGCAAGCTGGCTAATGTAGCGATTCAATCTGGCGAATAGCGAAGAAGACTTGGACAATGCGTGCCAAGTGTGGACGCTCATGATTCTCATGGCTGTACACAAGCCCTGGAGGTAAGGAAGAATAACTGGCTCCAACACATCGGAAATGTAGTACTGTCTGTTTAAAGTACCGTCAATGTCTACTAGAAGATTGTGAGAGTGATATCCAATACCGCCATGTACCATAATACCAGGTGCTGGACCAGTGTGGCGACCCATAACTCAACTGTTTCAGAATCCTCTCTTTACGGCGTCTGCAGATTCAATACTAGTCAGTAAAGACAATTTCATTCCATTCTGCCGTCCACATCCTTCTTTCATTGCATTATTGGCATGTATGTGGTTATGCGTTAATGGTAGATGAAGCAATGGACGTCTTGCGGATAAACCACTCAGCGGTAAATGAATGGTACACGCAGACTCTGGATAATGGGATACAGACTGATTGTGCTGTGCTATGGTTCGTGATGTGGCTGAGTATGATGTGCTATGATATTCGTGAGTCACTGCCATGCGCACAATTAGATTGTCATCAAGTGAAGTGGTGCACTGAGGTGGATGCGATCGAACACGCTGTTCCATCGTACCCTTCTGCATCCAGTGATCACATGTCCGCATTACAGTTGTTTGTTTTCATCCAACACGACTACCGATTTCCTTGAAAGATAATCCCCAATACCGGTAGGCCCTTAAACGTCCTCTGTTGAACTCGGATACTTGATCAAAAAATGATCCCTGTTTTCTACAAAACATAATTGACGTTTTTTTTTTTAAAAAAACACAGTTGTTGAACTTGAAATCGTTGAAATTTCCAAGCCTTAAACAATGCATTGAAGTGGCTCTACAGGTTCGCGTGATGTGCGTCTGCGCTAAAACTCTAATCATTTGCATATCTCTCCTCCGGTAATGCAAGTTGTAAATTTCATGTTGTTTTCATGCTTTCTCTAAGGTTTGCCGTTTACGGTGGTCAGCAGTGTATGTGAGTAAATTGCATGTTTCGTCATTGAAAGCAACTAATATTTTATTATAAAATTGATAATATATACCAAGAGTTTGAATTTCAAAAGTTTAAAGCGTAAGTTTTAACTCTCTTTTTTTTTAAACTTTTATTGAAATCAGTTATTTTAATGTAATGAAATTATTTGCGTATGATTTTCTTGAAAAAATCGCAATGAATCATATGGTAATTGAACTAATAAGATTTTTGATTTTAAGGTTAACGTGACGCTAAGGATTTAAGGAATTCTGCCCATTTTGATTGAAGATCACTTTTTTGAAGAATATTTTGTTTCCCAAATTTTATTTCATTCATTTTTAAAAAATATTGAATTCGTGTCAAATAATTCCCTCAATCAAAGAAAAAATGTAATTTTCTAAGTTGCGAAACAATTTTTTATTATTTTGGAGTTGTGTCTAGAATTACAATTAGTAGGATCTCACTGACCACATGCCTTCAAAGTAAATAAGAAAACATTAATTTATCAATTAGATCAAACGTATTCCATGATCATGCCCGAGCAAGTAAATCTTTGACCCTTTCAAATATTAGTAAAGTCAATCGTAATTTGATAAAGTTCAAGAAATGTGAAATACCAAAGACTAGAAGATGATTCTTTTGAGCAATGTATCTGAATTCAATGCTTGACCTTATATTCTAAGTCCAAAAGGCACTAGATGGAATTGCTAAAGGATCCAATAGCGAAAGATAGAAATGAATCGGTAGTGATTTAAAAAACAATTACTCATTAGGGCGTCGTTACCCTCGCATATATCTGTGAACTAGATTTAATTGCTAAAGGATCCAATAGTGAAAGGTAGAAATGTGGATCAGTAGTGATTTAAAAAACAAATCCCCATTAGGACGTCGTTAGCGTCGCATATATATGTGAAATTATATATACATTTACACTCAAAGTTATGATCTTCAAAGAATGAATCATAAAGGGATTCTTCAAAAACACAATAAATCAAAATGGCAAAAAGTTACCAACAGGTAAGAAAACTAAAGTTTTGAGCTGCCGCAAGTGACAATCTTACTCTAAACAAATGTTTCTGTAAATACATCCGAAGTAAAACAGAAAAAGAGAAAAGTGATCCAATCACAATGGTAAAATTGTAATAGATTTTTAATAGGAAGAAGCAGAAATCCCGATGTTCATTCTAGAAAACCTTGTCTATTTCAGGACAAAGCTATCTGCTACGGTTCGCAAAATATTACGTTATTATATTTATATATTAACAACAAGGCTATTAAATTTGATAAATGATTTAACAAATTGAATAGTCCAAAATGTGTGTTGCGCTTTTAACTTCACAAATTCATGTTTGATATTTTGTTCAAATTTACAGATCCTTGCATATTTCTAATTACTTACCATGCAAGAGCAATAAGTTACATTATTAAAAATTATTTTGGTGACAAAAAGGCTTTGAAAATGAAAAATATTGTCTCAAACTTTTATCAGTATTTCTCTGTACAATTGCTTTAAAATTCGAAGCTCGCTGAAACAAATGATTTTAGCTTGATAACAGATGTTTGAGGCAATATACACCTTTAAATTAATTCTTCAAGTGGCTTCATATCGAAATTATTTTATTATGGTGTTGATATTTTGAAAACCATACTATATTGAAGTTCTAAGAAAGTGCCTGATATAAGTTTTAAATCGTAAAATTAAATTCTTTGATAAATTGAGGAACTAATTTATATATATATATATATTAATGCTCTTGTGGACTCTTTTGTGTCTTGAAGGTTGCGCAAGATAGATGTAAACTCATTTTCTTTACAATGATAAAAATACTATGTTATGATTGGTGCTATTTAAACTAGGAAATACTATTTAATAGTAATAAAGCATACTTGACTTAAAAGTTAGCCTCTTCATAATGTTTTGTATGGATTTATAGACATGTTGGAAATAATTTCAGATGCCTTGATTCAAAATACTGGAAAAACCTACGCGATCTAATTTAAATCGTTTTGAAAACTATTTTTTTATTTAACTATTCGTGTGGTAAAAAAATTATTAAAAAATGAAACAAACTATTACTGTAGACATGATTCAATCACATTCTTTTTAATTATTTATTTGTTATAAATTTGCATTTCCACATGTATTTATTTGGATTATAAATTAGCAAATTTGTTAATATTGAAATTGTTCACGAACTTACTACAGTTTATGAGTAATTTTTAAATTTAACATAGAATAATATTTGATAAAATAACTTCACTCTTCAAAACAATTGGCAGAGTAACTTAAACAAAGCAAATCCTGTCAGAACATAAAATGGATAGAACACATATTTAAAAGCAAGTTATGTGGTATCTGAAAGTTATAAGCGTAGTTTAATTTTTTTGAAAATCAATTTAAAAAAAGAGAAGGAGATGTTTTGGAATATTCCCCTTTAGTGACATTTAAACAGAAGAATATATTTGAAAATATGTGTTGTTTTACTTATGACACTTGAACAAGCCAAGGTCGTTAACCGACGGCTACGAATTTAAATCAGATGGTTGTTTCTTTGGTTTAATCACAGCACTATGAAGGTGAAAGTAAGACTTTGCTCTAAGACTCCCCGATAGGTGGCATCACCAGAGAACCTATTCCCTCAATTTTGACTTTGATCTGGAGGGGGACGCATTATTCTCCAGATCATTACACCCATGGTAACTGCTCAACGACCGATAACAGGATGTTCGATTCCATAGATTTAAGGAGCACGTATATAGCATGTACTCAGTGGGTCTTTGGCGGCACTGAGAATAGAATACAACTCTTCTGATAGAAGGCCCTAACCATTAGGCTAAATAGCTCGCAAAAGATATAATATTAATATGATATAAGGTTTTCAAATTACATAGAGCACTATAAGTCAGTTTTACATGAAACTGATGAAATTATAGTTAAGCCATTTACAACATTTTGAAAATGCAATCTTTAGTTACTACTTTTAAAGGATGGACGTCAATGAATCATGTAGGTGTAGTGTAAACATATTCAGTTGGTCATGGAAGCAGTACAAGCTGTTCTTTTTTTTTTCTTTTCATGAACTCTATCACAAATGTGCTGTATGAGATGATTCAAACTATCATGCATAAGAAAGGATTTGCCAACGATTATATATGTAAATATGACACATTAGCACACGTTAAGACATGCCCGCATCTAGTCAGCATAAACCATTGAAGTGTCACTCCAAAAAATCCGCTTATTTTTCATTCTAATTCCGTAAACCCATTTATCCCGATTCTGCCTAAAATGTTCCCAAGCCATTGTTTGTGCTTAATCATGTCCTCGTGACACGTCAAATCTACTTTAAAATATTATTTATTTTTAACATCAGACTATTACTAGGATTTTTTCTTTCAGCACTACAAGGGCGGAAGTGAGGGCAAATTATATAGTGAGGCACTCAGTGGGTGTGCCACTACTGCCCTAAAAATAAGTGGCTATTTGCAACTCAGAAGCAGGGATCAAGAAGAAGACCTTCAGATGTGGCCGGCCAGCCTCAGTGTTATCATTTCACATGGATGATAGTGTGCGCCTATGACATATTTAACATGCCACAGTCGCCATTAGCAAACATGACGAATCTTCGCTTAGATCGGGATTCGAGTTCATGACTTTCCGAGAAGCAGAACGAACATACTAACCAACAAGGCCACCGCAGCTCTCTTTTCTGAAAGAAGTTGTAAGGATAACAATTGGGCAAATGAAGGAATACGATAAAAAATAATAAAAAAAATTAATTTTGATCTTACACACTTTGTTATCCCCGTGAACATGGGATTGCACGCAAAATTTCTTTTTCATGTTTGCTTCTACAGTTTACATAATTATATTACTTAATTATTAGCAGAGGTTTTTGTGAAATTTTGTTCAAGAGGAATGTTTTCACAATTATTTTGTGCAACTTTTATAAGTCAATAGATTTATATACAATTAAGTTGAGTAGTGTGATTGCTGTAAATAAATATATATATCATTACTATATTCAGATATATTTTGTTAATAATTAAATTATCTAATATAAACGTTTTTATAAAAGAAAAAAAAATTTTGCATGGATTCTCAAAATAATTAGGAATAAATTAAATGATTCTGTATAATCTGCTATATTCTATAGCATTTTATTTTGCATATAAAGGTTCATTGCATCATCATATCATCATCTACTGCTTAAATTCGATTTCAAACCCTTAACAACATACGTGAAAAAGCAAGATTCGAACTAACGAAGATTGTTCATGAAAATTTGAAAATTAGAGCGATATATATATATATATATATATATATATATATATATATATATATATATATATAGTTTGCATGTAAACACACATCAAAATTAATTCCTTATTACATATACTTAAACAAATACTATGCATCTTTTTCCACGGAAAAGTATACGATTTTAAACAAGATCTATACAAAAATACGAACAAAATTGTTTTTGAAACTAAAATCAGCGAACAAATAACCGATGTCAAATCATCTTGTTTACTTAGTTTAATAATACCATGCATAAGAATAACAATAGTATGTATATATATATATGTGTGTGTGTCTAAGTTTGGGACCAAACTATTATTAAAACTATCTTTAATAAATACTTTTAATCGAAGCATTTTAATATAAAGACATCAATGAAAATTAAGTAAATATTAACAAATTTCAAGTAAGTCATTGTGTATTAAATTTTATCTTGCAGGTTAAATAGTAGTGACTTAAACAATGTAACTTTTATATAAAATAAATGTTGCAATAAACTAAAAAGAATGATAAAATGATTCTAATTTTTCCCAGCTAAAGGATTCAAATTATCATTTAAATAAATTCAATAAAAAGGAATGTTTTATAAATAATACACAAAATATATAACTTTAAAAAGACAAATGTTTCATCAAAGTTTCTAGAAATATAAAAATGTAACAAACATAAAATGATAATACTCAAAAATTAACTATAAAATTAAAACAAAATCAGAATAAATGAGTCATTAAAATGGAGGATTTAAGATATAAATAAATAAACATCCATAAAAGTCATATTTTTCCATTATAAAAGAGCATAATTAATTAAGAAAGAAAAAAATAGTGTAACGACTATTTTATATACCTTAATTAGGGTAATTTTTTATAAAAGAAATTAATTTAAAATTCATAAAGGTATTTGGATAAAACAGATGAATGTAGTAGTTTATTTGTAGTTTATTGAATATTTATAACATTTATCGGATAAATATTTATAATTATTGAGATTATATTCTTTCTTGCGTTATGGGTATTATTACTATTTAATCGTATTTTGTTGTGTTGGTATTTTTCACCTTATTTTAATTTCATTTTTTATCTTAATTTTATATTATGCTTTTAAAAGTCTCTATAAATAAAACTACCCCTTGAGATGAAATTTCTAAATTTTTATATACATTTCATACTTTATACTTTAATATATATATATATATATATATATAAATTTATATATATATATATATATAAATATATATATATATATATATATATATATATATATATATATATATATATATATATATATATATATATATATATATACATATATATATATGCATATATATATATATATAAAGAAATATATATGTATGAATGAATGCATGCAATACATCAAGTGGTCATATAAGAAGTTACAATCGAAAATTAATCGGAACATATTTAATGAATACTGATTATTTTTAAATACACAGATATATATAAAAATTGTTTGAAGATAATATGTAAAAGATGATATATAATGTAAACTGGGAATTCATTGCATATAATTTGCAATGAGAATTATCTATCTACATATAACAATTGAAGAAACAATTGTTCGACACTATCAGCACGGCTATGTGATTGCAGTTTTTGAAAATTCACTTTTTCGCATACAATTATTCCCTTGAGAAACTTTGTCTGCGAAGAATAGACGTTTTATCTTGAATAATTGCTTAAACATTAACGTTAATTTAGAGCAGTAAACTAATCTAGAAATTTTGAGCTACCCTACAAACTTTTGTTTAAAAAAACTGTTGGAAGTCGAATGGATAGAAATGTGTCGCAAGGAATGTAAAAGTTGTCTTTAAGACTGTTAGTAGCTAACTACAACTACTGTTGTATAGGATGAGTATATATATAAAGTAAGGAAATGGAAAATCAAGTTGTTGTCTCTTCTAATAATATTGTTTAATTTGCTATATGGGCTTTTATTGTTGTTGCACCAGCTTGCTTCTCTGTATACAGCCCTGAGTTGTGCTCCACCACTTAAATTGAAGCAGCCGGGTGGAGTCTTCGTAATTTTAAAGCAGGGACCAAGCAGAAGACCCCGAATAATTGACCCGATACTCCAGAAGTATCATTTCCCTTGGAGAACATTACGACCACGTCCAGTTTTATCTGATTAGAAAGTTTATTGAAACTCTGATTTTGACAAGAAATTGGAAACAGATATGAGGTTTCGTTGCAAAAATATAGTCATGTGACACAGATTTTAGTTTTTCGATACGAAAAACAAAAGATCGTCAGAAAACAAACACATTTCAGCTTTTGTATGAAAACGGTTATGATATAAGCATAATATATTTACATACGTGTTCATAAATTAAAGGTAATGGCAAAACACATGAACATCAAAAAGGAGAATGTGTAGAATTATAACATACATGGTGAAACACATTATATGCAAATTATAGGAAGTCACCTGATGACGCCAAGCATACGCCATAATGACGAAAGCGTAAGGGAGGGATATATAAAGGTTTGTGGCAAAGAAGGAAGGGTGTTCACGGTCTGAGTGCAACGAGTGCATAAGTATTTCATAGAGAAGCACGTAGATGATGTTATGCGCAGTAGAATTACCTGCTATCTGGAATGTGGGTATACGCATATGGCAGTGCCAAGGAACTCGGAATCACCCAAAGTCTCATCTCTAAACTGTGGCAACGATTCCTAGATGATGAAAATGCCAGTAGATGTTAAAGTACAGGTCATCAAAAGAGACAACACTGAATAACGATAGGTATTTAGTGTTGTCTCTTTTGTAAAAAAAAAAAAAAAAAAAAAAAAAAAACAGACTCAGCACAGCAGAGAACTTTTGGTACCAGCTATCATCAGCCATAGGTATGACAGTTTCAAAGCAAACTGACTACAAATATTTGGGACAGTATGATCTGTATGCTAGCAGGCCTGTCAACAAATCATGGCAAATTACTGTCGCCAGCGGTTATCCTGGAGTAGAAAACATGCAACGTGGACAGAGTTTCACTGGACTTAGGTTTTCTGGCAAATTGACGGTTAGCTTGCACTCCGGTTCATTGTGGAAATTCATATGGAGATCTCCCGATACTCAGTACATCGAAGATTACACCATTGAACACCAACTTTACGGTGGTACCGTAATTCTCGTTTGGGGAGGAACTATACTGAACTTCATAACAGATCTTCAGATTCAAATCGGAACCATGACAGACAAATTTATCGGGACATTATTCGTGAACAACATGTCCGTTTGTTCAGGGTGCCATAGGCACAGAATTTGTGTTTAGGGGTGAGAATGCGCGTCCTCACTGTTCAAACATCGTCATTGACTGCCTTCAGTAAGAGGACATCCCCATATGGAGTGGCCAGTATTCTCATTAGACTTGAATCCGTTAAAGCACGTGTGAGTCATGCTTGTATGGCGAATCGTAGCCCATTAATACCCTCCTAAGTCTGTACTAGAACTTCGGATAGCATTGCTTGCTAAGTTGAGTTCTCTGTCCCAAGTGCAGCTTGATAATATGATGCTCATCATGCTCAGTCTTTTATGGAATATGTTTCCTTTTCATCGTATGGGAGGCAACCATGTATTAACCATGATACCAACAACGTTCTTTTCAATTATATAATGGGCAACAGTGCTGTAAGTGCTCCAGGGTGGTATAAAATCTTAGTTTGTATTCCTTTACATACACCATCTTTTTTGTTTTTTCTCATTTGTTTAATTACATGAGCTTTATGAATATAATATGTTTTTGCATTTTTTAGTAACAGATTTCAGCATTATTCTTGATTTATAGGTATGTTAGTAGTTTTATTCTTTCTGCAGATGAATTTCTAATGTAAGTTTGAGAATGGTGTTTTTATATTCCTTGAAGTTATCTTTCAAATTCCAATGACTTTCCTATAAGTTTTCCTCTTTGAAATTTCTGTGTGAAGTAAATCTAACACGGTGTTTTATTTTAAGCCGTTGAGAGAAGTAATGGGACAAAGATTAATGTTTCACCAATATTTTCTGATTTTGAAGCTGGATCATTTAGGAAATCATGAAATCTTTACAATAATTTTTGCATGTAAGTAGATAAGCGTTTCAAAGAAAGTACATATATTACTTTGATATCAGAATCAGCAGAATCCTAAGCATCCAGCTATAAAGAAAAAGATGCTTATCACCTAAATTAAATGTTGAAATAAGTATATTAAACGTTAGTATTTTGACCAGTTTGATGCACTAAAATTTTTATTTTTAAGGGATTAACATTTTTCAACTTTTACCACATTAATGCAATTTAATCTTAGGGATGCAAAAACTGAATAAAATTTATTAGTATCATCTGTAGTCTCAGAAACAATAAATTTTGATTCAAATTTATTTGGTTGCATTTCTGGATCTAAATCCTAATATGCGAAACTTTAAAACTAATACTAGAAGTTTGAGAACTTCTTTTATTTTCAGTTACTTCTTAGTAAAACTGGTTTTCCAAATGTATATTAGCATTCCGCAAATTAAATTAAAATATTCAAACTTATTTGAAATGATGAGTATTAAACTGTAATTCACAACTGGTAAAGAGATGAAAGAATATATATATATATATATATATATATATATATATATATATATATATATATATATATATATATATATATATATAATAAAAAAACATATCGAACTGAAAGTCCGTGACAATCTAGTAGGCAGGTCTAGTGAATATAGAATCGAACAGATAATGCCATAAACCTAAAAAATACGAATTCAATGCGAAAAGATATCTTCGACTTTGATACATTCCATTTTTTGGTCCTGTTTTGAAATAATCTAAAATTTAGTTTCAAATAATACATTTATTTCCTTGTAATTATTGACAGATTGAATTTAATAAAAATTATTAATAATCTCTTAATATTTCAGATAATAGATGAAAATCATCTACTATGAATAATTAAAATCTAACAATTAACGTAATAGGATATAATCGTTTTCTGTAGATTTTTCCGCCAGAAAAAAATATTCAAAATATGATATCAGAAAGCAGAGGTCACACTTATGATTAAATTCAAATCATGGAACAAACTATTGAGTCCTCTTTCTATATTGAAGCATCATGATATTATAATACTGTACAAACTGAAAAATTTCTCAGATTGAGAATAAAGCAAACTGAATGCTCTCTTTTAAAGAATACTTAATAATAATTTAACATTTATAATATGCTCGAACTATATAAGAAGTCGATTAAAGAAACTATATAATACTAATACAAGTATTTGTAAATCAATTTACAAATATATTATAACCTATTTATTGAATTATTGTACATTGTTATAAATGCGACCAACCAGTTAAATAGAATAACATTTAATGAGATTATAATACATTCTAGTATAACTAAAGATCAAATCGAAACATCAACTATAAAATTATTTTTCAATTCTTAGAGTCAAAACTGAATATTTGAGAGGATAAGAAAAAAAAAGCAGAAAGCTGAACTATACTTTTTCAATTTCCTTTTTATACTAAAATCTATTTTGGGAACGTTTAGAGTTAAACCTATGAATTGAGTGGGAGTTTGGAGACTGAAAATAGGTCAAAAGCTTTGCATTAATCATTTATCAGACACGAACTGGTCAACTTCAGTCATCCACATCAGGAAAGGAACAATGAATTGTAATTTGAGTCGTGAATTAATGTGTGAGACTATATATTATATTTCGGATTACTTTAGATAAATAGTTATTGGAGACATCGTTCTTTGATTTTACATATGGGTGTGTTATAAACGCTAGAAACCTTTAGATTTATATGCATTTAAAATTATTTAATGAATAGTCTAATAGATACTTCTATAAGTTATATTAGTATAAAAACATTAAATTGAAATCAAATTAAAATGTAAATCAAAATTTTAATAAATAAAAGAAATTATATGCTTATTTCTATTCCTGATTTAAAACTGTAATCAAAACTCTTAGTAAAAAAACTTGAAAGTAAATATAGGAAAGTTGGTTTGTTTATCACTCTACGGTAATTTGCATATTATGGTAAAATTGACTGGTAACTGGAGCATAAAGTGTGTTATTAACTAAGACAAACATCAATGTGGATGGGAATTGAACCAGGGTGGGAATTGAACCTACAAAATGTTGAAGTGAACCTCAGAGAGCTAATCATTTAGCTAACAACTCAGCAAATGTCAGAGGAATTTAGTTATAAATATCAATAAAATATTGGACTATTTTACAACTGTCAAACATTAGTGCTTAATCCATTAGTTCACGGGCTCTCTAATATTTTCTAACAATGTTCTCATACTGAGAAATTTATTAATAGCAGTACAGTTATTTGAATGTCCAAAAATCATTGGTTAATTGAAAGTCCCACAAAACATAGTTTGGGAAATCCTCCATTCTAATTTTATAGAGATGGTCTTGTAAGCAGTCATGTCCAGTCTGTCCTCTAAACAGAGCCACCACTGTATTTCCTGGAAAACTGGAAACAGTTTTCTCCCTCCCCTGAAAATTCTATCTCCTATTCTTTGGTCGTTGCAGCATGCCCTGTTAAAGAGTTTTTCTAAGGATTAAGTCAATAAAAAATTTAGTCGTGTGAAAAGAATGGACGTTTTATACGTTGTTGCATGAAAGCTCCCTTCTCAGTCAGTGCAACAATATAATATGATAGGAAAAGTAATACAATATTATATTATTATAATTATAATTATAATTTGCATTGTAGAATTTATTTTTTAAAATAATGTAAACTTTCACGAATAACGTTTTATTAGAAAAGAGAGAGTTCTCTATACAATTCATCATGAGACAAACTTCTACTTATGTATAGCAGAATAAAGTTTTGCATTTACGATTTTGAATAGCTTACAATCTAGCTAGATACAGCAACAATAAAGGCTCATATAATGCCATAGCATACCTTCAGTGAGAAATTTTCGCTTTGTTCTACATTCAGTTATTTCAAATAGAAAGAAAGCCATAAAAATTTCAATCATGAATTCAACTGATGTGCCTGAAGTGGAAATACAAGGTCTGCCATGCAATGTGTAACAATAAGGATATTTAATTCAGAAACTGTTGATCTGAAGGACGCAGTATTAGAATTTGATTATACTGTCTTATCATTTTAATTAGATATTTTCATTCTTTTGGAAATGGGATATTTTCTTCTGCTTCATAAGCCTCATTTCCATTAATTGCATAAATGACGCGTAGAAAATAATTTAATAGATAACTCTTATCATAATTAATGACACTTAGAACATTTCTCACCACTACCTTGAATCATTGACAACAACAAATATTTTGGAACAAAACAATGGAAGGTACAAATTGAATTATTATAAATAAAATCAGGTTGCTATACAGTTTTATTTCCAGTAATTGATTTGTATTTCGCGATTTTCTGAAATGTTTTATTAAAATAGAAAAATGTGTTACATTGACTGGGAAATTTATATTTCAAGATATATTTAGAAAAATTACAAGCACTGCAACTTATTTTGTGATGAAAGTAAGGGATTTTTAAAGTAACAAAATCCAATATTTTTAAATAATATTCTTATTAATAAGAAGTATTTTTATTTTTGAATCTAGCAATCAATATGATAGAGCCTAGAGAAGATACATTGAACTGGATCTTAATTGGATATAGAATATTCTTTTAAGGAACATTTACATGTTAAATACATGCGTATGCATGTTGAATATGTATGAATTTTAAAATGTTGTTTCTCATTCTCCATTCGAAAATTTAATGATTTTTTTTTAAATGGTTATTCAACATACCATCAATAGCAATTCTTCTCTTGAAAATCTATGAAAAAAATACTGAACATAATTATATTGGATTTTTTTTTTCATTTTATTCCTGAACTGATAAGAAAATTGAATGAAAAAAACTTTTATGCTATAATATGAACTTAATTGCTATAATATGAAAAAAAACTTTTTAGTTTATTTTACAGTAAAAGAAGTAAGAAAATGTTAAGAGCAATTAAACATTAATTAAAATAAAAAATAAAAATCAAGTAATTGACACAAATGGAAGAACAAGATTTTAAATTCAGCCTTACATTTTATATACATCAAGAAAATGTAATAAAGAAGACAAGTTGCTTATGGTATATAGACTTTTCGCGCTATTTTATTATTGCGTACAATGAATGATTTGATTAGAATTAAGCAGTTTTTATCTAAAATATATCTTAACTATAAAGAGAAATACCCGGAATTTTGAAATATTTTCTACATTACAAAAACTAAGGGACTAAAGCCTACAAATTAAGTTATAATTAAAAGTTTATTTATATAATTTATTTATAGTTAAAATAATCTGTGCAGAAAGTTTCTTTTTATTCAACCATTGTTATTTTTTTATTGCATATGTATTTACATGTATGTACCAGAATTATTAATTTCAGACAACTTTCATAACATGCATGTATATCTTGTGTTACCAAGGTTACCGAAAACTTTCAATAACGGCTTTAATCAACTTGGGCGGTTATAAATTTTGGAAATATATTTCACGTCAATGCTTATTGGTGCATAAGATTTGAAAAAAAACACCGATCTTTAAAGAAGGACAGATCTCTTCTGAACAGCCGTAAAATCCTAGAGAACTTTAATCCCGCTAGTTCGGTCAGAGACCTTCGCGAAGTAATTCACGATGCACATAGAGGTCGCTTCGGTCGCCATCGATCCGCCTGCGTCTGTGCCTTTTCGAAGCTCTTAAGCATTCTCGTTCGATTGCTAAGCCCAAAGAGATAGGCCCCCCAATATTTTCCTCAAACCTAAAATTGTTCTAAAAATTTCCGAGAGCTGAGAAATTTTTTTACTAAATGTTGCAAGGATTTTGATTTATTTTGCACCATTTGCATGTTTTCCTGAAATTTCTGCTGTGGAACATTTTATCCTCTTTTATTGTCTGCAATTTTTATTCTTGTTTTTATCTTCAGCTACTTTTACATTGCTAACTCGTAGAAGTTCCACTAAAGAACTAAGTAAAACTAAAAGGATGTGCATGGTCGTAAGAGTGGAATGAACTATTTTCTTCTGACAGGGGTGCAAGAATTTTTTTTGAGGTAAGTTCCGCGTGTTTTTGTTTTTATATAATTTCTCTGGTTTGTTTACTTGTGCTTTAAGTAAGGATCGGGTAGAAACTTATAGCGAGCTATTCATCTAGATTTCTATTGGTTATCGAGCAAGTAGCTCAGTTACTCTACATTCCGACTTACGGCGCTTGCCCGTAACTGTATTTTTACGATAAAGTTTGTAGTGACCGCTAGTAAACGAAAACTACGATAGTAGTCCACGCACAAAACGCAGCGTAGTTACTGAGTATCTTTTTCTTTGCATTAGTTACTATAATCTTTATAGATTTCAACAACTTTATATTATTTTGTGTTTTATGAATAATTACTATAATGTGATTTATGATTTAATGAAAGTACGTCATTAAATATTTTGTTCTCAGATAGTTTTATTAATTTAGAAAATTATTTTTCATATAGTTGAATTTGTATAGATTTGTGGCTAAAAATATCAGTGTTAAATATTGATTAATATTTATTACTTTATAATGATATATTGTATTTCCTTATGAATTTGAATGCTTGTATTTATGTTTAAATAATAATGCACGTTCAAACAATAAATTCCTTTGAAAACAGTGTGTGTGTGTGTGGGGGGGGGAAGTTCGATAAATCATTCTTCAGAATTCCAGAGCGTGAGTAATACTGGAATCTCCCACTTGACTTCGAAGGAAAACAAACAAATAAATAATTTATATTTATATAACTTAATGAATTAAAATATTTGTAGAAATTTGCATGAATGTCGAAGTACATACGAAAGTGGCAAAATATTTTTCTAAATTAAATAGTTAATTAATTTGTTGATAATGAGATTATTAATAGCATTTGTAAGATTTTGAAAATTTTACTGCATTAAAAATAAATTTCTATTTATAATTTAACAAATGTACTTTGTACTTGATCAATCCATGATAAAATAGTTCCACTTTTATGCATATATCTATATATATATATATATATATATATATATATATATATATATATATATATATATATATATATATAGTAATAAATATTAATCAATATTTAACACTGATATTTTTAGCCACAAATCTATACAAATACAACTATATGAAAAATAATTTTCTAAATTAACAAAATTATCTGAGAACAAAATATTTAAGGAATTACTTTCATTAAATCATAAATCACATTATAGCAAATTATTCATAAAACACAAAATAATATAAAGTTGTTATATATATATATATATATATATATATATATATATATATGTTTATATATATATATATATATATATATATATATATATATATATATATATATATATATATATATATATATATATATATATATGTTTATATATATATATAACAAAAAATTTATAATATAATGTAAATAAACTTTTTTAATTAAAGATGTTATAGATATATTTAATATATAGGAAAGGTAACTTTATAAATGAATAGAAATATGATAATGCATTATATGATTATTATTGATGACATAGTATCATTTTACATTTATCCGTATTTTTACAATAAATCTAACTTACATAAGATGTGTCTAAAATAGAGTCCTTTATGTGTCTAAAATTGAATTTTAATTATGTACAATATAACCTGAAATTTTCGTATTCACTGAAATTTTTAATGTGGTTTATATTGGAAACTTTTATTTATTAATAATGCAATGATTTTTATAAAGGCTTTTACAAACATGAGTTATTCAAAACTTTCACTTTTTCTAAAAATTTAAAACATTCATAATTTTTTGAAGAAACAAATCTTCGCCATCAAGTGAGTAGAAATGCTAAAGAAATGGAAATTAAAACAAACCATTTATTGTTTGCATTCATGTTTGTAAAATTTGGATGAAATTGTTTCGAAAATGATTAATTTATTTTGTGAAGGTTTACATTAAAAATGACTTTAAGGTAATTTATTTTGTAAATGTTTCTTTAAATCCGGATTAACGGATGTTTTTTTTAAAAATTAATAATAAAATAATTTTTCTTTAAGATTTTGGTTATATAAATACCGTTCTAATAAATACTTTTCTAAGCAATCATAGTATTTTTCGATACTTATAAATGAAAAATATTATGATCATTATAAAATGTTTTGTTCATAAAATATAAATTAATATATAAATTAATATATATATATATATATATATATATATATATATATATATATATATATATTATATATATATATATATATTTAGACGTACCGATTATATCAACTAACTTAGATTAAATAGATTTCCTTTAAAAAAAGAAATTAAAATTCTCTTATTTTTTTGAAGAGCTCTTAGCAACCAAAAATATTTGTGATTTATATATATATATACACACAACGTGATACTTTTATCACTCTGTCGATAATCAGAAAAAGGCAAAGTTGCTACAAGAGTTTAGATAAGAGCTTTACGCTCTCCTTAACCATCGCGTTTCCGGCGTTTCTAATTTCCCTAAATGGAAGTTGCAGCAGTCTTCGCCAACTTAAATCGCCAATTCAAGTTTCCACTTTTAATTCCCCTAACGGTTCTTACCAATGCACGAGGCCTGTAACATGGTACGTGGCCACATTAGCGTGACGAGGATTTGGATGGTAAGAGTACGAGAAAATAAAATGTATTATTAGCGAATAAATGCCGTAGGAATGTTATTACAGGCAAGCGAATTCCACTTTCCGAATTCTTCTTAAGTGCCTTTTCGAATGAAACCTTCGCATAAAAGAGAATATTTTCCTTAAAAGTTATCCTTCTACTGATGAGTTTAATAAGATTCACATTGAAATAGATTATATACTAGTAGTAGTATTAAGCAATTGAAACTTCTAGAATAATTGTTATTTTAGCTCAAAGAACTTTACATAAAGTTTTATAACAAATTAAAAATCGTAAAGATTTATCGAAAGAATACCATCATTTTTAAATAGTTTGACAGTATAATTATGGTATTAGAATAAAAATATTCTTAAATTAGTGCAATAAAAGAGCATTAATGTTTAAATAGAAATTTTATGTCATCCTGAATAAATGTTATTTGTAATGTTTTAATAACAAAGGCAAAATTAAATAATTACCTTTGTTTAAATTAAGCCCAGCTGACAGCCGAATGGTTATCGCTCTTGCCTTCGGTTCAGCAGCTCGTGGGTTCGAATTCCACCTTGGGCATGGGTTTTTGTAGTGATTCAGAATCCATTTTAAACCGTAAGTCCCGGTCTAATCAGCCCTCGTGTGCGAAAAATAATCGTTGAGTGACAAACAAACCAAACCATTTGTTTAAATTAGGAATTAAAAATAGAGTTTTTATATTGGATGAAATTTTATTTTGAAAATTAACTTTAAATTTGTAATTATATTCAGAAAACGATACAAATGGTTATAAAAAGAGGTTTAATAAATAAAAAAATTTTTATTCATTAAAAGTTTTAAAGTTTCATTTGTGTGCTTTCGTAAATAGTTCACGCAAAGTTATTTATAATTCTATTTGTAAAGATATATTATGAAATGCTTTTATCCGATTAAGTTAAGAAAGAAAAAGTTCTACAAATAGGATTAAATTTGAAAAAATATATAATCATGAAAATCATTTCTCTCGCAATCTTTGTAACAGTATTACCTGATAATGATTTATAAATTTGTAGTTTCATGCTCGAAGAAAAATGTAATATTAAGAAAACATTTATTTTTGAATATGTGAATGCTTAACGCTTAAAATGCAAATATTTATAAGATAGAATAGTAAGATAGAAAAATAATATTTATAGGACGAGAAATTTATAGTGTAAAAATGTGATTACTGGTAAATATTATTTTATTTTTCGAAAGAAATTCTAAACTTCATCTATATTTTTAAGCAGACTATCACTATCTCAAGAATAGAAACCTCTAGATAAGTTCCGTAAAACTGTTTTTCTTACAAAGACAGATCCAGAATGTATGAAAGTAGAAGTATGGCATTTATATATATATATATATATATATATATATATATATATATATATATATATATATATATATATATATATATATATATATATATATATATATATATATATATATATATATATATATATATACATTTATATATATATATATATATAATATATATACATTTATGTATATATATATATATATAAGGTGGGGACAAATTTACATATTTTCTACAAATGTATTCAGAGTATCAACTTTAAAAAATTAAGAAAAGTTACTTAAATTTATGTAAATTATTTTCAAAAATTTCGAAGCTGACAGATTATTTTAATAAATAAAAAATAACAAATTATTTTAATAGGTAAAAACTTCTTAGAATTAAATAATTTGAAATATTCTATTCACGTAAGACATAAATTTAATATTTTTCTTTAAAATTATACACAGAAATTTGATTATTAAAGCATATTTTTTATGGAATAAAACCACCTTTAACAATACTTATATTCATTTTAATTTAACTCATTTCCCGGTAAAATTTCAAAGTATTCAATTTTGTAAATTTTAGAAAATTTTATTCTGATATTCTACTGATCACAGCCATTTATATTCTTTTCTAATATAGCAATTATTTCAGAATAATAAAACAACTAATGCATAAATTGAGTGTTTAATTGCTTAATTTAGGAACTTAAAAATATTCAAGATAAATCTTTAGCAGAACTTGCTGCAGTTTTAATGTTCTTTAATAATAATTTATATATATATATATATATATATATATATATATATATATATATATATATATATATATATATATATATATATATATATTAAATATATATTATATATATATATATTAAATAAATTATAAAAAATGCATATTTATTTAAAGAAGTAATATTTTAATTTAGTCTATCACATTAAGTTTAAAAGTTGATTAAATTTTCCCTTTTTTGAAGAGAAATTTGAAAAATGTTCAAATTATTATTGAATTTTTTATATTTTTATAATGAATCTACCGTAGGCAAGAGTGTGATTAAATAGCTTCTCCTAAAAGTTTATTATTAATTGCAGCATAAATTATAATTTTCATATACATTAATGGGTAAAAATAATTTATTTCTCAGCTTTGTTATGATTCGTTGTTGAAAATCGTTTGAATTACAAAGTGCTGAGCTGGCAGCGGAATGGTTAGCTCTCTTGCCTTCGGTTAAACAGTTCATGGGTTCGAATTCCAACTTGGGCATGAATGTTTTTAATGGTTCGGAATCCACGTTAAACTCTAGTTCACCTCGAGTGCAAATAATGACCGTTGTGAGCGACAAACAAACAAAACAACTAATCTTCTTTTAAATAACAAAGTGCTTTTATGAAAGCAGATCATGCCAGAAACACGCCATTTAATTCTAGAAATCTGTTGAAAAATGGGGGTGTTTCTGCTTCTACATGTATGCTTGTCAGTGAGAGTTCGTGTGAACGAATTTTTTTTTATTAGTGTCATGTGAATATGGTGATTTCTAAGCGAAACACCTCTGGAAGATAAAGACATGGTTGAGGTTGAAACATCTGTCGAGAGCCTTTGTATGTTAGGTTGTCTGCCTGCAAAGAGTAACCTTATTTAAGAATAATTAAAATTTAGTTTGTACTTATTTATTTACGCATAACTATTTTGATGTCTGAAAAATTGATGTTTAATGCGTTAAACTAAAAATGAAATAAAAGTTAAATTTATTTCAAAATGGATTTTTTTTATAAAGTTTAATAAAAAGAAAATCCAACCAAAACTGTGTTTCATATTTTTGAAACATGCCTATCGATTTGAAATAAATGATAGATATTTTACAAAAATATAAAACACATTTTAAGTTTGTTTTTTATCTACTTATTTTCAAAATAAACTCAATTTAAATATTTTGATTCAATTTAAAATATTTTAAACATAATATAATTATTTTGCATATTTTTAAAGAAACGAATTTTTTTTAATTCAAACTTTCCAACTTGAATTTTTTGCATATATCATAACTTTCAATAATTTAATAACAGTCTTGATAGAAAAGATAAAATATGCAATTTCCTGCTCATTTAATATTAAAGTTATAGGTTGAAAACTAAAAGAGAAGCAAATATTGAAGTGTGTGTAGTGTTTAACAATGAAAAGTTATAAAATAAAGATCAACTAAAAATAAAATTTGGATTTGATTTATTTTAGTATTGAGTTTAACCCCAGTTTTAAAAACGTAATTTTAAAAATGTTTTTTTATATAAGTAATAAACATAATAGTATTTTATAATAAATGTATCAAAAGCTTTATAAAATTTTACTTGGAAATTTTGTAATTTTGGATACAATGACTGAATTTACTAAGAATTTTTTTAGTTTTCGTATGATTTGATAGTTTAAATACTTTAAAAAGATTATTGAA
The DNA here is from genome assembly GCA_030067965.1 of Latrodectus elegans. Taxonomy (NCBI): domain Eukaryota; kingdom Metazoa; phylum Arthropoda; class Arachnida; order Araneae; family Theridiidae; genus Latrodectus; species Latrodectus elegans. Next base: position 31,019,469 of record CM057819.1, on the reverse strand, counting down.
TTTAACCCCATATTACGTATATTATTTAATTATCATATTATGCAAATTTATAAAAAAAAGTAAAACAAAATGTTTTAATCAAAATTAAATTTTTTTAATGCAAAGTAACATTATTATCAGTAGAATTGTGAGACCAAATTCTTTTATAATACTAAAATGATTCATGAACTTTCGTTCAGTAAAAATTTGTTCTTGTAATAATAATTCTATAATCTAGGTAGTTTTATTTCAGTACTAATATCAATATTACTAATATTGATATTAGTACTGAATACAATATTACTAATATCAATATGTATATAAAATTATTCTTTTGAAAATATTGAGTAAAATAATTCCTCACTTGAACTAATCACACATATGTTTTCTGGGAAGGTTGAAATTGTTCGAATTTAATAATCTATCTTAAATTAAATCGTTTTTAAAGTTTCAGGATTTAGAATTTTTTCACCCAATCTCATTTGTTTTTTTTATTTAATTATTTTGTCATTTTTCTGCCCAACTAATTAACATTAAAAAGTATTTCCTCCCATTTAAATTTAAATCTTTATGAAATCATCATTTTATATATTACTTAAATTTTATTGGAGAAATTCTAATATCACCATTTCATCTTTTGGAATTTAAATACCTTCATTTTAACATGTATTCAAAATTATTCTTAAGATGCTTACTTTTGAACGTATTATAATTGTCTAGACATCGAAATTCTCACACGAATTATTTTCATGTATTCAGAATTGATATTAATATACTATAATTAGGAATTGGGGAATGTCAAGACAACACTCTTATTATGTTTGATAATAATTCAAGTTTTAATAGTGAATAGTGGAATTATATCTTATTAATAATTTTTAAGAAATGAGATAAGCCACATTATTTCATCATTATATTTATATAGTTACTTAAGACAAATTACATTGAGTTTTATTTTAATTATAGTTGAGTTATATTTAAATTCATTTTATTATATTTTAATTATAGGAAATTTTTGACTAATTATTAATGCATTCGTCATTGTTCCATCTGTATTTAATTAGCGCTTGTTAAATTTATTTGGCTTTAGTAAAATAGAAAATTAAGAATACCATCCAAGGTTTTAACCTCGGTATAAGTTTATTTAAGGGTACCACTTGATTATTTAACACCAAGATAAACTCTAAAATGAGTATGAAAAATTGGCAACCCTAAAACTAAGTTAGTCAAAGTGCTAAAAATACCAGAGTTATCTAAAATTAAAGTTTAACGCCACAATTCATCGCCAAACCAAAAAGTACCTATATCTACATCGAATCATTCAACTTTGTTACCTGGAAATAACCAAAATTTATTGATGTCCGCATTCAGATACCATACAGTTACTATTTTTCTGCTTCATGATTGTTTGCTGCTTATGCTCAAATATTCAAATCTTAAATTGTCTAGACATCGAAATTAACACATTTTTAAATATTTTTCACAATATAACAATGAAGAAATCTCTATTTATATTATTAAAATTTACTTCATGTGGAATAAATAAGATAAAAGAATTGCAGTCTCTACCAATAAAAAATTTAGATACTGATTTTATCATCCTTTCTTCAGTCATTACTATATATAAAAATTAGTGCTTTTTACAAACCACTAATTTATGAACCAGTGATTGGTCCTTAATATGGTCTCTTGGATCCAAGGATAATTTTAATTCCCATTTATGAATTGAAATACTGAAAAATTCCTCATTTTCTTTCCTCTTCCGTTTACGTTTATCTTTTATATTCAGTTTTTTCATTTTATATTTTATGATTGAAAAACTTGGATCAACATTTTCGTTCAAGAATTTAGAGTCTCTTGAAAAATTAATAACTTAATAACCAACTGCAGTGTTGATGCTGAGGTCCCGAATGTTTTAAAGTAATATATAATGAATTTATTTAATATGATATAACTTTCGATTTGCAGAGAATGCATCATAATATATTTAATAAAAAGACACAGTTTGCATAGAGTGATCATATTGTTTGGAATCACCTTATGAAATTAACATTACAGCATAAATGTTCCTGACATCAATGCTTGTAGTCATGATGCCAAAACCGTTTGTATAGAACATTTTGAAATGAAAGCTTTTTGTTCAAAAAACATTGAAACAGTAAAAAGCAAAGAATATCTATCGGCCGACTTGAGTAAAAATGAATTACTTATTTGCGTGTACCTTGACTAATAAAATCACAGTACCTGAAATTTCATTTCAAGCTTTTGTGAACATTTACTCAAGTGTTGTTGTTGTTGTACACCTTCGGCTTTCTTACCAGCGTTAAATCAGGTCCATGAAGTTTGTCACTCTAAAAAATTCTAACATCAACATTGAGTTTGTGAAAATATCGGAAAATCCCAGGCATTCCAGAATATCATCAGGAATGGCCTGGTGGTCAGCACACTTCAAACATGCTTTGTGTAGATAAGAATAAGACATTAACCTCCCAGGAACTTACCCTGGCACCACTGGTGAACAGGTGAGATTTTCCAAATGGCATTAACAACTTTTTTTTGCTCCAAATGAGTTCAGAGACCCAGGCATGTCTAACGACCCACCATTACCCGCTCCAGACAAATCATCTGCTATCTCATCGCCATGTATATTAACATGATATGATTCTGACATTCAAATATAATCTGTACTTAAGAGCTATCGAATGATTAAAAGATCGAAAAACGAATGAGAATGAAAAATAATGTAAATCAAACGAAAGGAAAACAACTTAATGCGATGACTATCTGCAAAACAAGCATTTAACAAGATTCAGTTATTTTTTCTGAGAAAAGCAACGATGAAATGCTCTGCTACACCAAGAAAAGAAAAAAAAATGTGTTTCCATAAATGTAGTTTTGATACAGAAAATGCAAATGCATGATTTTGCATCAATAAAAGGAAAGTCAAATTTATTTATGAATTTTATTTTGCAATGTGTTTCTCAAATAGTAATTATTAAATAATTGTTTCCTAATAGTATTATTATATGTAATGAGAGATAATTTAATAAAAAAAGAGGTATTTTTAAGATCTTTTATTTATTTTTCTATTTTACACCAATTATTTTTCTCTGCCCTATGAAGTTCGGAAAACCAATATAATTAGTTAAAATAAAATTTAAATTGTAGCTAAATTAAAAAAAAATTAGAAATATATATAAAGACTTTGAATTTAATTCAAATATCTTAAAATATGCAAAATAAAATCTAAGTTAAAATAAATGGAATAAATTTGATTAATAATCCCACAAATAAAACAAAATTTTCGCATACTATTCTAAGTAATTTTACAAGAAGCCCAGTTTATAGTTTTAATATATAAGATTATTTACAGGTTTAATATATTTTTGCTTTTAATATCAAACTAGATATAAAATAATGAAAATAAAGATGTCTTTTTTATTTTCACGTAGTTCCTTTTCCGTACAAAGAATTACGAATTGTTTATTATAAGTTTTTGATTGGAAACTTCTAATCAAAACTTTGAAATCGTAGGACATAATAACATAAAGGAAAGTTACATTTACTATAGTAATACAGACAAGCACAAAATTTCAAGAAACTTTATGAACAAACTCATAAATAATACATCGAGTTAAAATAAATTTCGATAATGCAGCAACAAAGTATACACAACTGGAAGAAAGCATGTAAAAATTTCTGCACAGTTGTTATGCATCAGTGTAGATACTTTTTCGTCAATTTAAATGCATTCCAGCACCAAGAAATGTTAACCTGTAGCAAAAAAATATTAAAAAAATAGTCTTCTACAATCGTATCCGTAGAGAAACCATTATTTAAATAGCATCGTTTGGAAATCTACCTTCAAGAAAAGAGTTTCTTGTTGCCATTATTGAATTCTGAAAGTTTGTGGGAAATGTTTACGACAGCAAAGCTACTTCTTTCGAAAGACATTTATTCTATTGTTATAAAATTAGAAAATCTGTATTTCTAAATACAAAAAATATTTTTTTTCGGCCTACATATTTTTTAATATTGAACTAAATACTAACAAATTATTTTATGCAAACGATTTTTTTAAAATCATTTTTACCAAATGTAAAATTTTGCGTAAAGAGTTTTTATTTTGTGGTATTTTAGTGGCAACACTGACGTCTGTCGGCGCCTTTGTTGATAGATCGAATCATCAATAACATTCTAAGAGGATATAATGGTCTCGCGCACGCATTCTAGGCGGGGGAAGTGGTCTGCTGAGTGCTTTTCATAATCATATTCTGCAAGAGAGGATGTCGAGCGACATAAATCGATCTAAAACAGTAATGCTGCAGCATTGTGTATGAGATATTAAATGTTAAAAAAGGTAAAGACTCTAAAACGCAGCTCTTTATTGATGTAACAAGATCTTAAATTAGAGGTTACATATTTCTCAGGGAAAACGCTCCCTAAGGTGAATTTGATCTTTGAAGTAAATTTTCTGTTATTTTACAGTAATATAAATTCTTCAAGCTTAGGTATAAAATGATTTTTTTATTTACATAGAAATTTAACTCAGTGTTTTTTATGGAATGGCTTGTAACTTTTTTTTTTTTTTATAGAAAATGAAATTTAAATTTTGAATGTAAAATCCTTTTAACAATTAGAATTTTCATTTATTCCTTTATAAAAAATAAAGAGATTTATTAAGTGATAGATTTCATTTTAAACTGAAGAATGAAATTTAATAATAATAGTTGAATTCTATTCTGAACTTTAATTCCAAAACATGAAATAAATCTATTATCACATTACTGGTTACTGCGTCAATCAATGTGATATATATATATAGTTTTATTGCCCTAACTTATATAAAAATAAATACAAAAAATTAAAAGGAGAATTTAATTTAAAAACAATAATATTATAGCCCCCATTTTAAAATAAAATGTTTTATTTAATACAATTCTCAGAGATTTTCAACATTTTACTCATTAAAAAATTAAATATTTTAAAGTGTATTCTTTGTAAAAATATTTTATAATTACTAGTTAATACTGAAAATAATCATTTTTTGCACAACTTTTCACACACAAATTAAAGTTTAAATAAATACCAGTGATTTATCATTAATTTTGATATAAAAATAAATATTACCGAATATCTGCATCAATGACCCAACTAAAAGTAATTCTGAATTTTTCTTATGCTCATAATATAGAAAATTTAATATACATTTTACTTGTTCATATCCAATATCTTGTGAATGCTTGGTAACAAAACACTGATGAATCAACATAATATATAATTTTCAGCAAAAAAATAAATGGTTATAGGCAAAAATTTGGATGTAAAAGCAACAAATGAAAAAAATTTGTATTTGCATTACCAACATTTTCAAGAGATCCAGAATTTTCTGTAAATGAAATTACATCACTGATAAAAAAGATTCAGTTTTCAAGGGAAGATTCTAGAAGTGTGCGTTAGGGGGGGGGGGTGAACGCGTGATAAAATTTGAATTGAAATTTTATTTTCTACAATAAAAGTTTTGTGACTAGAATTATTTTCCAATTTACATTTTCAATAAATACTGTTTACATTTTTTTTCTACAGAGCATACACACAATTTTAATTGCTCATGTTAATATTCTTCATAAAATTTTATAAACTATCGTGATTAAAAATTCAATGTTGGCAAATATAATATATTATTTTTTGACAAAGTCAAATTTTGTAAATTAATATCCCTACTTCCATCAATGTTTAATAAGTACTTCAATCAAAATATTCTGAATTCCACAGTCATTAGACAATAAATGCTCTCCATAAGACAGATTTATATCAAAATGTACAGTATAAAGATGAAATTTTAAAATCAGATTCGATAAATGTTCCTAACAATAACTGTCAGCATTCATTTTCAAAACTTCTTGTTTGATTTATTTTATCCCCATTTAAAGGACAGCTTACAAAAAGAATTTTGCAGCTGTTAATCACACACATCAACCTTCGTATGTCAACGTATGTTGAAAAGGATTAAAAAGCTGAGTACCGTCATTTCTTTATACTCTTTTCTTTCTTTTTTGCTTTACAGAAAAAATAATAATTCCTCAGCCTTTCACGTGTATGCCAAATTTAACTCGCGTTGAAATATTTTTGATCCCTAAATGAAAGTTTTGCTAAAAAGGGAACTCTTTTATATGGATTCAAATAAATCACCTTATTGAAATATTTTTTGTAAAGTTTCGAATTATATTGAGAAATGAAAAAAATATATTGTCAATAACCTTCAATTTATAGTAATTATTTGAAAAAAAATAATAATTTGTGAATAAAAAGGGGTAATTTCTTATAAGTATTGTATGAAATAATTAGAGAAGTTTAAATTCTTATAACGAGTAAATTGTACACCAAGAATAGTCCACGTATTAAACGAGACTGATAAAAATATTGATTTATTCATATTAATAATTGGTGTATAAATTTAATTATAGGTTACATTGATTCAATAATTGGTTTGTCTAATAATTCAGTGTAATTTACTTTTTTAGATGAGAATACTTTTAGAACTACATGTACTGGTAATTTACTTTTTTGGATGAGAATATTTTTAGAATTGCATATACTGGTAATTTACTTTTTTGGAAGATAATACTTTTAGAACTACATTTGCTGGTAATTTACTTTTTTGGATGAGAATAATTTTAGAACTGCATACATGGTCTTTTGAATTCAAAATAGGGGATTTTATAGTAAGTTCAATAATTTTACATAAATTTTCAATTGAATAAAATTCAGATGCTAAAGGAATTGATATATTGCACTAAAGTCACTTAATAAATTATTTGTAATTATCGGTTTTTTTATATAAAATATTTAAAAAAATATATAGCCACATTTTTTGAGAGAATGGAAGTAGAGTTATGCTGATCCATATTTCAGTATCGAACTCAAACTCACCAGGTGAAAACATGAATAATCGAATCATAGAATTACTTGACAAAAGCGTAAGATTTAAATTTGTAAAATATCCTTAACATTTTTGTTATGGAAGACGTGATTAATTAATTACATGTTCAAAATCAAAAAAAAAAAAATTATTAAAATCGAATAAAGTCAAAATATTTTTAAAGTGAGAAATATATACATAGTTAAATTGAAATATAAATGACTTCATTTTATCATAATTTCATTAAAAAAAATTATATTTCGAATTACTGTAAAAGTTTTTTTATAAAACGCTAAAAAAACACATTTTTTTTATTTCTATGTATAATCACTTTTCATTTCAATTTGAAAATTTATTAAAAGTTAAGTACTTTTGTAAAATTGTTTCCTAGTTAATTGCTTGTAATGGAAGCATATTTTTAAAAGCAATTTAAAACTCTCTTTTTTTTCAACTAACTCTCTAGCATTTATAACCCTACATATAGTTTTGTTTAATTTTTAATGTTTCACAGAAACCTTAATTTGCTTCACACGTGCTAAATTTATGAAAATAATTAGAAAAAAAAACTGACCTAGACTCGTGATCAAATTACGAGAAAGGAGTTGCAAAGGAATTGCGATCACATAGAAGAAATGGGGGGTCTCAGTTTGGACCTGAAAAAAAGAAAAGAGATAACATTCTTCCTTTGCGTTTTTAATTGGTTGCCACATTTATTTCCGGTTGTAAAGATTCGGAGACAAATTGTAATCTCGCTTTCGACATTTTCCAATTAAAGAAAAATCATGTTTTAAGAGGGAACTAAGATCTGAAAGTAATTATTCTTTTAAGAGTCAGTTGTTTTAATTCCTTTCAATAATTATTGTAAGTGTATATTCATAACTTTTCTCATCAGAAATCAAACAAAGTTTGCAAAGAAAAAAATTCTAAGCAGATTGGTTAATAGATAGCTTAAAAAATGAATGGATTTAAATATACTATAACCATTATCCAATGAGATTATTTTTGTTACATTAAATAATATCGTATCTTTAATTTTTGTACTTACAACGTACTTGTCATTGTAGTTTATATTGTATATCTTTGGGACTGAACTATATTGGTGGGATGGTATTTATTTAATAAACAATACTTAATAAAATAACTTTAAGTATTTACAATAATTATAAGTTATATAATTTTCAATTTAAATTAAATTAAAACCCAAATAAAACATTATGCAAAATTAAACTACGAAAAATTATGAGTTAAGAAAATTGAATGCTTTAAAAATTTAATTGAATTTGTTTGTATATTTAAATTGAATACTTAAAAAATTTAAATCTGATATTTTTTCAAATTTTAATTGCATAGTCTTAGAAAAATATTTAAAGATATGTAGTTGTAGTTTATACAAAAACGAAGTGACCCCTTTATATATTTACTTTTTAAAAATCTGATGGATTTTGTCACTTGATGTTTGATAAGCTTAGTTTACAAATTAATAAATTATCTTTTTTTATATTCGTTTGAGGATAGATTAGTTTGAAATAAAATAAACATTTTATAAAATATATATTAATTTACAGGTAGCTATTATAAAATATAGGTCTGTGCTTCACATATTTCATTGATGCTAATTGTTTTGGCAAACAAACAATCGGAACTGTTAAATCTTCATCGGAAGCATATGGCAATAATTCTTCTACAGAATCATTTATATATTTCTTTAATTTTGAAATATTATATTGTCATTAAAAGTAAATCTCTGAAATTTCATGTGTAAAACGATGTGAAACCTAGAATTAAAAGTATGTAAATTACATCGATTCTAAAAATTATCTAAAACAATAGGGTAATACTTTTTTGACAAGAAGAAGATAACTGACAGCTTAATGGTTATTGTTCTAACCTGAAAATCAATACTTTGTGAGTTTTATTCATATATCGGACTTGAATCTCTTAAGTTGTTGTTGCACTAGCATGTTTCCTCATATCTAGCTTTGAGTTGGACTCTACCAGTTGAATCTTCTAAAAGCTAGTTTTCATCATGGTTTAGTGGTAACGCATATCTTTTGAGAGCGAAAGGTTACATGTTCAATTCCAGCCATTGTTGGGGGATAGGAGGGATATTGCGTTTCTGAATTCAGTTTGTACATCTCATTGAGTGAGTGTTTAGGAGTTTTCCAGGGTTCTTTCATTGCGACACTTGAATACAATCCACTATTTATGAAAAGTTCCCTCTCAGAATATAAAACTCTGTGGACAGTAAAACTTCTTACAACAGTCTTCTATCATTAGGGAGTCTACAGAACAATGTTAAAGAGCTGGGTCTCCACCAATTATCAATCATGCCTTCTTGTTCAACGTTATCTTGGATCGAACCGGTAACTTTATGGGGCGAAAAATGCAGTCCTATCACTAAGCCACGGTAAGACCTTGTACGAGGGTTATTCTGAAACTTTTGAGATACGCACAGACGAGAATTTACAAAATAAAAATAACGGTTTAATTTTAAAATACAAAATATTTTAACACAGAAGACGATTTTTTACTGACTTACTTCAACTTGTTTAGCGTAGAATAAATTTTAAACAGAAGAGAAAATGGAGTTGACGCGAGAACATTTTCGCGCTATGATTTTCTACGATTTTAAACCAGGATTAAATCAAGAAGAATGCGTTCAACGGTTGCAATTAGCATTTGGTGATGAATCTCCAGCTCGTGCTACTGTATTCAGATGGTTTAGAGAATTTAGAAGAGGTCGCAATTTTCTTCAGGATGAAGAACACATAGGAAGGCCACCGTCGGCAGTAATCCCGGATAATGTGTCTGCCATACGAAAAATGTTAATGGATGATAATCGCTGTACCTATCAAATGATACAGAAGGAAGTTAACATTGGATCCGCAGCGATACACAAAATCATTCATAAAGAATTTTATATGAAAAAAGTAGTTTGCCGTTGGGTTCCCCATAAACTAACTGAGCACCAAAAAGAGGAGCGTGTCAGAATCAGTAAAGAAACTCTTAAATTGCTAAATGAAGGTGGCCAACGCATCGTCTCTAAAATTGTAACATGTGATGAAACGTACATACCGTTTTTTGACGTTCTAACACGTCAAGAAAGCAAAGTATGGGTCTTTGAAGATGATCCCACGCCGACAATGGTGAAAAAACAACGCGCAATGAAAAAAGTGATGTATGCCATTTTCTTCAGAAGTACGGGATTGGTCAAAGCCATTAAGTCGGAAGGACAGAAGACAGTAACAGCAAACTGGTGTACCACTAAATGTCTTCATACAAGAACTGAATGTGTTAGGGGACTAATGCTTTACAATGACAATGAATCTTTACATACACCCGGATTAACAGTGGAGTTTCTTAAAGAAAAACAAATTAAATTGATCGAACATCTGCCGTATTCACCTGATCTAGCTATGTGCGACTTTTGATTATTTTTCAATCTAAAAAAGAACTTACGTGGAAGTCGTTTTCATTCAAAAAGAGATTGATGAGGGTATAAATGCATTTTTTCATCTATTCCAAGAAATGAATGGCTTGAGGCATTTAATCTGTGGAAAATTCGTTTACAAAAGTGCATTGATGCTGGAGGAGACTACTTAACACACCTAAAATTTTGTAGAATATAACTTTAAGAACTTAGTTGTATCTCAAAAACTTCAGAATGACCCTCGTATATGCTGCAGCAATGAAAATTGGCATCAATATTAAACGATAAAAGAAATGTTCTTTTAATAACCCTTTAAATGATAATTTAATTTTGTTTTTAAAATTATTTCAAAACATTTACATTACATAATTATTTAATTATAATTTATTAATGTTAGAATTATTGAAATTAAATGAAATAATCATTAATCTTACTTAAATTGAATTTTAAATAACACATAGAAACAAGATTAACCCATAAGAATAAATAATACATTAAGCTTATGGACACATAAGAACTGAAACTATTAAACTTTTTCATTGTGTTTTCTAATGTTGAGAGGGTATCTTTAAGGAACTCTTGCCAAAAATTAACAACATAAAAAAAAACTTTTATTGCAGTCTCAACTTCATTTGGACTGAGGAACAAAATAAGTAAAAATAAAGATTTACTATTTGTCTTATTCCTGTTCTTATGAAATTTTCCTTTCTAATATGACATTTAATAAATCTTTAACTTTTTATCAGAACTCTGAGAGATATATCTCCGCTGTTACACTATATATAATATTTACATAAAAAGTAATTCATTATGGGTTTATATCTTTTTATTAGTTAGAAAACGTTTCAATGATATTCTGAATTAAATAATTTTAAAGGTACATTTTTTTTAATAATTTAAAGGTAAATTAAAGGTATTGTATTCTAAAATTAAAGATGTGTTAGTTTTTCAGTGAAAAAAATAACTATATCTAAATGGATGGAATAAACACAAAATTAGTTAAAGAAAGTTATTTGAAATTTCGCAAAATCTCTGTTGGTTGGTTGGTTGGTATGTCGTTCATGATCAATTTTTTCACATGAGGACTAATTAGACCTGAAAATCTCTTCTTGCGCGAAATAATAAAATGTAGATCATTTGTCTGGTTATAGCCAAAATTTAGTCTATCCAGTAATTTGATTAAAATAGTTTGTTTACAGTGATTCAAATTTAGAAGTTTAATTGAGAATGTTAAATTTCTCCAATGTTCTATAAATCACAAAATTACCAATTTCCGAAAACATTCGGACAATTAACATCATAGTATGATTAATAAAAAAATATAAAAAATAGTATGCTATGCACGTGTTTAACCCATCAACCCTAATTTTTAATATATATATATATATATATATATATATATATATATATATATATATATATATATATATATATATATATATAAATGCCTCCAAATGATGTGCATTTTATCTTCTTTTACTATATTTAAACTAAAGATTAATAATTTTAATCATAAAGTGGTTTTTTCTTTCGTTCCAGTTGAGCTCATGGTTTCGCTCTTTTATTACAATTTTCATTGGTTTAAAATATCCATGACGTCAGACAACGTTTCATCTACGTCATACATAATTAATTACGACATTGAGATGGCGTCGTAAATCTGACTTGTCGACGCATTTGCTGCCTGCCTTGAAATCGCATTCTGCGAGCGGTAGCAAACAAGGGGAAGTTCATTATCGAATGCTTGATAATACTGTCAAAGTTCATTTTGTTAATAAAATGATTCCTTATATGAAAACCAAATCATCGCTTTAAGAAGCTATTTTCCATTGATTCAAGCCATTAACACGTTGACAATAGAACAGAAGAAATAGAAAAATGAGAAAGATAAAACATTCATTTTAATGGTTAATTTAAATCAGTAAGTATGACTAAGTTTTTAAAAATCTCATTAATTATTAGAATTATAAATTAATTAAAATTAATTATACGTAAGAAATCTCTTTTAAATCTTAAGACTAATGCCTTAATTACGTCAAAATTGATTTTTTTATTTTTAATGCATTCAAGTTTAAAATTTATGATTAAAAAATTGGAACATGAATTAAAGATAAAGTTTTTAACCATTTTTTTCAATGAAAATTTAAGTTAATTGCTTTATTTTTCACTCACGTTTTGAAAAAAAAAGATTAAAATTTACAATATTTGGCAACATATTTTTTTGCCAAAAGTATATGATGGACGAGATAATATGTAAATACCAAAAATATCCATTTGCAATCAAGTATTATCAGCAAACAATAGAGAACATCATACCACTTGTAAAGTAATTTACTTTAAAAATACTTCAAGACACAATATTTTCTTTCAAAATTTAATCTCAAACAAAAAATTTAAGAACATAGAAAAATAGATCAAAATGCAAATATGTATCTCAAAAAGCTTATAAAGCCACGGAAAATTGAAGGCAGGGGAAAACAAACAACTGTCTCCTCAATCACAAACAATATCCAGAATTCACAAAAAAAACGAGGCTATCACTAGGTAATTAGAAGAAATTAATAGGTTTTTATAAAACACAAAAGAAATATTTTTTTCTAACATGCATTGCAATAATTCGTTCACAAGGGAACAAAAGCACTTAATTATTAAAAATTTGTTGTCTGCTGGCTTTGGTACATAGAAACGAAAAACATAAACCTCCATCGGCAATAGATAGATACATACACGCGAAAACTGAAAAATAAACTCATCAATTATTGCTAAGTTCCTAGTAGATTGTCATAAATGAGTCTCCCTTTTGCGTGATGGGATTGGACGAAAGAAAGCTGTATATTTAGTGGCTTTGCGTGGGCTATAATTGACAGAAACTATAAGAGATATATTAACGAGAAAAATGTTAGATGCCTCAGGGTTACTCAGGATGAGAATAATAAAATCTGTCTGAATTTCAAGTTTAAAAGGAAATGTGTGAGACATAATATTTTTTAATCCTCCGAAAACTTTAGTAAAGTTAATTAACATAACTGTGAATATACTACTATAGCTATATTAATAGTTTGTAAAATTATTAAGCTTAAGCGATATGAAATAGTGTATATATATACATCTGTGTGTGTGTGTGTTAAATTATCATATATTAAAATACTTATGAATTCTTAAAAGCATAAAATGTTTCATGTGATATATTTTCTAGAAGAAACAAACAAAGAATTGAAGAAAAAGATGTTAGTAATAATTCTTTTTTGTAGAAAAATGTAATGATTTCAAATTACTGAAACCATGATCACTAGCGTTTTCATGAATAAATCTATGAATATATGTTTCCGTGATAAATTTCATACAATCAACATGACCGCCGAAAATTTGTAACAACAATGCAATTCAACACAGATGAAAAACATTACAGAGAAAGAAAAAAAAAGGAGCAACTAGAAAAAACTATTCCAGAAAAATTTTAAGCATAAGAAAAGAAAATGAAAGGAAAGGTTTCGGAAAAAACCATAGTAAAACTTTAATTGACAAATTTTAAAGTTTTTATACATTATTAAAATTAGAAATGCGATTCAATATGATAACAAATAGTCGTGGTTAGTCTCTTTGTGTGTGTTAATCATACTGTACTATCCGAAACACTTGAGGAATGTTGAGGATGAATTTTGCGACTAAGAAATCGTTCTAGATAATTGATGCATTAGTGACAAACGTCGTAGGTTATATGTGAGAAAAAAATCTGATATTTTGAAAAAAAAATTAATATTGACCATTTTGATAAAAAGGAAAGTAACGGAATTTTCGCACGTGAGAAAAAAAAAGATTAAGAAAATGTGTTTTCGTATGTGATGATGGTTTTTAATAGAAATTATCGTATCCTTGGAGATGGTAAGCAACATCGAACCCTCTTAAGGCAGGGAGTTAATGCAGTTTTCAATAAAAGGTCATTGGTCATTCTGACAAAAAGGAAAATAACGGAAACTATGCCAATCCACCAGAAAATTTCCTTTTAATTCTTAGAGAGTTTGTAACAGTGGAAGTTAGTTAGCATCTCATGTGCCAGTTTCCCGAATAGTTTTTACTGTGTACATGTGTCTGGAGAACAACCTGGCTCTTCTATTCACATCATTCTTTTCTCTTAAAAGAAATCACCCACCAAGTGATCACAAATGGCCTATAATTGCTATAAACATAAAATCATTTCCAATTGTTGCAGTGAAAGGTATAATGATAGATATAAGAATCTGAGCTCTATGTCGCTATTATTCACAGTTTTAGGTTTCCATTTTAAAATATGTTGAGCTGGGTGATCCTGTTAGAGGATATGCCAACATATAGCATCAATTGGCTTCGGCTTTGGTTCTCTTTTTTAAGGTCAGTAAACTCTACAAGCTTCTGCTTTGTTTGCATTCAACGGCTGATATATTCTATTCATCGAATAAGGAACCAACTGAATGTTAACATTTGTTTTCTGTTTTGTCCTTTAGAGAGTAAGTTGAAAGTTGAATTTCACTCACTGCCATTAAAGTGTAGTTACTGACGTTAACTGCAAAGTTATGCTGCCCTTAGAAATTCGAAAAGTGAGACAAATTTGCATTTACCACTTCTCTTCCATTCCACAAGATATTCACTTGTGCCTTATTTTGTGGATGATTCATAATCTATCCTCATATCTTTTTCAACATTATATATATGCGTTGAAAAATTAAATACAAAATGTTTATTTTTAAAATTATTTTGAATCACTAAATGTACAACAATGTACTAGGGTGGTTTGATTAATTAGGGTGTTTGTTCTCGTTATTGGAAGGTAGTTTCAGCACCAGCCTGCTTCCTGGGTTTTGCTCTACCAGTTAAATAGAAACAGTCAGGTAGAGTCTTAGTAAGTGAAGCAAGGGCCAAGAAGAAAACCCCCAATACTTGGCTTGCTAACCCCATTTCACTTAGAAGACATTGCGACTGCACCTAGCTTTAACGTGCCACGGCCAGCTTTAGCAACAGATCTTCGATTAAACCACGGTTCGAACTCAATACCATCGATAATGAGAATGACTCTCTAATGAACCAGGCTACCTCTGTCTCATTTGTAAGGCAGGGAATTCGAATTCCAATTCGACCTAAATACCGGGATTTTCGTTTATGATGGCTAGAGCATGTGAAACAGGTCGTTGTCGTAATGTCCTCCATGTGAAACAATACTTCTACTGGAAGCAGACAAGCTCTGGGAATCTTATGATGGACCCTGCTATTAAATTACGAAGACCCACTTCTGCCCCTTGTAGTTCTGAAAAGGCAGAAAAGAATTCTATCACGGCGCGGACATAATAATAATAATGTACAACAAATAAACGGACACCTAACTTCTAAATTCTTTATATATCATGAGAAATCTAAAACGCTATCTTTTAAAATGATAAAATACTTTTTTTCATGAAATGAAATCAGTTTTCATAGTTAATCAAATTTATTAAATAGCATGCTGGTGTTACAAGAAAGTATCATTTTATCAATTTATAGTCAACTTCATATCACCCATCATATTTATCAAAAAAGTTTGAAAAGTTATCAGTTGGTTGTTCCTTTTGATTTCTTATATATCTTCTTCAACTTATTTCATAAAAGTATATATGATGGAAAGGAAATTTTTAAGGCGAAGTTCCATTACAAATCTGAAGTTCTGCCAAGTATGTACTTAAGAAAAATAAAACCATTTCTGTAGTAAGTAAATTACTAAGGAAACACGATATACCAAACATGATTCATCCTTGAATATCGGAATAAAAATAAAATAAAAAAGGAATTGAAGTGAATTTCAAGCGAAGTGCGAGCAGCAGCGACTCCGAATGACAAAAAATTGAGTTAACTTCCAACATAACCGAAAAGAAGAGTCCCCTGGAGGGAAGTGTTCGCAACAAAAAAAGGGACCAGGAATACGAAACCTCCGTGTCCGGCTGATGACCATTGTCCGTCGCCTTCGGACGGAAAAGGAGGACAGGATGAAATCGAATTTCCTTCTAATCAGAGGAAGAGATCACGGAGAGGAAAGATTCAGGAGGAGGAGGATCAAAAGAAGAAAAAAAAAAAAAGAAAGGAACTTGCTTTTCTGGGAGGAAACTCAACTAATGTAATGACGAAGTTCGTTCGAAAGATGGGTCTAATCATTCCATCCAAAGAATAGAGGTTCATTGTGCGAGTATAAAGATAAATGGTTTGGCCAAAAGAGAGAGATGGACGCTGACCAAGAAAAAAAAAAGAACGCCAAGCAATGATTAAGAATTGACTGGTTGTGCTGGGAAGGAGAGTTGACATTTGAGTTGGCGATCGTATGCCAAGCGATGATTAAGTATTGAGCCAAGAACGCCAAGCAATGATTAAGTATTGACAGCTTGTGTTGGGAAGGAGTGGTGACATTTTAGTTGGCGATCGTAACGAATTAAAAGGGAGATGGCACTTGTCTGTGTCCTCATGTAATAACTCTTTTCTCGCCAAAGTAACTTTGCTCAGCAAATGACATGTAGTTCATCACCAGTTTCATTATTTTGGTGACAATTTGCAATAACCAGGCTACAGTTTGAAGATCCATTTTTTTACTTTTCCATTATATGTATGGTAATCTTCGTAAATAAAGAAAATAAATCGTAGAAAACATCTAAAGAAAAAAATCGTAAATTATTGTCGTGTGTATTGCTTAAAAAGGCTTACGTTTTGAGAAACTACTAAAAGATAATACAATCATTTTATATTTACATTTTATAAACTAAATAATTATTACTTATTGACGAAACTTATTTAAGCGCGTTTTTATTTCTGGTGGAAACTGTTTTGCAATCGCATCGGTGACCGATTGCGTAATAAAATCCTTTCTCAATGACCTAATATTAAATTATCTGCTATATTTGGCTGTTTTCCCTTGGTGATTTGTGACTGTAATACTCCTTTTAACCAACAAAATTATTATCAAGCAATCTTTTGAACCAACTAGCTTTCGCTTTGTTCAGCATTTAGCTTTGCTTTTATCACTTTTTAGTCATATTTGCACAAAAAAAAAAATCGATTGGTATATATTAGATTTAAAATAAAATTTGGAACCAATAGAATCATTGTATCTACGTTATATTATTTTCACTTCTCTGTAAGAAACATGCTATTTCTTCAGGATCATAAGCAGGGATATAATGTAAAATTACTCCTATAATTTGTGTCCATATCAAGTCTCATACCCTTTTCAAACCCAACAATGGTGGAATGCTGTTAAGCTTACCGGTTTCTAAAAAATGTCATCTGTATCAGATAATAACAACAGCAAAACCATCCATACATAATAATTTAAGCACACGCGCACTTTTAAGAGACACAAAAATGCCGCTAACTATAATGAATTAAGCATTTTTTATATCACTTCAAAGTAGAGAAGTATTAAATGCTAAGGCCCCTAAAGGCACTGCAATTAAAAGCAAAAATGCTGACTTATTCAAGACGTTTGTTTTTTTTATTTTACGGGCATTCATTAGACTCTTAGAAGCATTCGTCGAAAATTCTGGTTGCGTCCAATTTGAGGATCCAGTGCTTTTCATAATACTAACACAATTATCGTTATTGAAGATACTTTTTTAATTAGCAATAATAAATTAAGCTATCATAAAAATCGTAATAATTAGGAATCATAAAAGTAATAAAAATTCGAAAGCATCTGCTCCTAATTTCTCTTTCCTTATTAGACACAGTTGTGGAAGGCGTATTACTAAATGTGTTTGTATATAGAAATGCGCCACATGCATTTAAAGTAAAATAAAATACGAACTTAAAAATCATGAAAATCAACAGGTGTATGCGCAAATTTTTACATTTTTTTTATTGTTAATTTACTCAATTTAGAAAATTTTATTCAAATTATGTAGAAAATCACATGGAAAAAAATGATTAAAACTGTCAAATTTAATTTACAACTATTAAAGGTATCTGTTTTCGCAGAAAGATTAATTTTCGAAAAGTATCAATTTTTTTCATTTGTGAATCTAGCACTCATAACTTTTCAAGCTTCCAAATTTTTTTTTCTTTTATTGCATTGTCAAATAGAAATTAAGTTACAGGAATTTTATAATGCGTCGCGTCTTTTGAAAAATGAAAAAGTAAGTTGCATTTTCAAACCGTATGAGTTAAAGAAAAGTAATAATTCCCTTTCTTATAATTTTTTAAAATTTATATGTTTTTTAATAATGTGCTAATCAATAATCATAAGCATGTGCTCGATATTTGGCTTATCCATCCTGAAAGAATTGGCAACAACGTCTCTATCACAAATAAGAATATCATTTTAAAAGTCATTTACTCAAAACTTAATTTTTTTACAAGATCTCCATCTCCCCTTCATTAACATATCTCAAGTAATAATGAATATACTTGCATGAAACTTGGCCTATATGTTTAAAGTATTATTATCTATGAAATAAAACAAAAATTTGAATTACATAAAGAACCTCTTATTTACAGCTATTTTTGATGAAAATGTTCAGTAAAATTTCGTAAAATATCCATATTGCACAGTATATATTTAACCATTTTTCTTTATCGCTGAAAATATTTCTTAGATTTTGCTTACTTTCAAAAACAGTGTGACATAAACCCCTTATGCTTAAATTGAATTAAGATATTGATGTCTTGAAGTTTAATTTAGAGCTTTAGCCGTTTTGTTCAAATTTCTCGAAAATTTGCAAGAAAATAACCAATTTCATGAAAAAAGTATACTAATATTTAATTAAAATTTTGCCTAACTTTATGTTTTACATCATAATTTACCTATAAACAAGATAAAAGAAAATTAAAATAATTTTTTTTAATTGCCGCGAATGTAATCGGATACCTTAAATTTGGATATTTTTATTAAAAAAGTAATTAATGTATAGAAAATAATTTGAATATTAAAATTCTTTTTAAGTTTTTAGAATATTTTATATTATATTGAGAAATGGAAGTTGACGTTACAATATAATATGTAATGTTGCCGTTTTTGAAATAAAAACACACACAATGCCAGTCTGAAAATTATTTATTTCATTATCCTCAGTTACAGACCATAACACTAGAACAAATTTTTTTAAATTATGCAAAACGACAAAACATAAAAAAAATTTATATTAAATACAAGAACAAAACTTCTCAGAAGTTCATTTGTAGAAATTTGAATTCAACATTGGATTCGTTGTTCTTGTTGCCACTCGATGACAACTAAATTCATATTATCTCTGAAGCCTTACGGAAATATTCTGTTACAATAAAAAATAATGAAAATATATTTTGAAAAAAGGTACGTAAAATATATGAAAAAGTAAGAAACAGCTGTATTTCACTTAAATTTTAATGTAACTCGTTAGAGTTTATTTGTATATTCCAAGATGAGAAAAATATACGGTTGGTTTTCATTTCACAAAAAATGGATTTTTGCTAAACACAGTAATTCATAAGCAATTGACATTGTGATATGTTATGGATAAATCACAAAAATATCTCAGCCCATTTCTCTTTATTGGCAAATCTGAAGTACTGAAATAAGCATTTACGATACTTTTGTCACAAATTATGAATTTGAGAACCAAAGTGATCCGGCCAAATAATATTAACATTAACAACATAAAAGAATTAAAAATTCTTTTTAGCTGCGAAAAATATCTGATATTTAGCTCTTGAATGTATAGTTTTCTTCTTAATCGTTGACCTTGAAGGGACAAAATTATGCCTTCTATTTTTCTCATGAAAAATGACACAAAATTCAGCTCTCAGTTATAAAAATAGTTTCATCTTGATCTTTGACCCGAAGTAAGCAACTAAGATTTCTAAATTCTTACAAGAAATAACCAACTATCCATATTCTGTTATATAAACGATTTTCATTACGAACCAAATAAACCAGATCAAGTTAAGTTATCTGTTTTCTCACTGAAATTATATACTTTTTGCATTCTGTTAGATGAGCAGAACCTTGAAGTGACCAAATCAAGATTTCTATTTTCTCAGAAAAACTATTTGCTTTTTAGCAATCAGTTACATGAACAGATTTCGTCTTAATCTTTGACCTTGAAATGACCAATACGTAGCTGTCAAAATTTGCTTTATGTCTTTGGATGAGTTATTTTAAGTCCTCTTTTCCCATAAAGATTTTCATTTCTGTTTAAGACAATGAAACCAAAAAAATGGATATTGGTAAATGTAATTATGCAGATAATATATCAATTACTGTATTCTTTCATTATAAATACTGAATATTTTGTCAGAAATGATAAACTCATCAGATCTTTGAAAACAGTGGTAGTTCAGCACTTCTAGGTGCTATGATACCTAATCTAAATAATCCGTAGAACTTGTATATCTTCCACTCTTTTTTTCTCAATTAAAAACATAAACCAACTGTTCACGTGAGATACATAAGTCATATAAATAAATGAAAGAGATAAACGCTGTATTTAATGACTTACAAATAAGAAATGCCTAACTCAATTTACTAACAACTCCATAGAAACAAAAGTCAGAGGTTAAATCCACGTCTAGGTTCATATCTAAAAAAATAATTTCTAAAAAAAAAAAAAAAAAAAAATCACAACACACACATGTATACATTAATACAATCAAAGAAAAGACTATCTCCTTTCATGGATGTTTTTATTAATGAAAAATTTCTCTCTCTCAGAAGTACGTTCCGAAGAAGTAAGAAAAATCGAAAAAACAATATTTCCAGAAGCGTCTAGACGAATTTATTATTTTATCATCAAACAATTCATTTTCTTCTTCAATTACGAGATGCGAGCGCAACAGAAATATCGAAAGTAGAAAAGAACTTGCAAAGTAATGGGTACATGTATTGATTTCCGCCTGTTTTGCATTAAGAATGCATATAAGACGCTATAAATATTAAAAGAAAATTAAATTAATAGCTAGCTGTATTTTCTACGGAACTTTTTTGATATAAGCATGCTACTTCAGTAACGTTCTTTCTCATTGATTAACATCATCAATAAACGTGTATGCATTTTAGAAAATAAGTGCTTTTATGTCCAATATTTAAAATTTGATCTTTGCTGCTTTTATGATGCAGGTAGGGTCAATTAACAATAAAAGTTTTTCATTTTATTAAGAGAAATTTTTTTTAACTATTATGTGCTTCATAATGCATTTATTTACAAATGGAATTTTTGGAAGCTTACATTTTAATCAGCTTTTCCTTTACTAATTAGTTTTTTTATGCAAAATTATCAATCGCGGTTTTCACACTAGTAATTTTGTGATTTTTTATACGTTCTCAGTCAAGAAGACTTACTTAAATCTGACAGGTAATAAATACTATTTTATTCTTGTTTGATATGTAAGTAAACAGCATGATCAGAATTTAAATTTCAAACTCAAAGTATGGTAGAATAAAAACCTTAGGCGGTAATAGTAATAGAATCGTAATCTTTAAAGCGAAAGATCCGGGGTCCGAACTTGCTAAACAACGGAAAGTGAATATTGCGCTTCTGCATACTCGTCTGTTAAGGTCATTCAGAGTATTCTAGCTTTACTCTTATTGAATGTAAATACAATTTACAATTTACGAAAAAATTTGGAGGGTAATTTGCGCTATGAACATTAAAATTCTTTACAACATCCTTAAGCCATTAAGCAGTTCAACATGCCATCTTAAAGTAAGAAACATATTCGTAATAAGGAGAGATTTTGTAAGAATATTCAAAAAGCAAAGGAAATTAGTTTTGAAAATTAAAAAGTCATTGAAAACCCTGAAAATTCCCAACCAAACACTTAGACAGTGGCGTATGCAGAAGGGTAAAAGCACCAGATGGTATTACCCGTTGTTCAATAGTGATCGAACCCGAATCCCAGTCAGATTCGAAGAGAAAAAGCATATATCGATTAAATAATACAATTGTTACATTGTCCAAATTGAATAGTTATATAATTAAAATACCCTTTTTGCTTTTTCTATTTTTTCATTTTTTTTCAAAAACAGTATTTTTATGAGCATTGTTGGATTTCAAGTTCTTGAATATAGATTTTTAGTATCATCTTTGGAATTTTTTAACCTCACTTATGATCACTCTGATTTTTTAAAGATTAATTAGTATATACCAGTAATTATTGACTCTAATTAATAAAATAAACCAGAGCCTAAGGCCAGGGGCATACAGGGTAGGTACCTTGTCAAATAAAATGTTTATTTTATGAACAGAATCGCTTAATAAATCGATGGGGTTTGTTGCTGGGAAGCGAATGAAAACACCAAAAAAAATTTTTTCCCTGGGATCCACACTGGGGCCCTGATGTAAACTCAATTTTGAGAATTTACTCTATTGAAAAAGAGCTGTTTATTAACTATGCTTGCACAGCTTAGAAATACAGTCATTCAGATGTTTTATTGTGAAACTAAATTATTTTTATTTATAATATCCGCTTGATTATTCTCGCTGAGTATCTTCTTTTCTTCGTATTTTTTAAAGCTCAATAAAAAAAGCTTTGGTGAAGCATATGTATGATTTAATAATAGCATTCTTCCTAAAAAAGTAGGACAATGTCTCTTCAGCTCACTTTAATCTTGTTAAAAGTAGATTTACTCTGTGTCCTTTCCGTTTCCATTCAACGATACAGCTCCGAGAAAGAATCAAATTATTTGAGAGAAAGACATGTGCTCCTCTTTTGACAAAACCAATACGCTTGATAAGGATTTAGTTGCATGATTGGCGAGCACTTTCCTTGAGCTGATTATCCCTTCACACAAAACAAATGGTGATCGTTGTTCTGGCGTTCTTTCTCTCTCCTTAGTCTAATAGAAATGATGCCAAACTTTCCAGCTACCCTTGTTGAGGAATTGGCTCACCCAACACAATTTGGACGCATTATGTTAAAATATTCTTGAATAGTTTATAATTGCTTTAAATAACCATTTTTATGGATAGGATTATGTAGGTTTGTAAAAAAAAAAACACGCAATTTGTGTTTGAAGTTATAAAAATGAAGTTTCAGAATTTTTTAACATCCATTAATTTCCATTAAATTTATTAAAAAAATGCACATGATGAGAGACAAAGGCAAGCATTTTAAAACCTACAGCTTAAATTGGTTTCTGGAGGACTCTACATAGATAGTTGATTGTGTTCACGTGTAGCAAAGAAGAAACCCGGTAAATTTCCAACCAAGCATTCTACTCGGTTCAAAATCCTGTGCCGCCTAACATCAGTTAGGACCACCGTGGCCTGATGTAGCAAAGAGATTTTTAAACTGAAAGATCCCAGTTCAATACCAGCAACTGTTGAACTACAAAACATGGACATTCCATTTTTGCATACATATCTTCCTAAGATGGATTCATGGGGGGAGTTTTTCATGTTCCAAACCTTGCGACATGTCGTTAGATATTTTACATTATCAATGGACAATTCCTCCGTGAAGACAGTTAAATGATGAATGTTAAAATGTTCAACAATAGACTCTGGTGTGTAGGCAATCACCACACATCATGGTAAACATGCACATAGAAGTAAGAAGTACAGGATCCATCTCAAGTATTCAGCAGTGCCTGAGATCGAACATGTTACCTTCCATTCTGTTAAGCGTTGTCTTAAAACTAGGCTACAATGGACTCATTAAAAGGAGAATTGTATGAAATTTGGAAACCTAAATGAGGCCACAGGGACTTGAATGTTTAGAGTGATCATTTTTATTTCCTATGAGTTGAGTTCGATTCTCGACCTAATCAAAGATCCATCGTGTTCGCTAATTATGTTGTGGTGGCAATGTCCTCCATGTGAAATGATACCTCTGGGGGAGGCAGTTCAAGTCCGGGAATTTTTCGCTTGGTCCCTGCTACTGAATTACAAAGACATTCTTTAGGAAATACGATGACACACCCACTGGGTGCCCCATTATAAAAGGTGCCATCATTTCGGCCTCTTATGGGGCTGAAAGATGGAAATCTTTGAAGCAAGTCTCATTCTATGAGAACAACACACACAATAAAACTGTGAATAACTGCAAATAATTATAGAACAACATTTTCAAAAATATAATTCCAAAAAGCTGCTTAGCAATGCAGCGCACGTAACAACTTGCAGATTTCTTTCAAGTTTTCTTTAATGATAACATTTTTAAATGTGTATTAGATATACAGCTGATTATTTGATAATGTGGATCAAACTTATTTTAAATGACTATGAGTCATCAACACATGAGTGATAAAAGGGAATTGTGTGTTCTCGTTTAAGTGAGACCCTGGTATAAGCATATGAAAACTAAAAATACAGGAAAATTATGAGAAATATTATAGGTTTAAATTCTGTGTAGAAAACAATAGTATTCTCTAAGTCGAATATCAATATCAACTATTATTTTAATCTATCGATAGTCTTGGATACCCGAACATGTTGATGTGGCAGGAAATGAAAATGTACATGAAATAACCAAAAAAGCCAGAAAGTTAGAAATGTTAACATCAATAATAGTAAAATTACCCGCCAAAAGGCAAATGCAACAGCTAAATCTCAATTACAAGAAATGTCAATTCAAACAATACACCGTCTTTGTAATAGGGATACTGATGGAATAATTATGACAACTATTATCGGCTTAGCACCAAACATCACAGGGGGATGAAGATCGACAGAGAGGACAGAAAAGTCTCTAGAAATTTTGATAACTGCCCAGACACGTGGCTGACAGCCGAGTACTTTTTTGACTGCCTAACCGTAAGTGCTGATCGAAGGAGAATCGGAATTTTGCTATCATTGGTAAACTGATAAGCCGAAAACATTAGAGAAATTCCAAAAGCCTATCATAGACACGACAAAAAATCAATAGTCTATTATAATATATTTATTATATTAATCCAATTTAATCATCGATATTCTACGATAGATTATTTTGACAGACCGAGAGATATTAAGAAATAGTTTCCCTTCTTGTTACATAAATTTCAAATTTATGTAACAAGAAGTTCGCTTTTTCTCATCAGTGAAAACTTGAAATAGCATATGGAATAGAGAAAAAGGTTGGAAAAAAATTAGAATCTGTTTTGAAAATAATACATTTTTATTTAAATGAGTTTTGATTTGTTGCTGTAGAATTACTTTTTTAAAATAAAAAACAGATTCAATTGATATTTACAATTCGAAATAGATTCTGAATCGTTAGAAACATTTATATGCTTGGGGAAATGGAATTCCTAAATAGCTGAAAATTCGCTAAACATTGATCATTTAAACAACAGTTCAGCAGAAAACAGCTGAACTTTACTAGATGTATTTGTGTTTTTCAAGATAAAGCACAAGGTATGAATAATGTTCACGTTACTTAATTGAATTTAAGATGTCTACTGATTTTATGTAAATCATGCTAAGCAATGAAGTGCAATATTTTTGACCAAAAGATAGGAAAATTCACACTCTTATTTCTAAAAACTATATTTTATATTAAAGTGAGTCATTTCGTAATACAAGAGAGGAAAAATTACAATTCCTAAAACTAGAATACCTATATTTTAGTAAAATTTTCCACCTATTTACTGATAAAAACTTCATCGACATTTTACGAATCTGTATTAACCATCTGTATAACAGACAAGAAATACATTTTATCGAAAAGAATTTTATACAAATTTGACTTTCTTTGAATTACAAATTAATAAGATTTTGAATTTTTATTTCGTTACTTTATTTATGCATAGTTTTGTTACATGTTTCACAAGTCTCATTAAAATGACAATATAAAGTATTATTTCTTATACAATTTATAGGAAGAAGTTAACTAATTTACATAAAGAAATTAAATTATATTCAGTATAAAAATAATGATGTTAAAGCATCAAAATATCATTATTAAATATAATTATGACATGAATATAATCAATATTTCTTTGAATGCTTCTCTTTATTAATGAATATAAATATGTGAAAGAAAGCAATTTACATTGATAAGGCACGCTTTTGTATAATGAGGCACCAAAATTATTCACTATGCTATTAAACATGACACTGAAAATTTTCCCTTGCATCAAATTAATTGACCAAATTACTTTAGTATTCCTTTCAAAAATTATAAAACGCCTTGCTTTCTGAAAAATTTTAAAAACGTCATGTATTACTTGACGTTTTTAAAATTTTTCACTGATGTATTACTTAACATAAAAAAATGCGATTCTTGACATCTTAAGAAAATTCTCAATTATTTTGAGAAAAAAAAATGAAATTAGATATAAACTATTTTAATACCCAAATTATAGCTTATACGATGTGTAATTTTCTTCAAATTACCGAAACTTTCAACGAGAAATTCGAAAATTGAAAACTACAAGAACAAAAAACTGTCATTTATCCAAATTAAGGTTGTTGATTAGCTAAATAGTTCAATTAAAATTTGAAATGATAGCCCTATACGATAATTATAATGGTTAGCCTCTATCAAGGGAAAGAAAAGAATGATTATTTAGAGAAGAATAAAAAATATAATTTCCCCCCGTGTCGATAATCAATCTTCCCCAATGTTTGTCTTCCATTGCAAAGTATTGAAAGAGACTCTT
Organism: Latrodectus elegans; assembly: GCA_030067965.1. Classification (NCBI taxonomy): domain Eukaryota; kingdom Metazoa; phylum Arthropoda; class Arachnida; order Araneae; family Theridiidae; genus Latrodectus; species Latrodectus elegans. The sequence continues at coordinate 30,992,592 of CM057819.1, read as the reverse complement.
CCAGGGAGCGTGAGGTTTAGTTAAAAAGACAGAAGAGTGGCGATAATTTTTCAGAAGAAAACCTCTCCCAACAGCTCGTATGGATTTTGATGAATATTTAATAAGTATAATTAGAAAGTTTATGCTTTTAATACACGGGAAGGGAAGCAAAAAATTAATTTGATTTCTGGTTTTCCCTTGCGTTTTTTAATGTACCCGAGGGTATTAATACCTAAAGAATATTAATACTTTAGCACCAAGCAATTCTGCAAAGTAATGCTATTATTATGAACTAATCTAATACAGGGTAATGTGTCAAGAGAATAAAAACTGAAAAAGAATTTTAATGAGATAACTATTTAGTTTAACCAAATAATATAGAAAGACGGTGTTTAGCTATAGATTAAACAAGACCACTGCAAACACACGTGCATCTTTGAATAATATACAAAATCTATTTAATGATTAAATAATTTTATATGTTAACTCTTTTTTTGAATATTTTATGTCACACACATCTTTAATAAAGTCTTGTATGTATATATTAAATCGTAATAATGAAAGAGACAGAGTTTAGTTTTATTATTAATTTATTATTTTTAAGTTTGTAAATTGCATCAATTTATTGCCTGTAATAGTAGCAAATTGAATTTATATATAATATATATATATATATATATATAATATATATATATATATATATATAATGTGTGTGTGTTGTTACTTATGATACTTAAACAAACTAAGCTCGCTATGCCTTGGTTATGCAAATTTAAATCCATAGGGTGCGTCTTTCGCCTAATCAGAGTATCACGAAGGTGAAAGTACGTCTTTGCTCTTGAAATCCTCCGATAGATGGCAACACCAAAGGATCGTCTCTCAATTTTTACATTGATCTGAAGGGAGAGAATATTTTCTCAACCCCATTGTACCCATGGTAAACTGTTCAACGACCGATCACAGGACTTTCGATTCCAAAGATTTAACGAGCATGTATATCGCATGTACTCGGTGGGTTTTGGCGGCATTGGGAATCAAACCCCGCCCTTCCGGACGGGAGGCAGATGCCCTAACCACTAGGCTACCATGGCTCCATACATGCATGCATGCATGCATACATACATATGTATATATATATATATATATATATATATATATATATATATATATATATATATATATATATATATATATATATATATATATATATATATATATATATATATATATATATAATACTGCGTGAAGGAAAGAAGATGTTTTGAACAGTTATGGCTGTGAATAATTGGAAATTCTCATCCTTGATGTAATACTGAATAAGTATGATGTAACATTGATGAAAATGTTCAGGCACTCTTTTTAAATACGCCGTCCAACGGCATCTAAGTATGGGCTATTTTTTCTCGTTTAAAAACCCCTTTATAAGCACACAATGAGCTTCTTAAAAATTACATTTTTAAAGGTAACAAATGATATTAACACTCAGTACCGCATTTAAGCACTTCGTAACTGTTTATTTAACTGTATTTACTGACAATAATCTGAAAGCATTATATCTTTCGATAAGTATCATTCTAAACTTTGTTTTCACGTAGTAGGTAATTAAAAGCCTAAAGCTGCTACAAGGCAGTTTAATGCGAACATCGTACATTGTCTTTTGGGAGGACTTTTCATAGTGAGTAGAAGGCATCCACGAGTCACAAGGAAGAAATTCAGAAAACTCTCAAGCACCCACTCGGAAAATCGTGCATGCAGAAGCACAATATCTATCCCTCGTTGTTCTACAGCGTCGGAAATCGATCCTGGAATATTTCGCTTTGAAGAGCGCAGTTCTAACACAAATCAATGGTGAGCCTTACATAAAATACCATACTTGGAACTTCTACTTTACGAAATAAAACTTTAAATTTAAGAGCTCATCATTCAATTTCTTAATTTTGATTTAATTTAATATAAAATCAAATGAACAAATCAGATAATATCAAAAAATCAAGAGAGGAAATTGTAGCTTATGAAAAAGTTAAAAAATTGTTTAATAAGCAATCTGTAATAATAATAGCAATGATAATATATATATATTTTATAGTTTTGAATATAGAAATTTAATCAGACAATGGTATTCTTATAAAAGGAGATAAGAACAAAAAAAAAATAATAATTTCTATGCATTTTATGCATATTTAAATTAATTATTAAACACAACCAATTTAATTTGCTACAATTTCATACATAAATATATTTTCCTACAAAATTTCGTAATCGAAATTTATCTACCTTTTTAACACAGTAAACAAATCTCATAATTGTACTCCCAGAAACTGCGAGGAGAAAATAATCGAAATAAAAAAAAGAAAAACTCTTTCCGAGAGAGAACCATCCTAGTGACTCGGCGTATACAAAGTATCGGATGCTGTTTCAAGAACAGCTTTTCATTCATATCCCTCGCGATCGTAACACATTTCAGAGTATAAAAGCGTCTTTCCGAGAAGCCACCCACGCATTTTCGCCAACACTGAACAAATATTTGTAGAGTCATTTTAACGCCCTGCAGAATTTCTCGCAGCATCTGAAGGCTCTTCGACAAATTTTATCGAGCTTTCTCTATATTAAATAAACATCAAGTGATAATGCTGCGCAAAGCACCATGGGAATATTTTAATTTGAGTGAAAATCAGTTTTGTATTCGGATTTGACTCGGAAAGAGACTGGGTTTAGGGAATTCCTTTCTATATGAAATTATTAAATTGCTTAAAGAAATTTTTTTATTATTATTACGATGATTTATTCAATTAAATATAAAGTACTTTTTAAAACATATTTTTCATTTGCGAAATATTTCTGAACTTTGATCAGTCCTTTATTTGACTTTAAAATATTTAGCGAAATTAGTTGCAAAAGGGATTTTAGTGTTCTTAAATGGAAAAAGAAATTCCTTGTCTATATGGAATATTATTTTGAACTTTAATTGCTTATGTTATTTGTTTGTAAGTATACTTAAGATGATGGTCTTATTATATTCATTTTAATGAACAGTTTTTGTTAGTTATATTCATGAATTATGTTGAATATGCTGCAAAATAAAAATTGAAATTATAAAGAAGATTAATTAAATATAATCCATTTATTTAATTGCTTCAAAACTAACACGGAAATTGAATAATTTATGAAATATTTATAAAAATATTGAGAAGACATATTTATTTTCAGTATAAATAAATTATATATATTTATATATGTATATATATTATGTGTGTATATACACACACACATATATATATGTGTATATATATGCATATATATATTAAATACTGGAGAAAATGGGAAAAAATTTGATCATTAACTCAATTAAATATCAGATAAGTGTCTTATTTATAAAAAATCAGGAAACATAGAGCCCACTATCAAAAGTCCTTTTTTAAAGAAATTGGATGACTTGAAAAGTACTCTTAGAAGACAATGTGATGGACGTTAATAGTGGCATTAAGCAGTCCACAAGATACAAAACTGACCTAGCATAAGCTAGGTCAGTTCATACAGATACATTGATTCCCGAGTGCTGTGAGAATTCAAGGGTCACCCTAAAAGAACTTACTGTTCCGAGACAATTTGGATATTGCTCATTAGAATTTTTTGTTTAAATTCTATGCCCATTGAGCATATCAGATTTAATGTCAGAAGCGACACACCTGTAAAGCGTATCACAGGTGTAAGAACGGGGGATAAACTGTACAGTCTAGTATCAAGAACGAATTTAAGTCCGTTTATCAATACTCTCTATACCTCTTCATTCACAAGAATATTATGTAATTTTAATTTCAAATTATTGGATTTCTTTAAAAGATAAGAATTATTATTATTATTATTATTTTTGCTTTTTTTGCAAAATATATACTTTCCTTTTTTTCGTTTATAATAACGTGAACATCTCACACCTTAAGTAATTTGCATAACAAATTTCACTACACATTCTAAGAAATTAACTTATCTATGAGACCAATATTTCTTGATGTTTCATTGTGTCATCGAATATATGACATTGTTTTGGTATTATTTCACAAAAACAATGATTTAGTTGTGAATGAATTTTCCGTTTATGTCCGTAAGCCTTTAAATAATTCTCACATGCACTCCAATTCTATTCTATTATTAAACAGCTTAAAGTAGGAAAAATGAATACTTTATTTACTTAAAATAATATTCAACTCTTGTCAAATATTTAAGAAGACGAATATTTTTATTTAATAATCAAGGAGTCTAATTAATTAATTAATGTATTCAATAATCAAATTGTCTTCAATTGATACAAAATTACAAAATGTAATATAAAATATAAAACCTTGTAAAAAATAGAAAATTAGGTTTTATGAAATGATACATTATATATATATATATATATATATATATATATATATATATATATATATATATATATATATATATATATATATATATATATATATATATATATATATATATATATATATATATATATGTATGTATGTATGTATAAAATTATACCCTAATGTAAGTCGAGAGCAGCATTTTATCATACATCAACAAGCCTTAAGCTGCTTGAGATAAAGTTCTAATGCGCTCTTTCGAAATAGTATTTAAACTTCAAAGAGATTTATTTTATAATCGTATTTTATACATCACAAAGCCTCTTTCGAAATATCATATTTTACGATATCATATTGAACAGGAAGCATTGTTTACATGCTTAACTATACTTATGAAAACAGAAAAGAATGGGTGTTTATTTTCCTGAAAAGTGATGCGATTCTTGATATAATTTTTCTACTGAGTGGAATTGATGATTGCCGAAAGATTATTTTATATTTCTGCTTTCACTGCAACTGTGCTATTTTGCTTGCAGACGTTTTTTCTACTGACTTATAAATCACTGAATCAACTCAGGGACTCTTAGCATTTTTTCAGTCAATACACTTCAAAATTTAAAATACGATTCTCTCCAGTCTCAGGATGCGTGAATATTTGGTGATATATACGCTGAGAATAAAACAGGACAGTCATGTGGAATGAAAGAGATTTTTGGTGGTAAAATTAGATATATCTTTTATTATACACAAAAAACTCGGTTTTAGAAAAAATATTATATATATATATATACACACACACACAAAGTGTATTTTAATTAACCTTTAAAACCTTAGAATGAAGTAACACAAAAATCGTTGCAGATAGCACAGCAATTTTTTTTTTTTATTGAAACGAACTTCGAAATGGTGATTAGTGATTAATACACACGGTTTTCAAAGTGAGAATCGTCAAAGGGAATACAATAACGCATAGTAATAGCAAACTTATCTGTTACATATTCATGTGTTTCTCTTTTAATACTTTCAAATTAGTAAGTAATCTATATTATTAGTATTTTTCGAGGTTATTAAGCTCTGTCGGCTTCTTTTTGTACGCCAAGTTTTTCTTTTTGTACGCCAAGTACGCCAAGTGAATAAGATGACCAATGCAGTGCACCATAATGATTGCTGTGGCACCAGTATACTTCCCAATACCTACTCCTGAGTTGGGCTCTACCAGTTACACAGAAGCAGCCGGGAGGAGTCTTTGTGAAGTTATGTGGTTTTGACGCAAGAACCAAGTCGATGACCTCCAATACTTGGCCTACCACCCCTAGTGGCATCATTATACTTAGAGGACATTGCGTCCACGGTTTTAACGTGCCCCAGCCGCCATTTGCGAACACAACGTATCTTTGGTTAAGTCGAGATTCGAACTCACTACCTTCTGATAATGAGAGCGACGCCCCACCCAACCAGACCACCACGGCATCACCAAGATGGTTGTTGACTGCTGGGCTCCAACTTAGATTTAATTGACTTACCAGTTTGCGGATGAATAGGCTTGGCTCATTTGATATGATATCCTTTCCTACATCAATCACTTCTTCCGTTCTAACAATCTCTTTTGCAACTGTTTTTCCCTTCAGATCATCCTTCATGTAACCAAACCTCTCAAATTTTCTTATAAGATCACTTAACATCGCTGTAAAAGGCTTAGGTCATTTTTTTTTTTTTTTGCTGTAATTTACTTCCGCAACAATAATAATATTGCATCTTCACAACATAAATAAGAATTTTTAACAACACTTTTCATTGGAATACCTCATTTTGGCAGACATTTTCCTAATGATATCAAATCAATGTGAAACTATTTTTCCTTTATATCCTCACCACTGCATTTATAAATAGCGCCATCTAGTGAGTCTTTGCGAAGTTATGTCATTTTAAATTTATAGATTAATTAAAAGACACCTTGTATATATGGATATATAGTATTTTTAAACATTAAATTAATAAACATATTGAATAAACTACTGTCAACATTTTAAAAGCATTTTAAAAATCGACAAAGAGCTCTATGGTTTTAAGCGAATTTATTTGCAACATATGTAATACATATAATGAATTCTGATTTTTTATTTTTATAAAAACTTAAGTCTCTTAGAAAATTAATTTTTTTACATTGTCTCTCAAATTTGGCATGAGACATCTATCAATCTACCTATATATCTATTTCTATATCTATATATATATCTATATATCTATCTATCTATCTATATATATATATATATATATATATATATATATATATATATATATATATATATCTATATATATATATATATATATATATATATATATATATATATATATAATAAAAAATTTTTTTCTCAATGCAGATAAAAATTAAATACATCATAATTTGTTACGAAGATGCGCCGTAAGTGTTGATGTATACTGAATTGCTTTTGTATAGGGTTCCAATAATAAGGATACAAGTACGATTCCATACATGACCAAATTTATGCATTTTGCAGAAATGCTTGAATAATTGTTACAAGGCCTTAATGAGTATATATTCATTACATAAAATTTATAATTACACCTATTTATGACTTCATTTGAATGAAAAACATGAAAGGACCAACAGAATGTCACAAGTATTATAAGAATTATTAATAATCAAATATATAACTGTGAATAAAAAATATAAAATATTAATTAACTAGAAAATATACACCAGTAGCACAGATGAAAATGTTTCTTGGGAACTGTCTTTCACAGAAACGTTTCCATGTGTGTTTCTTGGTACATATTTATGCATTTTAATACCAAATTAAATTAGAATTATATACAAAACAATGTGGATATAATTCTTAAAATTTTCTGAAATGATTTAGTTCCAACACTTTCAACTCCTGAATTTGAAAGGATTTTAATTCCTAAAATAAACCCCTTGAGTGCAATTTTAATATATGAGTGTAACTGAAATTCAAAATATAAAACAGAGTTTTGTTCTCCTTATTATTAAGAAAAATGTAAATACATTTCTTACATATCATGTGAATTGATTTCATTTATTCGGTATTTTATAATGGTCACATTATAAGTTGCTAATAATATGTAACTAGTAATTGATAAACAAGGAAATAATGTGCAATAAAAATAAATAATATAATAAATAAAAAAACAATATATATAAGTACTGTTTTCAGTTAAGACTACTTCTACTTTTAAACAATGTAGAAAATATTCTATTATTCAGTGGTTTGAAAAGAAAATTCCAATAAAATTTTCTGTCAGATTTTATGGGCCCAGACGTTTTATGGAGCTTTTTGAAAGATTGGGTTTAGGCAGGTAAATATGAAACAGACGAAATTTGAGTGCCTAAAAGTTTGAGCGAGTCATAAAAAACATTGTGAAATGAACCTATTATTGTGATCTGGAACAAAATCGTCATTAGAATGAAAGTTTTCTCATGTAATACTAAAATATATTTTTTAATTAAGTTTTTAAAAAGGATATTAAGAGAAACATAATATTTATGTTACAGTTTACGAGAAGGGTTCTTTGTTCAATACAACAAAAAAAATTAAATATTTTTAATGATATTAAATTATAATTTATTTCTATATAAAATTAAAGTATTAGAGAGGGCGAGAGAATTATCAGTAGTTTATTCATGTTGATATTGCAAAGGATTACAATAAGATTTAAGAATTCATAAAGGTTGAGGACATGGGTTCAGGGTAAAAACCGCTATTCCTTTGGTTTGGCGAAAAATTGGGCTATACCTCTTGGCGATACAATTTAAGTTCTGGTTATCCTGGTAACCCTTTCTTTGTTTAAATTTTAGTATGGATCATCTTGTTAGTCACATGTTGGCGTCTATTTTGGCGTCAAAAATTCTCCACCGAATCAAGGGTGACCCGATTGTAAAATTTTAACAACAATATCTGTAAAAATTTTCAAATTGTGAAAGTAAAATAAACAAAATTTTCAAAATTATTAATAGTAAAAAATTGAATGAATAAAATGCTTCTCCTAAATTCAGTCAAATTGTAGGAGACAACTATATCTTTTTTTACTTGATGAGGAGACATTAAGAAAAGTTTTGGCTATTGTAAGAAAAATAAAACTATTTTTTGATATTCAGACTGGTTACAAAACTGACCAGTAATCGATTAACCATATATATAGCTTCTATATTAAAATATTCATTTATTTCACAATGAATGAAAATCTATATATATTTATTTACTATCTTGACTAATATTTTTTGGAAGATGCAATAAATTTAATACAATTTTGTGTGTGTGTGTGTGTGTGACAGTATATTTTTTCAAAACTCAACAAAAGTTTTCCTAAAACTGATGTTTCTTATTTTCGTCACTATAAGTGGATAGTACAATTATTTAGAAATCGTGGTGAAACAGGGAGAATAACTGCTCATTACGTACATGATGACGTCTGTTTCAATTTTAACAATAGTCTTACGGTATATTTTATGTCTAATTTAAAGTTAGAACCGGGTTAGATATCAGTAATATAAGGAAACACCAGACATATCGATTGCATAATGATGTTGAATTTCAATAAATCCTAATAGTTAAATTGTTTCAATAGTTTAACAATATCTTGCGCTACACACACACAAACACACACACACACACACACATATATATATATATATATATATATATATATATATATATATATATTAAAATGGTTTATGATATACATAATTTATTTGGATGTGTGATGTAATTACTAGAATAAATCTATATGATACTTACTCCTGAATAGTAGGCACTTCAAAAAAAAATTAAATTCCGTTATGATATTCTTTTAATTGCAAATATGTTTAACTTCTGATTGCAGAATAAAGCATTAAATTTTTCTATACTTAATAGATTAATTCGATGAATAATTGATGTTGTTATTAACTGTGAAAAGTAATTAAGCGTTAGGGATAAAATAGTTGAAATTTTGTCATTGTACAACATAACAATTTTGTAAAAATTTCATAAGTCACTTTTTTAAAATTAGATTTTTATCTCTTATCGCATCTTTTCCCATTGTTTGTCAGGAGTTTTTTTTTAGAAAAATCTCTGTCATAATTGATATTGGTAATGTACTTTTTTAAAAGTTTGCGCAAAAACCTCCTACGCTTTTCCAGGATATTAACAGTTTGATGAATGTCTTCACCATATTGATGATAGTAATATTGACTCTTTTTAGTAAAACATTGAATTATTACTGTTAATTGTCTTGTGTACAGCATATTGTATTTATTAGAAACTTGTTTTATATTATAACCAAGTTTTTGAAAAATTTGAAAGAAAATCCCAGAAGAAGCTACCTACTTTTTATTCATTCTTGCCTGGCTGGAATGTGACTGCGAGATATTGATTTTTAAAAATCTGTGTAGGTAAAATCCTTATCCTGAGCGTCTGCCAAATTTTATTTTAGGTATTTTTTGTGTGTTTAATAGAGAACGATGCACGGTGTATTGAATAAAAATTATATTAAAATGTGGGTTTTCATAAAATATATAGGCGATGTTTCATTTCGAAATATTGATAATAGCGTTTAAAATTAGAGTATAACATAAGAAATGCTTATCTGAACGAGCAGTAAAGCTGCTTATATTGAATATGGTGCACATTAATCCAGATTGACCTAACATAAAAAAACTTTTTTGTAACTGTCACGTATACATGCTTGTTGATTAACACGTACACATACTAGTTAAATAATTTTTTAAATTCAAAAATTATTTGCTTCGTTTTGGTTTTTGAAAAGTATTGATTTTCTTCACAGAAGCGAATGTGGTTTCGATTTTCCCAATAAGTCGCAAATCGGAATTGCATTAGAACAGAGATAAAAAGAGTTTTCTTTTGTCTGTAGGTTGTTGCTTTTGCACCAGCATATTTCTCTCTTAGTTGGGTTCTACAGTAGATCGAAGCAACCGGTACGACGTTTCATAATTTAGAAGTAGGGATCAAGAAGAAAAACACCAATACTTGACATTTCACCTCTTGAAGTACAGTTTCCCATGATGTGCATTGTGACCATGACATATTTAACATGCTCTTGCTGCCTTTCGAGATCACGATGAGGTGAGTAGGGATTCGAACTCACTACCGTCTGAGCATAAGAGCGACATATGGTAATCAACTATACCACCACGGCTCCTTTATTGCGTGATGCAAAACAACGTTTTGAATAAAGGTAAAATGATAATATCTCTATTTTTTTAAATACCAGTTTTTCCCAGACAGCTAGGTGTGCGTATTTTACTCTGAAAAACCAATGTGGTTGGACTCTGATAATATATTTATATTAGTTACGAATTAAAATTTTCGAATGGCTTTAAAATTGCAAAATAGTTTAATACACGAAAATCGGTATTTTTTCAAAAAAAAAAAAAAAAAAAAAAATCAGAGTACCAGAATTTAAGGACATTAAAGCACACATACTGGAATCAGAATATTTTACTACATAAGATGCTTTCATCTTTTAAAGATACGATAGTATAATTCGTGAAAAAAGATGGTAATTTATAATGGAGGCTGCACTATTGAACATTTTTATTTAGCAATATGTTTGACTTATAACACATTTTAGTTCTTTATTTCTGTTCTTTTATTGGTTCTGCATAAATTTTCTATACGCCATCTAGCAGTATTTTTTCACACAAAATAAAATTTAGAAAAATAAAAAAATAAATAAAAATACGCATTATTTCATTGTGTCATTTCCGAATTTTCAAAAATTTATGCTACACATTTTTTGCTGTCAAATACCAACTTTATTTTGGAAAGTATATTTTTCATCTAAAACTATTATCAAAATAAAAATTAAAATTTTGCTTTAAATTGTCGAATTAAGTTAACTTTTTTTCGCAGCCGTTTGCACAAATTATTTTAAATACACATTATAAATGATTTAGTCTGGAATAATATTTAGCCTGAAATTTACAGTGGCTCGATTTAAGAAATTTTTCTATTTTAAACGTTTTGTATTCTAGCTTAATTTCATACAGTTTTATTTGAATATAATTAACTCTGCTATTATTTTTAAATATTTATTCGAGAATGACTAAAATTCGAGATAGTTAGATTTAACAGACTATTCTATTTTTTTGTAGTTTTTGATTAATTACACACATATAGTTACTTGGAAATAAATAATTTTTCTCTTACTTTGAAATTTTTAAGCAAGAATGGTTTGATATAATTAACTATTCTATTTCAAATGTCTTATATGTGTAGTCTCAGCTTAACTATATATAGCTATTATGGATGTAATTAACTCTGCCTGTATTTTGAAATACTTTTTTCCGGGAATAATGCAACCATCAGTCACGTGCCAATATTATTTGTCATATTTATTGCAAATCTCATATCATATTTGCATTCTGCTATATTATCTGAAAAACAGGATAAAGAAATACAAAAAAAAGTGAATTAAATTTCACCATAGCCTACAATTAAAAAAAAACGTTTTTTGAATTCATGTTAAACAGTTTTGAAGATGGGAAGTTTAATTCATTTTAAACTCCTTTAATGTAAACAAATTATAAATGTACTTTAAAAATTAACAATGGAAATTTTATCTTAAATCTTCAAATAAAATTAAGAAATGTCAAATCGTATTGTATTTCATGGCATTTTCCGTTGCTCCGGCCAATTTGTCTAGTGGTCAGTGTGCCTGACTACGGATAGGTAGGTTCTGGGTTCGAATCTCGGTTCAGGCATGGATGTACTTTCTCTCTCTCTATCCTGTCTTTTTCCTTTCCTTGTGAGGTATGAATGATGCCTACCCCATAAACGGGTCCCTATGGCATGGGTGAGGGTGCGATGGTGGTCCCACCCTTGTGGTTCACCCGGGGCAACGCCTCGGCGGTAAAGAAGTCGCTGTTTCTGGCCGGTTCCTTGGGTATAAGGGGACAATACATCCCGATATACCCCCACCATTGGAAAAGAATATTTTCCATCGTTACTTCTAAGTTGATGTTTTTATTACTTATATAGAGTAAATTTAATTTTTTGTCGTTACAAAGACGCATACGATGACTTAATATCCTCATTAGTGAGGAACTGTGTAATTTTTTTTGACTGCTGACTATTGTATTGCTGGTTTAAAGAATGGCAAATTGCCATGAGGATCTGTTCCAAAAAATAATAAAAAAAAAAAAAAAAAAAAAAAAAACTACTAATAGTGTTTTAAAATGAGAGAAAAATATAATAAAATTGCCATGAGGATCTGTTCTAAAAAAAAAAAATGTTTTAAAAAGTGAGAAAAATATTCCTTCAATAAAATTCATTTTTAACTACTTGTATATTTTCTATCGATTTACATTTTCCCCCAGATGATAAACTGTTAATGTTATAAAAACATATAGAAATTTTAAATTAGTTTTTCTTATTCTCCACTATTTCTACAGCTGGTTACCAGCCAAAATTGTCTCCATATAGCTTCTTCCATCTAGATCTACTAGACATCATGTTCCTCCAGTGGTTTGCTAACAAATCCAATAACCTACACTCCACTCTCTTCATTCATCTGGTTCTTGTCCTTTCTCTCCTTTTATTTTCCTCTTGTGTTTGGAAAGTTACTTTTCTAACAGAGTTGTTACCATCATACCGATAGATATGCACTAGCCACCTTATTTGGGAGGCTTTGATAACTTTGATTATGATCGGCAATCTGTATTTCAAGTGGAGTTCATGGTTATATCAGATTCTCCATATTCAACTTTCTCTAATTACTCTAAAACGTTTTCTTAAATTCTTTCTCTCAAAAGTCATCAGCTTCTCTAAGGTTTTTTTGCTGCATTCTGTCCAGCTTTCGCTGCCATTTAGAATTATTGGTCTTACTAGTGTTTTGTATAGTTGTACATTCTTTTTATTGAACTGGTTTCGTAATGCATGATAACATTTATTAGCCATGTTTTAATTCTCTCTTTAATTTAACTTTTTATGCCATTATTTATATATGCTAATAATATTACCTAGATATTTAAACTAAGTTATTTGTTCAAACTCGAATTCATTAATTTTCAGAAGATGTAGATTTGAGATTCTGTTTGTAATCGCAATGAATCTTTTTCTTCGTTCACAAATAATCTTATGTTTTTTTTTTGCTGCTGTCTCAAGTGAACAGAAGGCTTCAACTGCAGCCACTTTAGCTCTTCCCTTGATATCAATATCGTCTGCAAAGTCTAGCAGTTGTAGGGATTTAACAAAAACTGTCTTACTAGTTTATATACCAAAGTCTCTAATTGCCTTCTCTAGGGCTATATTAAACAAATGACAAGAGAGAAGTCTTGTTTCAGTCCCTTTTCTCAGTATAGAAGGCATTTTATAGCTCCAATATCCCAACTTTATATTTTACTCTAGTGAGTGTCATGTTTATGAGATTGGCCAATTTTTTGGGGATTCCCAACTGCAACATAGCTTGATACAATTTTTCTCTATTAATACTATCGTATGCTGTCCTAAAGTCAGTGAAAAGATGATATGGCTCAATGTTACACTCTCTGGTCTCTTCAAGTATCTGTCTAATACTGTGTGCATTTGATCAGTGGTTAATCTGCCATTTTGAAATCAATGCTGGTATTCCCCAATTACAGAGTTAGTGTACGTGACAAGCCGTCCTGTCAAGATGTTTGAGAATATCTTGTATGCTGTGATTAGGAGAATAATTCTTACCTTATAAATTGTGTCCCTTTTCATGTATATTGGACAAATGGAACCATCTTCCCGTTCAATGGGCATTTTTCCCACGGTCCAGACGCCAGTTATAATGGCGTATATTTCCTTGATGAGTTTCGGCTCCTTAACGTTCAGCAGCATGGCTTTGATACCAACAGTCCTGCCGAACTGTTGTTATTTAGTTTATTTATAGCTCTTTCAACTTCATCTATGGAAGATGGTTCTATTTATTCATCTTGTGGTGTCATGCTTATATCTTCCACCGTTCCCTCTAAAGTATCTTTATCTTCCAAAGCAAATCTGAAATGCTTTCTCCCTCTCTTTAGTATTATCATTAATAACTTATCCATTTTCATCACGACATGTGAGAGTTCTGGGACAGAATTCTCACATGTCGTGATCTCACGTGTCGTGAGAGTTCTGGGACAGAACTCTCTTCTTGCGTTGTTTCCTACTTTGTAAAACTTTCTGGCTTCCTTTTGCTTTTTAAGGTGTTCAGTTTCTTTATAGATTTCCTCCCATTGCTTTCTTTTCGTCTGTTTGAATAATCTTTTTTTCCTGTCTTCTGATTTCTCTATATTCGTCTTCTACATTTTTGGAGTAATGCTTTTGAACCATCTGCCTATATGCTAAGGGTTTTTTTTTTTCCATTTGAATTACTTGACCCTCCTCATCAACCCAATCTTTTGGTTTCTTTCTTCCTTTGCTAGTAGAGTTTCCCTAGAAATATCTATTATGATGGTTTTAAGTATTTCTCAACAGCGTACAGTACTACTTTCATCTCATCATCTGTCGCCGAAAGTTTGTATTTTATTTATTTATTTTTTTTTACATATTCATTATGTTTGGTGTCTTCATAGCATCTGTGTCAAGCGCTTTTTCACTTTAGTCTTTCTTCTGACATTTATCTTTCCTTTTCTGTTTGTTATGACCAGGTAATGATCAGAGTCAGCGTTTTCTCTTCTGTAACTTTTTTAAACAAGGGAGTTACTTTTGTGTCTTTTGTCTATCAAAACAAGATCAATTTGGTTTAGTGTATTTCCATGGGGTGAACGCCATGTATATTTGTGTCACCGTCTTAATACAATGTCGTAATTAATTATGTGTGACGTAGATGAAACGCTATCTGACGTTTTGGATATTTTAAGCCAATGAGAATAGTAAATAAAGTGGCGTAATTATGATCTCAACTGGAACGAAAAAAAAAACTTTATGGTTAATGAAATTATGCATATGCAGAAAGAAGAAAAGAATTGACTTTAATATATTTATCATTCCAAGAAATTATGCAAAGATAATTTACAGAAAAAAAAGTTCCCTCTTTTTTGAAGCGAGAAGAGAGTTCTGGATAGGAATGTCACATACTTCAAATTAAATACATTTAGTATAAGAACTTTAAAGGGAGTTCAAATCATCGTCGATGATAGTTTGAATTAATTATTTACTTTGTAATCAAAATTTTGAAATAAAACATTTTTTTTCATTTCAAATTATCCATCATCTAGTACCCTGATTTAAATTGTATTTGATTCTGTGCAGTCAATTCGAAATGAAAGAAAGCATGTATCTTAAGTTAGCCCAAAACTAATATATTCACATGATTCTACCTGATATATAGGTATATTGACTAATACTTTGATATGTTTCTGTTTCATGCAATTGGTTCACATGATCAGGAGACAAAAGTTCAGCAGACAAAAAGAATGAGAATAAGGACTGTAAATCTATAATATATAAATAAGAATGTATTAATACAACATTTGATTGCAAATTATCTCTTATTTAATTTATAAGCTATATTCCGAAGCTTTTAGTTAATTGATTTCATGAAAGAGTAAATTGGAGATAACTCTTTATTTGTCTGTCTATTCCTTAATGAAAGCTTCTCATTATTATTCCTAATGGCTTGGCCATTTAAATATACTAATGAGTAGTTTTTGCTATTTGATCATACCGCTGTATTCCCTGCAGAAGGTTATGCGCTTTTATGTATGACTAATGAATAAATGAATGTGTATTGGTCTTTCAAAAGTTATTTCGCAATTCCAACCACTTGTCAATGTCTCCTATTTGGCTTAGTAATAATTTTATCGCTTTGACTTTGTATCTAATGCATCCATCATTTGAGGTTTTGAGAGATAAGACTTTTAACTGCAACCGAAGCTTTAGAATAAATGAATTGAAAGAAGTTCTTAGATTAATGGATTCCTACACACACAGAAATATACATCGGATATTTATTTTAAATTTAAGTGCAGGAGTTTTTAGTTTTTCTAAATTTAAATGTATATTTAAAAGATTTGACTGAATAAAAATACTGCAGAAATTAATTACATTTTTAAAAAAAATTTATAAAAAATGCCGTACTTTATTTTTTGTGCGAATTACCATATTTTATTTTTTAAGATTGAATTTTTAATATAAGCTGCGATTGAACACTAGAACTTCATGATTATATATTTTATGCATTTCTCAGTAATTTTGGTAGATTATTTCTAAAACTAATGTAATCCATAATTCAATAATATTAAAACAATTTCATGCATATAAATTAAGTAACTACAATACACATATCTTTGTGTATCATCAATAAAACAGATATTTAATTTATTTATTTTCCACTATTATGTGGAGACATATGCTAGGAAACAGCTTAGATGTCAGTATTTCATATGTGTGTGTGTGGATACTTTCACATATCTTACCTTGAATAATTTATTGTTATTAAGAATTCATCTTATTCCGCATCTTATTATGGATAATTTCTTTATTATTAAGATATTATTCACAGTAAGATAAGGAAACAGCTCTTTCAGCATACGAAACTTAGACTCATACATTCCCATAGTAAATGCCGATTCAATAGGGGAGAGTCAATAGATTTAGATATCTGTTTCAACGATGGCCAAAATTTACTCGATGGTATAGAGTTTTGATGACTTAGATTACTCAGCTTATAATTATTGAGGAGATAGTAGCGTAGTACGTTGTTCTGCTAGATAACAATGCATCACGCGAGATCTCTGTCAAATAATAGAATAACGTACAACACTCGTAAAATTAAGGCGGTGATGTCGTTATCCGACGCCAACAACGCGTAATCAATTAAAAAATAGAGACACACAAACACAATTATTTCTACGAACACGTATATTTTTTTGAGGTATTTGGTCTATTTTTATAATCTTTTAAAAGTATTTTTTATAATCTTGAGTAAGCGCTGGATAGTACAACTACTATTTAAAATTGAAAATATTCTAACGGGAATTTGTCCTTCAATAGAAGTTAAAAACTACTATTTAATCTAGAAAAAATATATTAAATTTATCATTATGTTTTTATCTCAAAGCAAATTTGGATATCTAAACGCTAGCAGATAATAAAAGTTAGATGCATATTTTATATTTCATTCTTTTTTGATTAAAAAAAATGGGATATTCTAATGGAAATCGGGAACTTCTCCTTCATTAGATGCTAAAGACTATCATTTAATCTAGAAAAAAATCCATTAAATATATCAGAATGTTTTTATCGAAAAGCAAAGTCGGTTATTTGAGTTTTAATAGGTAGTAAAAGAGTAAAAGTCCTTCATATTTTGTTTTCATATTTTTTTATTTTTTCAAACAAATTGAAATTATTTTAACGTAAATACTTACACCAACAGCTTATGTTAAATAAAATGTTTATAATTTAAAACAACGTTGCAGACGGCAGAAAAAAACATGTTCAAATCTACATTCCTGACGTCAAAAGCAAGAAAAGAGTTATGTACGATTTTGCAGATGATCTTGTTTACTTTTGACTGCCTTATTTATGAAATTAATGTTAATAAATGAGGCATTTAAAGAAATTCAGTTCATGTTCATAAAGAGGCAGTCAAAAGAAATTCAGTTCGTGTTCATAAATAAGGAAGTCAAAATAAATTCATGATCATAAATAAAGCAGTCAAAAGAAATTCAGCTCATGTTCATAAATGTGGCAGCCAAAAGAAATTCAATTAATGTTTTTAGCTCATATTTTGGGAAAAAGAAACTCAGAAGTGCCATGATATCCTTATTTACTGAAATCTATGGTTAGACATATTACAGACGGATTTAATTTTGAGAAAATGCAAACAAGTGTGATGGATTAAACGGGAAAAAAAGAAATGTTATTTCAAGACTATGAAATCGATTCTAAAATCAGGACATCATAATGGCTACCAGGACGAATACCGCTCATGAGCTGGCATATCAAATAACAGATATATTTAACTGGTACCTCATCGACGCAGAACAACCAGAATAAATACTCATGCAAACGATTCGAAAAATTCATCAAAGTAATTTCTAATCACATTGGCCAAAATTCTGTTGACCATAAGATTCCTTGCAGATAGACGGAATTTACTGATGAATATCGCAATTTAATGTAAAGTGGTTAGAGTGGAATTCTAATTATTGGTTAATTATATTTCAGTTGGAGTGTGACGACACATATATTTTCTATGGACATTTGATTTGTTTGTTAGTTTTTCAACGGTTATTTTTTGCATGCGATAGTTAATTAGACTGGAAATTACAGCTTAAAGTGGACACTTCAAACATCCAAGCCTAAGAAGAAGTTTGAACCCATGAGTTGCTGAACCAAAGTCAAAATCATTATTGCCATTTGATTGCCATCTCGACGTATTTTGAATCGAGTGGGCTGCGAGGGAGGAATATTTAAAATAAATTTACATTCGTTCGGTAAATATCTTAAAAACGAAATACATTGATGGTAAAGATATACACATGGTCTATTAAAGCATTAAAATTGCACTTCTGTGATCCAAGAATTCCAGATTCTTATTGTACTTCAAATTATAGTCATTGGTGATATTTTATTTAATGCATTGCCAGATCTGATGCATCTTGTTTTGTAGCAAAAACACAGATTGTGGCACACACATGTAAAACTAGTCCGTAAAGTAAACACATAAAATGAAATTTAATTTATTAATTATGATTCCTTCCGTAATATTTTGGCAACTGAAGGTGCTGAAACAACATTTAATTTTTTCACCACATTTGTGTAAGCATAATAATGACATCCTGGATCCTGATCTACAGTTCTTTGATTGTGTAAGGATTTGTTTGATATATTCTTCCATTTAATCAATTTAACAGTCCTCAAATGTAAAAATTACAAGTGGATAAGTCAAATGACCGAGGAGACCACAACCCTCTGCTGATCGTCTTCTTAGATAAAAGAACCTTAGATAAAAGAAAAATCATGATCTGATCTATGTCATGTGGCACCGTTCTACTGAAAGTAATATGACTGGAGAATCAGGAAAGTTTGGATAAAGCTCTTCTTTAGAATTCTCAAACCGAATTCACTGCTGAATGTCATTCTAAGGAATGTGGGTTCCAAACACAGAGACTTTGCTTACATTCCTTCGATAAAAACGCGATGGATGAATATAAACAAATAATTGTAAAAAACGGAATATTCTATAATATTACGATGGATCGCTTTTATATGCCACACATCAAAACCCTACATTAGAAACTGAAACATTGAAACGCTTGATATAGCCAGTATGATCTATTGACATAAATCCTATTGAGAACTTTCTGGATGTACTCAAACAAGAAATCATATTCCATAGAAAAATATTTTTCTTCTTGCCTACTATTTGAAGACAGCCCTTCTTCAAAAGTCGAACTGTAATCTCTATAATTACATGGATAACCCTTTTGCCTTTATGCAAAACAAATACGAAAACAATTATAGCTGTTTAAAAGGACCACACCTATGTTAAAAATTTTACACATTTTAAAACAGAATATTTTTTTGTTATTTACAAATAAATCTTATTACTCGAAACACACTTTTATAGTCTTTATAAAATATTATGTTTCAAGCAATTAAAGTTAAAATAATTATTTTTTTCATTTTTATCACAGATATATTGTTTTTTTTTCTCAGAAAAATTGATACACACGGTTTTCTTTCCTTAACTGAAGCTCTAGTTCTTAAAAACATTTTTTTATTTGAAAAGCAAAATTTTTTTAATTATTTCTTTACACAATGCAAAAAACTATAAGCTGAATTTTTCAAAGTTGTTTCATTTTACTGCAAATTTTGGTAAAACCCATTTCAATATTACCAATGAAATTAATTTATGCATAGGAGCAATTTCTCTATCAGAAATATGTCTCAAATTTATTCCAAAACTTTAGTCACTGTTGTTCAGATAAGGTTTTTTTTTGATAATTTACCATTTAATAGTTATTTTGTTTTATTAAGTTTTATCGAATGTATTATGGAACATAAAACATCGTTTGTTTGTATGATTTATATTTCCTAATTTTTATAAAAAATACCTTTATCAACTTCAATATCTATGGAATTAAATTATTCTCATTTTATAAGTATTTCCTATATATATATATATATAGAGAGAGAGAGAGAGAGGATGCTCCAGTTTATCTAAAATTTGTCACATGGAAATGAAAAAAAAATTCCTTTTATTCATAATAACTTTGTATACAAGGTGTATGTTAAAAGCTTTTAAAAATTTTTATGAAATTTGCAGAATTTCATAATTTTTACTGATAACCACACCCTACAGTTTGAGAAGACTGCTTGCTAATTTCTTATATTTAAATACATGTAATTATGATTTTTATAATTACAACATAACGATATTATCGACTTATAATATTATAACTTATAGTATTATTATATTATAACGATATTATCGACTTTTAATATTATAATTAATAATATTATAGCTTATATACTGTTATTATATAAGATATTATCGGCTCATAGCCGAGCTGGCAGCCGAGTGGTTAGCGCTCTTGCCTTCGCTTCAACAGCTCGTGGGTTCGAATCCCACCTTGGGCATAGATATTTGCAGTGGTTCGGAATCCACTTTAAGTCGTAAGTCCCAGTCTAATTAGCCCTCGTGTGCAAAAAATGACCGTTGAGCGACAAACAAACCTATCGGCTTATAAAATTATAATTAATAATATTACAACTTATACTCTTATTATATTATGACTATATCGGCTTTATAATATCGACAAAAAAATGTAAAATTAGGATTAGTTGAATTCCTAAATAAAGTATAAATGAAACACACACGCCTATCCAATTCCTTATTAAACAAATAAAGTATGATTAAAGTAGAACAAAAAATAAAATGATTAAAGTTGATAAAAATATTTATTACAAATTGTAGAATTTCTTATCATTTAATATTATTAAAATTGAGAACTTTTCTTGTTTAGTTTACTTGTATTCCAAGTTTAATTTCTGAAGTTTTATTTTAGCACTTACTTGTTTATTTATTTATTTATTTATTTTTTTGAAAGCTTTACTGTTTTACATTCATCGAAAATATCTTTAATGGCAGTATATGCAAAGTTAAAACAGATATTTGATTGCAAATTAATTCTCATATGATAATAGGAGTCTAAGTAATGAAGTTTCAGTTAAAATGCTCAGTATAAGGCAAATATTTCTCTTTATTAATTGCATTTTAAAGCCACTTGTGCTAAAAGCATTAGCGATGGTATAGTTTCCAAAAATTTGTTAACTGTACCAGCAATAAGTATGTTTTACAATATAGGAAGAAATAAAAAATGAGTTATTTTCTCTAAAATATTGAAAAAACATATATAAGTATCATATATACATAAGCAGTTTCTTTTCAGCCTCTAAAAATGTGCAGAATCAAACTATATACAAAATCATTTCTTATGATTTATTTAATAATTTAAATAAACTTTACGTTATACATTTAATTTAAAGTAAAAATAAACTTTTATAAGACAGAGCGAATTTGTTTTTTTTACCAAAAATGTAACATATACCCAGAAAACAGATAAACGTTCAGGGCAAAATGTAAGAGGGATAAAGAGTTCTATTATATGATAAAAAGTATAATCGCGTACATGGTATGTTATTTATAAGATGAAATCTTTCATTTCACTTGTTTAGATACATTGACTCGCGCGAATGTAAAAGCATGTACTAAGTATTACAGTTACAATAATTATATGCTTACTTGCAGTATTATCTATATATATATATATATATATGTATATATATATATATATATATATATATATATATATATATATATATATATATATATATATATATATATATATATATATATATATATATATATATATCGTCAACTCGACTTAGAGAAACACTAAAATATTTCTCAGACATTTTTTTCCCTTTTCACTGAACTCTGGCATTTTTGTGAGGCAAACTTGATATTTCCTAATCAATCGTTCCTAAAGTTCCAAATAATTGAAAAATTTAGCCTTTCTCTGTGTGGCAACAGAAACTACATATCATTCTCTTCACTCTGGAGTCGTTTATTAGGTAACGAAGCGAACTATTTTAGAACTATTAGTCTATGATAACTTAGCTGTTACTTCTTATCAGTAAACATATGGTCGAAAATCAGAGTTTTCGCTCTTCGAAATAACCAAAAGGAGCGTGTAAAAAATTGAAAAATATTTTCAAACACCATTTCCGCACATCCGGTTAGCAGCGATTATACGGATCATTTACAGTCTCGAACCAGGTCAAGCGGCAACTTGGTAGTCGTCTATTACTCTGTTTTTTTTTCTCTCTTTCTCATCATGTATGATTAAAAATTGTTTTCAAAAAGTAATTCCTGAAACCGCCTTGAAAGTAAATTTTCATTAGGCTTTGGAACTTAATTAAACTATAAATATTCTGTTTTGGTAACGGAATAAAACTACCAGATATTTTTTTTTCTTTTCTTTTTTTTTCTTTTGCATTTGTAATGAGTTTAATTAAAGAAGCTTCACTGAAGTTCTCTAAGAACTAACGGATTTTTTTTTAATTAATAAGCTCATGTAATACTTTGTTGTTTAATTTATATAGATTTAGACAACTTCATTAAACAAAATTTTGAATAAATAATAATCTTAAATGCATTCTTGAATCTTGAATAAATTAAATTTTTAGTACTGGCACAAATTTTTTGCGTTTTAAATTTTAAAAAAATATCATTTGTGTTTTGAATCATATTTTCAATTAATATATAATTTCATTTGTAAAATTCAGCAAAATTATTTACGGAAATAATAAATTTTTAAGTGGACATGACTTTAGGTCAACTTTAAATTTTAATTTGTATTATTCATTTTTAAAAAATCCTTCATAATAAATATTAGTCTTACAATATTAGTTAACAACGTTTACTTTATTAAAAGAATTCTTAACACTAATTAATGAACTAGCTTCATTGTTATCAATAAAGGAAAATAATGTGAGACTGAAATTTACATTAATTTGTCTTTTTCGTGATTACACTTTTGGCACAACAATGAGGACGCAACTGAAGTCCATGAGGACACAAGTGAATATCGTTTGAAAAACATTCACATTACAATGTGATTTATTAATAATATATTTATTAATAATTAACATAATAATAATATAACTATAACTAAGGAAGAAGCACTTAACGGTTTAAGTGCAACAATACTTCTATATATATTATTTCTCAAAACTTTTCTTGACTTCATCTTATATAGCAGGGGTGGCCAATCTGCGGATCTTTGAAGGATTACTTGTACATCTCGATAAATGTACCCTTTTCCTTTTTCTGTTACAATGCTTTAAAAAATTATTGTCATTTCTTATGTGTTTCAAAATGTTTTTAAATTACTGGCATCAAATATGAAAGAATAAGTGCAGAGTTGTGACAAATTTCATTTCAGTTCAAGTTTAAAATAATATCACACTCATCGAAAAGTGCGCGTAATAACATAAACAGTTTCTTATGAATAAGCAGTCTTTTCATGAATTAAAAGACATGCAAGAATATCCAGCTCTACATTTAAAATATAAGTCGACACCGTTGACTGAAGTTTGGAAATTTGTACCAGAAACGAAGTATTCTGAATTTAAAAAAAAAAGACTCCTTGTTGAATTATTTCAACATTCGGAACAACGTATCGAATAATTATTATTCCACTTTAAAATTCATGAAATCCAAACACAGATTAGTATTAACTAATCAGCAACTCAAAGAATTTCTGAGAAAATCTGTCACAAATTAAACTCCAAATTTTAAAAAAATTATCAAGAGAAGTATATTAAATAAATTTTTAACATATAAATTTAATACACATATTTTGTACTTTTATTTATAGTTTTTCAATGAATATAATTTCTGTTAAAAAATTTTAACGTTTTTTTGCATGCCTTTTAAACGCGCTTATAACTGTGGCTCGGGAAAAAATTCAAAATTTTTAAAAATGGATCACACTATATGGGAAATTGGCCACCCCTTTTATATAATATTAATTAACTTAATAATAAATTTTAATAATCAATGTAATTGTATTCCGGGATTAATAACCCTTCTCACATTCTTCTTGAATATCCATCTGTTTTACAAGAAAGGAACGAGTTTCGTAAAGACTTGAATAACAAAGGGCCTCCGATTTTGGCGGACCTAGTGAAGAAAGAGACTTGTATATTTAAGAAAATTATCCATACTGTAATCTAACTCCCTTCTTGCTTTTGTTTCTCATTTTTTATTTCCTCTGTCATCTTTTATTTTTCTTTTATTTTATTTCATCTTATGATTTATCCTTGATTTGTAGTGCATTTGTTGTACCATTGGGGCCCGTGTGGTATTCCTTGGTGTACAGGGTAATATTTTTGTTTTCACAAACAAAAAAAATGCAATTGTATTAAGTTATACAAAAGCAAATAATAAAGAACAATTTATTACATCAAATAATTTAAAGCTATTTGTATATCTTATAGTAGTACCTATAGAGTTTAAGATAAATGGGATGAATGATAAAAATTAATGATTTCCTTAAAAAAATGGTATTTTAAATTCTTTATAACTTAAGAAAATTTTATTAAAACTATTAATAACCATAAAGTGGTTGTTTCTTTCATTCTAGTTGAGATCATGATTACGTAACTTTATTAAA
This sequence comes from Latrodectus elegans, assembly GCA_030067965.1. Taxonomy (NCBI): domain Eukaryota; kingdom Metazoa; phylum Arthropoda; class Arachnida; order Araneae; family Theridiidae; genus Latrodectus; species Latrodectus elegans. The sequence goes on along the minus strand of CM057819.1, from coordinate 30,967,590 downwards.
ATTCTCATTGGTTTATAATCCATGACGTCAGATAACGTCGCATTCGTATTGAGAAAGCGTCGTAAATCCGATTTTTTGACAAATTCGCTGCTTGACTTCCAATGGAGTTCTTCAATCAGCAGGAAAGTTGGCGAATTTCATGAACGAATGCCTGTCGATGGGAAAAAAATCCATTAATGATTTTTACCAGTAATAAAGAAATATATTTAGTTATAATTATTTTCCTTTTGCAAAAGTTTTCCAAAATCATGAAATTACCTGCTGTTCTAAATAAATAGTATTCAAATTTTCAAATCTTTAGCGATATTGGTTTCAAAATTAAACACGTTGACAACATAACAGAAGAAAAAGCAAAATGAAAAAGATAAAAGAAAACATCCACTTTACGGTTAGTTTAAATCAGAAAGGATGATTATATTTGCAATTATTATAACATTTATTTAAGTGTTAATTTAGAAGTAAAACTTTAAAAAATCTGTAGTTTTTACTTCAAATTTTAAACCATTTCAAAGTAATCTCGTGTGATTTTGAGTAAGAATTATATATCTTTCTACGATGATAATCAAAATAAACATTTTAAAATACGCTTTATTTATAATATTACCTTTGAAATAAACATATTTTACAAGTTTTAGAATAATTTCTCATTTAGTATAGTAATCGCTCATAATAGTAAAAATTTTATATGAGCAGCACATTAAATCAAAACGCATTCTTTGAGTTCAGTACTCAAAACCTTACAATTTCTACAGATATGTGATGATTTTATTGGCTATACTTTTACATTTAAAACTGAGAGAATTCCTTTGACTGCCATTTATTCAAATCATTAAAGTTTAGAAATTAATTTAAAACAGAAATTAAATCAAGTTTTAAGGAGTTTGGCGTTGCTGTGTGTATTATGAGTGATGGTTTATTCAATAATCACCAAATTCTCCTGGAATAAAATTATTAAAGCTTGGCGACCAATTTAAGGATAAATCATCTTTTAAGAGACCATCAAATATTTTAAACTATTATACGAAGTTAATTAATTATAGGAAACCACAAGTATATTATGACATTTAATTTATAAAATGAAGCTTTTCAATAATTAGTTTCGTATAATTGATATATGTTTGTATACATTGATTATGAAACCAATATAGTTAAAAGACCTTTGATCTATACAAGCTATATAATTTAATTTTAAGTAGAATAAAATTTGTTAAGATAAATAGTGACTAAAATATTGGAAATAAAAATAATTAATTTTCGCAAAACTCAATTGCTTTAAAAGAAATTTATGTATTTTATGTTTTAATTTTTTTTGTATGTAATTAACTGTCGTACTTTAGTATACAATTTTTAATGAAAAATTTATACACATTCAAATTTTTATTAATTATACACCCTTCCTCGAGGGGAAAAACTAATTTACATACCCCATACCTAAACATAGATTGCTTGATCTTTATTGTGAATAATTTTATTATTCCAGTAAATTATTTATAACATTAAAACATAAATACAAAAGGAAATTAGAAGCAACTTAAACTCACGCAAAATTTATTAGAGATGTGAAAGAAATTTATGTATAGAAGACAAAATAAAATTAACTTTAAAATGCTTTTATAATTTTTTTTAAAATCAATGATTTTCTTCAATATTCTTTTCTGTCTAAACATTATAACTCTATTTTTTAACTTTCGAAATGGAAAAAATCAAATGAAGTAAAATATTTGAATAAAACAAGATTTATTAATATCATTAAAACATTTATCCAAATTAATTAGACGTTCGTGTTAGTAAGAATTTACTTTACAGGGATTTTTTTTAATATTCCGCTTACAAAAAAATAAACGTTAATAAAATTTTTGTGCGATTTGATCAATCGACATACTTTCGACTGACGAAAGTTTTTTGGAATGTTTTTAGAAAAAAAAATGAAAGATAAATGTAAAAGCTATGTTTATGTATGTGATATTTTTAAATAGTTAATCAGATGAAGTGGTTAGTTAAAGTATTCGTTGTTCTATGCATAATCACGCGGAAAAGAATTTAGTTGTTGAGTCTTACTTCACTGCTACTTAAAAGCTAAAACTGCCCCTAGGAGTTGTTTTCCGTGCAGAGTATTCCAGAATGTCTAGACATGGAGTGGCGCCATTTTATTATTTTCTGCGGCATCCTCTTAAATGTTCTCAGAAAATGTCATATTTTACTTTTAGAAGAGAAGAGATTTTAAGGATACTGTGTTAGAATTTCAGATGTATTTTTATTAAAAGGAATAGCAAAGATTATTTTAAATTATTTTGTAAGTAAAATATATTATAACAAATTTGTATTCTCTTTGTGTAAGAATAATATATTCCTAACTTAAGTATGAAATTATAGCACAGATGCCGTATAATCTAGGATGGCAAATTCTGAATTTTTTTGGCGATGAAGAAATGATCCCAAGATGACCTATTGTGACGTGTCCGATAACGCACATACTGGGATTGCCAAAATAGAGTTTTCTGCATAATTTCTATAGGTCTCCATATCTTTGACACAATAAAAACAGGTTGTCATATACATAAAAAAAAATCACCAAACTCAGAATTTGTCATTCTGGATTATATGGCATCTCTGCCAAAATTATTGTGTTTGCAGTTTTTTTTTACGAAACAAATTTGGCATTTGTTCGTAAAAATGCTATATATATTAGAGGCTGATATGTTTATATACATATATATATATATATATTGTATGCTATTTTCTATTACTGTACGTTCTTTGTTGTATGTAATATATATATATATATATATATGTTTAGAGGATTCATGTTTAATTTTTCTCGTTAAAAATACTAAATTGAATATTAAGTAAAAACTATGTTGTGGACGAAATATGTACGTTTTATTTAAACCAAATTAAGAACATTTTAAATAAAAAAAACTAATACAAATGTAACTTAAATTCAGTTAATTTCAAATTAATCAAAAAAATTCCAGAAATAGTTTTATTACATGTTTATTCTCTGTTGGTACACAACCTGAAATAACGTTCCACCGACATCTTTTTTTAGCAGAATATTCAATGGTCAATAAGGTAATTTAGAACACAATAAGAGAACTCAAGTTTGTAATAAGATACGTAAAAACAATACAATAAGAATACAACAAGAACAAGATAATAAACACAGCGTGCAAACATAAGCGAAATAGATTTTGAACTATGCAAACCATTATAAATTTCCAAGTACAGAAATATAAGGTGGGGAATCAACACGTTGTATGGGAAGAAGTGGGTGTTGTGCGAGGGATACGAACTCTCGTAATTTGAAAATGCGTTATAAAAGCACCTGCTATAGAAGGAAATACCGCATTTTAAAGCCATGAAGCGACCTGTCTATTAAAAAATATTACACATTTAAATAAACAAGTAATTCAAGAACTTAATGTAGATAGTGAAGTTAAAAGTTATAAACAAGAAAAGCTGTATTTTCTGTTTCAAATTGGAAAAATTAAATTATTAAAAGAATAAAATATATGAATAAAATATCTTAAATAAATGAGATTTTACTTAATATTCTTCGCATAAAGTATATAATATTTTTATTGATTGTATTTATTAATATTCAGGTTCTGCATATCTTGTATAAAATAAGATTTTTATCACTCCTATTGTAACATATATGATGTATTTATTGATTCTCAATTAAGAAACTTAAGCAAAATTTTGAATAAAACATCAGTTTTTGGAAAATAATTATTTACAATATAAAGGATTTGAATTATATATAATGATTTATATTTAAAGATTTTATGAAAAGCATCATACAAGCTTTTTTCGATACAAATAATTTCCTTTAGGTTTGTAGTACATAATATATTATGTTATCGTATTGTCTATATACAAAAAATTAGTAACACCAGAACATACATTATTATATGTTTAATTTATAAATAATGATCTCTTTTATTATTAGTTATATAAAAGGTATGATTTATTTAATTGTCATGAAATAAGAAATTCTGTCAAATGGACTCTTACAAGTTTAATACAAAAACGGTTATTTTCCTTGTTCTTTGTCGTATAAACTATTTAATAATTATAAATTATTTAAAAAACTATGATTAGTGTGATAAAATGCACATAGTATATTTACTGAACATTATAAATTCAAATATGAAAAAAATACGAATATGCAATAAAGTAAAACTAAAATATTTTTTACAATACAAAATTCATGTTCGCGTTATTTAATGACCATTTACGATAAGTTTTGTGAGAGAAGTAAATACAATTTCTCATTCAAAAAATATGCCTAACATTTAAAAGCAGCAATTGTTGTTAATAAAAAAAAAGGAAAACTTGTACAGAATTTCCGATTTTGACGTCTTAAAAATAAGAGGTCTTCAAAAACCCTTTAAAGAACTTTTAAAATCCATCTTTAAACATCAAAAAATTCAAAATGATCCATAAACTCTATTATAAAACGACAAAAAAAGTATTTCCATCACACATCTTCAATTTCTCAGTCTTTTATTCTTATAAAAAAAAAAGTCACGAGTTTGGTTCGTGTACTATCCATAACCGAAAAAAGAATAATTCTGGGACTTTAAATATCCATAGAAGTATTTAATACCTTTCGAAAGAACGGATGCAAATCTATTTCTGATGACACGAACTGAAAAAAAAATTATTTTCTTTTTTTTTCAGCATCTCATTCGAAACGCATGCAGAACAACAATATTCAGCGCCATTTTCTTCCGAATGGCTCACTTTAGAGAAGAAAAACGAAAATTCCCTTGGATAGTGTCGAAATGCTATATATTTCAAAAGCGACATATTCATTTTGCTCTCCACGGTGCTTCAGAAGCATAGATATAGCGTCCAATAACATTAGAGACTTGAAGAGTATTGGATTTTGCCCGGTACTTTTGCGTGATAAGACTTATTTTGCATTTCACTTTTTACATTTTCTGAAAGAAAAGGACTTTTATGAAACATCTTTTCTAATGTCGAGCAGTTTTCTAAGCTGGTTGTTGAGATATCACTTCTAAGTTTTTACATTTTGGAAAAAAATAAAAATTGCAATCACAAAAAAAAAATAAATAAATAAATAAAATAAATACTTAAAATAGATTTCAAAAACATAAAATTTATTTAATGTTATTTATTCGAGATGGAATAATTCTATTTGGAATGATTTTGTAATATGGAATGTTTTTTTCATATTGAAAGAAGTTTCTGATTAAATTTCTTTTGAAACGATTTTCACTTAATGATTTCACAAAGCTGCTTATAAAATTCTTTTATGAAATAGAATAAAAATATAAGTATTTTAAATAGGTAAAAAATTTAAGAACAATACAAACTACTCAAAATCTATTTTAAACTAAATTCTGTAGAGAAAAACAGGAATAAATTTTTATTGTATTTATAAAAATAAATTCTATCCACCAAATCGCTTGGAATAGTAATTATTTAGTAAGAATTTTAATAAAAATAGGGCAATGCATTTAAATGATTACCTGATTTTTTTTTACAATCAATTTTTTGTTTGTTAGAGATTTGATCTCATTTTAAGAAACAAATACAGTTTCACGTACATTTAATTGCAAGCAATTCCAATTTTATGTAAAAAAAAATGAATATATGAAAGCATTTCCTTTATTATTTAGGATATAATTATGAAATTCTCGTAAGCAAACAGTTCTTATATAGGCTGCGAATCACCGTCATTATTGTGAAAACTAACATTATTGTCTATCTTTATAGATAACGTTTCTGATAGTTTAAAAAATTCATAACATCTTTGTAATTTCAATGTGAACATCAATAACCAAATTCAGTCTCTTCTGCACTCGATTTTAGGATTACTTCTCTTCCATGGGGTTTTACAGATGGCGCCAAACTTTTCAAACGAACACTTGATTCCACTTTCTCCTTACAATAAACCTTTCATCTACACCAAATATGTTAAATTTATAACTGACAAAAATGTAGCTTCTTCGAAGACAAAAATCTTAATTATTCAGATTTTTGTGAACAGTAAATATAATTTTCGATTTCCATTGTTAACGGGAAAAATATCAATTTTACAATAACAGTTCTTAACAGTAAAGTCATTTTACAAATTACATAATTTTTTCCATAATACAAGAATTTATTCTTTAATTTATCGAAACACACACACACACACACACACACACATATATATATATATATATATATCTGCTTTCAACTTTTACTCTATAATAGATATTTGATTAATTTTCAAATTTCTGCAAAAGTGTTTGCTTATCTTCCTGTTAAGATTATGCAACTAAACAAACTAAATTGAGAAACAATTCCTAAAATTTAAAGGTAATTAATAGTTATTTATTTGTTTTCTTTATACACAAACTTGTAAAATATAGCAAATTTAAATTGACATTCTATAAATTTTAAAAACATGACTCGCGTTATACTTTTTTTTTTATAATTTTTCCTTACTATTACTCAATTTTGCTTTAAAATCCTTCTATGATAAAATACTTTTAAAGTTATTTCTTAAATTATTTCCTTTTTGATAATTTTCAAAATTTATATTGATAATGTAAATCATTCAAATTTGGATTTTATAAATTATTAGCAAGTTTATTTAAGTATTAGGTTGCTTTAATGTAAGAATTAATTATAAAAATTAGCAAATTGTAGTAAATAATAAAAATATTATGAAAACAATAATAAATGCTAAATAAAACACGATTTTTTTTAAAAAAAATTAAAATTCCGTATTTTTAACAATTAATCACAGAAATTAAAAATGTTAATAAAATGTTTTGATATCACTCCAGTAAATTTTATGATTAAAAATAAATTTAATGTTTAATTATAGCGTTTAAATAAGCTTTCGGCAAGATTAAAGTAAATTTATTTAAAACTCGTGTAATTAAGATATCATAAAAGTTTTTCTTTTATAAAATATCAAATATGATAGTTATGTTAACTTTTCAGTAATTTCTGTATCTTATTTTATATTATACACACATTTCAAGTATGAATCACTAAATAAAATTGGTTTAAAAAAGAGACATAAAATGATGTAGGACTACAATGAAAAGAATGTTACAGCAATTTGAAATTGAAAGTAAAAGTTATTTTATTCTTTAAATTCACATTTCTTAGTTCACTGATGAATTTTCATGAATGAAAAGAAAGAGAAAATTTCAGTTCAATATCCATTTTGCGTTCGCCGCTTTCTTCGGAACAAAACTACAATTGAATAAAATAAATAAATTGCTCTTTTGTATCATGACACGGCAGCGTTTAGATGCGAAAAAGATTCAAACCTATACCAAATAAATCGTTTGGAAAGAGAATTTGAAAAGAAAATGAAACATTGTTGCAAGAAGGTTGCCAATTTAATGGAAGAATATATTTAAGCTCACTATTTAAAGATAGAAAATAATTTATATTTCTCTTCAAAACATTTAAAATGAATTTAGTTGTCGAATAATAAACGAAATTATAAAAGCTTATTTTAAAATATAAAAGGATGTAATCTTAAATGAAAGTTAAATATTTCGAATCAAAAGTTAATTCATATGTAATTGGGAATAATTTATTTGAAGAATAATTAATACAAAAGTTGTTTACTTAAATATTTTAATTGCATATAAAATTTGGAGGATTGTAATAAATAAATTTATGATTGGAAAATTGTTAAACTGAGCGGTTAACAAATATTTCATGTGCAAACTAATAAATCTAGTTGAGATACTTAAAAGATTGTAAAGTGGTCTAAAAAAAGGATATAAAAGATCAAAAAACGAAGTCATTTTATAATAAAATTGGTTTACTTTTATGTTACATGCATTACATAAAAGTTTAGTTTTACCACAAAAGAGATTTAGGGACAAAAATAAAAGTGTGCGTTAATTTTTTGGTGGCACTGTAAAATTGAAATTAAGAAACGCCATATATTGCAAAATTCATATTGATATATTAATTTCAAAAGTAAATTTGCAAGCATAATTTTCCATCAGTAGCTGCTAATAAATGTAATTATTTAATGCAATGATCAGTAACTACACAATTAATTTTTTCAGAAAATCTATAATTCCATCTAAAACAACCAGAACTTCTTATGGATAAGATGTTCAGGCCAGTTATTTGGAACTTTCTCCACTTTTTCAGCTCTAAAATGGATGAAGTAAATTTACCATTGTTGACCCCTAAAGTGTTTGAGTCTGTAATTTTGATGCAAGGGACTACGCCCAAATTCTTCCAGACTTGGGCAGCTATGCCATAGGTATAATTTCACGTGGAAGACAGTACGCACACGACATATTTTACGTGTCCAATCCGCCATTACTGAGAACGAAGGATCTTCAGTTGCGTCGGGATTCGAACTCACTACTTTCCGATAACATGAACGAATGTCCTAACCAACTAGGCCACTGTTGCCTGAATGCTAATGCTGTAAGATACATTATCCTTGTGGTTGTATTATTATTTGAAGACACGTTAGCTTTAATATTTGATACATTAACATCATGTTGATTAAAATTCATGTTAAAAGATTAAAACCAACAATATATAATAAGTAAGACCTTTAAAATTAAAAATCTATTAATTTTTATATATTTACGAAATTTTTTAAAAATTATGAAAAATATATATTTTATAAAAATTATAAGCTAATTATATATTTTATTTACATCCTTTAAATGAATTTTCAAAACTTTTTTTTTATTTTCATATTTTATAATATTTAGATCATAATATTTTATCGCTTCTTTTTTTTAAAAAAAAGAAAGATTTAAAATAAGATAAATAACAAAGGCGTCAAAAAATCTGGTTTTATTTGATTAAGTAATTTTATATAACATAGGAATATTAAGAATACTTTCATCCAATTAGGTCTTATATTATACCGCGGTTACAGTTATGTGATTCTACACTAAAATTATTGTCTTCCCGATAAATTTTCCCCGTCACACACTCATGAATATAATTTTAAGAATTAGTAAATATTATTGAATACTCAACAAAACACGAAAGTATTAATTTAATTTATAGAACATTATTAAAACTGAAACGTCGGAAATTGTAAATTTAAATGTTTAAAGCATGTCAGCCACATATATTACTTTGAATTTATTTACTCAAATATTGACGACAATTTACTCTCTTAAATTTTTCTATCTCTCTTAGAAATATAATAAATCGAATTTGGGTTTATTAATAAAATAACTCTAAGTGAATAAATCAAATATTTGTTTATTATTATTAATAACAATGTTAGTTGAAAATATGAATAAACAGTTCTTTTTAATAGTGTAATATTTACTTGAATTATAAAATATTTTTATCGCAATTATTTTATAATTATAAGTTTCACCTTTGGAATAAAATTAATATAATGAGTTATGTCACTTGTTAATGCAAATAAGTGGTTATTTACATGTAAACTTGGTGCAATTTTTTTTTAAATACAAAAATTTTTATCTTAAATTTTTCTTACAATTATCAGCGCTGT